>JAAEAF010000660.1:0-38664 GCA_011037195.1 Triatoma infestans | reverse complement strand
AGAATGAGATTTTTGTACGGCAATGGCCAGAGGAGTTTTTTAAAGAAAAAAAAAATTTCTTTGTTGCTCTACGTTTCGGGTACCATTGGTGGTGCCCTTCTTCAGGAGCTCTGTAAAAATTTATTGAAGAAAATATATTATTGTACAATTATAGTAGTTATGAAAAGTTCATAGATTTATAAAAACAAGAAGAAAGAAACATTTAAATTAAAAAAATATTACCAGAAGAAATTATAAAACAGATGTGACAGTAAATTAAATAAAATGATATTGAGAATAAGATAAAATAAGACAGATAAAGGTACCTTTAGGGTAGGAGAGGAGTGAACGTTGAGATTGAAGTGAAGAGAGTGTTTTTTAAAATTTCAAAAACTATTAGGATAACTTCAGAGACATTTTCCGTGGCAGCCTGCTTCATTTTGTGGTCATCGACCGGTTTCGGGCGTTCGCCCATCTTCAGGATGCGTTTTTCAGACAGTGTGACATCACAGACTTGCACAGAGCAAACTTTAGTTTATACCATCGGTTTCTGGTATAAATGTTTCGAATGTAAATGTTTCTTTCTTCTTTTTTTATAAATCTATGAACTTTTCATAACTACTATACAATAATGTATTTTTCTTCAATAAATTTTTATAGGGCTCCTGAAGAAGGGCACCAATGGTACCCGAAACGTAGAGCAACAAAGAAATTTTCATTTCTTAAAAAACTCCTCTGGCCATTGACGTACAAAAATCTCACTTTTAATTTTAGGGCCTGACGATTTGAATACCCTGACTACTTATTTTTTATTGAATGATATTTACTGAATCTATCCTACATTCTTGTTTTCTTCTGCTATAAATTACGCTTAAGCTATTAATTTTCTAGCTTCAAAGTTTTTTGCCTTTTCCTTTTTTACAAGAAAATTGATTATGGTATAACTGATGCATTCATAAAGATAAAAAAAATACTAAAAGCCTATTTCATTAGCCTAGTTTTATATCTAGCTATTCTTAGCATAAATACTTCCCACATTAACAAGCAGCTTAATACAGAATTCATTACATCTCTCTTTCTCTCTCTAATATGATTTTTCACATTGTCCTTCGTTAAAGAATGTTTTAATAAAATGTACAATTTTCTAAATACCTTCGGCATTTGCTGCTTATCAATGTCTATAACTTCTTCTCTTGTCAGTTATTTATTTTGAGTGAACCCTCCCAGATTGGAAAAACCGTCAATGATACAAATATTTCATTAAATGATTATAATTTCTTACAACCTAAAAACAAAAAAATAATTAGTAGTAAAATTAATTGCCTTTACATTACTAGTACATATAAAAAATACAAGGCTCGTTATTACATACTTTCTATATTAGTTCTATACTTTATTTATGTAGTTGTAAATATTCAATAAAACAAATTAAATTTATAAATACAACTTAATACACTTACTACCCATTTCTACGACAGCGAACAACTTGTACCAAGTTACATGTTAATTTATATGTTAAATATTATCAACCTCAACGTAGTTTGAATGCCAATTCTATCATAACCTTACTCTATAATTACATTCCGTTACAAATACTGATACTTATAAGAAGTGGCGCTATGTCACTTAATAACAAAACTGGAATTTTTGAGCCCCCTCCTGTAACATATACTCATGACTGTTGAAATTATTACTTCTCCTAATACTCAAACGTGTTGCGTTTGTGTAATTTTTGAACTTGATTTGTTACCGAAAATGCATGTGATGTTTGTCGTCTTAGACAAAAATAAACTTCATTTACTGTTGTTATTCCCACCGTAATAATTAAAAAAATAAGAAATTACTTATTACCAGTGGCGGTTCCTGACTTGGATACGTGGGGGTTCAACATTTTTTTTTTAAATACTTACATTACCTATCATTATTAGTAGCTTGGCTAGATAGAAATCATGAAGTAAACCAGGAGCCCTGTAAAAACTTGCATCCCTCCCCTATAATTAAATATATTAAATTAACAATAAATCTGTCACTGCGCACCCAGAGAAAAACTGCGAAAAAAAGAGTTGTACCGTTTGAGTTCGAAAATTAAATGGTTAATTTAACGGAAATTTTTATTATCATCTAAATAAAGTGTTTCCGTTCTAAGGAAATGTCAATGAGTTAGCATGATTCTTTGCTGGGTCATATATCTTAGTGATGTTTTAAGTACCAATACCAACATCAAATTTTTATAAATATAAAAACAATATATAGAAATCCACACATTGGCACAGGCACATCACATCACATCACAAAAAATCTGGTGTGAAACACTCACACAAGTTCTCAAAATTATAATTGACAAATTTTATAGAACCGTCGAAAACTGAAAAAACTGTTCAGTAAAAACGCACTTCCGGTATTACTATTTTCTTGAAACTCGGAATTTTGGCCATCTATTTATTTCTAATTAATTTTGTTTGGATGTTAGAATTGTATAATCAACTATGATAGTACTTTGGAGAAAAATATAACCACACCCCTTCCCTAAAAGTGCCCTTAAATGAATTTTACCAGACAAATGTTTCAAATAAAAGTTATAAATCTTTGTATGTTTAGTTTATATAAGAAGTTTCAAGAAAATCGTCTGAGCAATTTTTGAGAAAATCTCGAAAAAATGAAAAAATCATTTAGTAAAGTGATAAAGTAAACGCACTTCCGGTTATCCGATTTTTCAAACTCGGAATTTCAACAACATATTTAATTGTAATTAACACTGTTTAAATGCAGAATTGTCTAATAAACTGAAATAGCACTTTAGCTGAAAACCTAACCCCATCCCCCCGCCCATACTGTCCTTATTTGAATTTTCCCAGAGAAATGTTTTAAATAAAAGTTGTAGCTCTTTGAATATGTAGTTGATATACCAAGTTTGAAGAAAATCGTCGAAGCCATTATTGAGAAAATGGAAAAAAAGTAAAAAAAACTAGTAAAGTGGTACTTCCGGTTGAAGAATTTTGACAGACAACTTAGGGTCAGATCCCAAGGTGATACCTAAACGGAATATCAAGTTTCAACTTTCTACGGTTTTTCGTTTTTGAGCTATGCTCTTCACACGCACGCACGCACGCACACACACACACACAATACATTTGCTAGAAAAACATCTTTTTTAACTCCGGGTAAGATCGGGTAAGTTCGTCGTGAGATCGTAAGTAATGTTCATCGCGCAAGAATCCCCCACTCTTATTTTAAAAAGTAATAAGGAATATACACTTTTCTATACTAACACAAAGAAATTTTTTATATATACATATATATATATATTAAATTCTCCAGCGCGATGCCGAACTGTGAACCCCCTGCTTCCTACACTTTATACATCTCCTGATATGTGTATGCATTATACATACAATCGTTCAAAAATGCACAATACATTAAACAACACAGAGTGAGCTCCTATATTGATATACGTTCCTATTCTTTTATTTCTGATTCTCCTCGGATTTGCCAAACAAATTATTTTTTTCACATCATTCATTCATTATTTTATTATTTTTACATGGATTTGATTGAAATTTGATAGGCAATATATACTATTTTTACTGTGACTAAGGTTTGAAACTAATATAAATAAAAATGAAAATATTTTTTGAAATTGAAATATGAAATAAAAAAATAAGTGAAAGTAATAAACATATGATGATAATTTGTTACTTTTTATTTTTTTCAAATAGCTGGGGGGTTCAGTCGCGCAATCGCGAATACCAGTAGCCGCCACTGCTTATTACTATAACATACAATGTAGGAATTTAGTTCAACGGAAACTCCTAAAAACTATTTTTCCCAAACATTTAGTTATATAAAAGTTAGGCTTATATATAAGTAATGTAAGCCTGTATTAAAGTAATGTAACAAGTGTACCTATGGTACATTAAATTACCAAATAAAGTAAGAAAAAATATTACCTGTTTTCAAGAAAGTCGCAAAAAACAAATAAAAAATAGTGGTGCCTAACTTCTACCGGATGAATTAGATCGAAATCTTTCTTGTGGATTGTGATTTTAACGATGAAGATAATCATTAAATTTATCTGGGTGTTTATTTATGCCAGATATACTAAAAGCAATGCTTACAATAACAACAATCACCAGAAATAGGGAAGGTGGTATGACAGAATTTAGAATATAGGTAAATTACACCAAATTTATAAACCAAGATTTTTTTATGTTTATTCCAAGAATGTCTGTGCATAACGATTAGAAAATCGTTATTTGGTTTCATAAACATAACTTTACTCGAGTAAATCATGAACAAATACAAAATCCTATTTTATGAAGTCGATTTCGAGTTCCTTTAATCTTGGAATTTTAGCAATGCAATGGAGCTTAAAAGTAAAAAGGCCATTCATGTTGAAGATTTGTAGAAACGAGTTGATAGGTACTTCAGAGATGGCTACATGTAAAACACCATCTTAATGACAATCAAATTAGTAAATATGTGAATATGTTCATCACGGGTTCACCTGCGAACTGAAGTAGCACTCAGGCATCTTTTCTGAAGTTGAGGGAGCTTTTGATAATCCCCTTAATGGACACTATTATTAAGAGCCGTTCAGAGAAGGGAGATGACTAATACTTGCCGGCTGGATTGGCAATCTTCTTAGTAGAAAGATTATTTTCAAGTTAGCGTGAGAAAACTGTGAGCAGATTGGGGAGGTGGTTATACTCATTGCCACTGCTGTTGTGAAACTGGTTGTAAACCAGAATGAGCTTTTGGAGAGCTTATTTTATTATACTCGCTGTCAATCTGTACAGGGTAAGTTTCTCGGGTTTCTCGTTGCTGATCGGCCTTGATTCGCACCCTTAGGTGCTAAGATCGAAGTAAGGCTTAATATAAACCCTCATAAATGTTCTGTAATGTTTTTTTTCTACAAGAAAGAAACCGAAGTTTTTTAGAACTCATTATTTTCGAGATATTCCTCTTCCATATTTTATATTACACCATATTTCCATCTGCAAGTTTTGACCAATTCTCGTCTACTCATGAACAAACACAAGAGAAAGTTGATTGCCGAGGTATTGAAGCATACAAAATAACGAATACGAATTCGAAAGACGGTAATGAAAGATACAACAAAAGTTTCATACTCGTATGAGTTAAAAACTGTTCAAAATATGGTTGCCGCGTATTACTACGCGAATTAATATAAAAGGGATACTTCCTTTGGAGGGGACTCCCATTTTTCTTATACATACAGTTGACTGGCCACACTGTTAGGTTAGTCATCTTTATTTTCTATTAATTTTCGTAATAGTTGGATTTATCTAAATGGTGTTTCGATACAATTTACACCATTTATTAAATGTCAAATTAAATAAGTGTGCCATCCACTTCTTTCGATTATACTTAAGAATCATGTTGCCCAACTTGTCTAATTCATCAGGCATATTATTCTTAAAGGGAACACACCCTGTTCCAAGTCAGTGTAGTGTGATCTTCCACTCCGTCTGTACGAGTTACAGCTTTACGGCACCTGTTGCACTTAGTTAATTTTGGGCTCAACGCCATATTGCTTTTTCATCTTTTTAGCAAGTTTCTGCAAATTGATGATATCATCTTACAGCCCCAGGCGGCTCCTTTTTATTGAATCAGCAATCATCTTCTTTACTGTGCCATTAATATCTTCAAGAGGAAATATAGCATTCACGTAATTATCAATTTTACAGGTGGATTAATTTATGTAGCGCTAAGTCAGCCTTTTATATCCTATCCATCCTTATCACCTTTGGGTTATTATTATTACTATTATTCTGTCCTAAAACTTGTGATCTTTACTGACTTATTCGCTGATACCTATTAACTTAAACGACGCAATCAACCATATTGCGCAATACTTCCGCCACGGACTTCCTCAACTAAACTGGCACTACTACCATTGTAATACTACTCTTATTACATTTAATGTGGATTATCTCTAATATTGCACATCCAAGTGTTTCAAGGAACTATTAATACTAGAACCTTGGTAGCTGTATATTACAACTAGCAACAGTGTGTCCAGTCAACTCTAACAGCCTACTCCATTAGAGCTGTGATTTGGGAAGCCTCATTCTCAGGTATTTCCCTGTTTATTATTTTTAAATAAGTGCTGATTAAACTTGTGTTAATACATGATCTAGGGTTACATGCCCTCTTGCTGATTCTTACATAAATTTACATATTATTATCGCAAGACAATATTTTATTCTACCTTTATTTTTGTAACAATAATTGGTGATTTTCAAGGGTTTATACTTCTCATTTAACATTGTTCTAATCTATTCTCAGGTTAGAGCTGGTCCTCCACTATTAAGAAACCGGATTGTAGGGGCTTGCTTCTACATCTGCCGTTTCCGACACCACTACTAGGATCTGCATGTGCTATTATAGCATAATCCAGTCCATTACCAGTGCATTGAACAACAACGTTGCCCGCTGAAGACTAGGATTTGGGTTATCATCGCCTTTAAGTGATGTAGTGACAAGAAATAAATGTATAGTTGAATGAATGATAAAAAGGCTAATTCTTATTTCCAGTCCACCCGGATCCCTATCTCCAGCAAGTGGATTATTTACAACTAAATACTCCACATTACTACCAGAGGTTTATTTTTGTTTGCGTTCTGGGCCGATTCCAAATTACTACCAGAGGATAAGTTTTATTTGCGTTCTGGGCCGTTTCCTTCCTGCTTTGGAACTTTATAACTTTCCCCTTAAATCACTTTCATCTTATTTAGTGACCCCAGTCAGAGGGACTTAGAATTCCTTAGCTTGAGTGTCACTTATTTTCAATTAGTGTCACCATCGGCACTATCTAAGCTAGCCTTGTCTAGCATCTTCATTTGCTTTATTGCCTGCGTGTATTAAGGAGTGCGGATAAGCACCAACCTTTAGCGTGCACCCCCCTTAGCAACTATTTCCGGTCTTGTGATAACCATTTCACTCTTTGAGTTTGTATTTCGTTTATATTGCTTTGTATACCTTATTTTATAGTTTGTTCTGATTGTACATTTACATTTCTTTATGCTTTTAGATGTATTTTATTATATTTGATATTGAAGTTATGATCCAGATTTATACATCTTGATACGCTTGTTACTTCGTAGGGTAAGTGTACCTTTTACTCTATTACTTGAATTGTTCTTAACTTTTGTGCTCAAGTGACCTCCTTTGTTTCACCATGTCATCCAATTTGTCTGCCAAGGTATTTAACCGCATATGCCGCGCAGCTATCCGCTGTTACAACCAAATTCAAACACAAATTGATAGAGCATCTCAGTCAACATCCACCTCCGTGACTGAGTACCAAGCCCTTTTGGATTCTCTTCAAAATGCCTACAATAACGATAACAGAAAGCTCACTCCTTATCAGGAGTTAACTGAAGCCTTACCAGACCTTACCCTTGAGACTCTTGAGCAACAGTTGGATGCTGTTTGCGATCATTTCACAGAGCTTGTTCAAAAATTATCTAAATTAATTAGAGCTTCAACATCGCCAGAGAGCTCTACTAGGCTTAGCTTTGACCCTCAAGATATTAATACTACTATATCTACTGCACCTTCTTTCATTAACACTTCCAATGCTCCTTATCCGGTGCAATCAATTCCTACATTCTCTGGGAGGCCTTCTGACTGGAGCGGGTTTATTTCTCGCTTTGAATCCATTTTCAATACTAGTAACCAACTTAATTTAATTCAAAAATTTCAATTTCTTTATGATGGTCTGGATTCCAATTCCCAAACCTTAATCTCGCATTTGAAATTCACACCTGAAATGTACCCAGTAGCCTTGAAAATCTTAAAGGAGCGTTACAACGATCCGCAGGGCTAATTGTTGCTAACGGAATTGTTGGCCTTTCCAAACCAGGCTCCTCTTTTAGAGACTTTGCCACATTCGTGGATACTTTAAATGTACACTACCGTGCACTGGCGGCGTTGCCCCAGGTTGATGAACATCAAGCCATTATAGTGTCGCTACTGGTCTCGAAATTTGATCCAGCCACTTTGCATGAATACAAGAAATTCCGGAAGCGAGTTACACAAGATAACTCCACGGTCACAGTTAACCAACTTCTCGAGTTCTTACGCGAACCCTTGAAGGATAGGCAGATGGATGCCTCTCGCCCAACTGCAACTTCAACTCCGGCTCCCAGATCCGGTTACAAGCCTAAGTCTAATCAGTCTAAATTTAAAGCGCCTGTCTCTTCTTAGTATAAAATCCCACCATCCAACGCTTCCGTGCGTGAAGCAGCTAAAAATTTGGTTTTAGCCAATCCTTCTTTTGACAAACCCTCTAGGGTCGACTGCATTTTAGGAACCGATTTAGCCTCATTGCTATTTGGTCAAGGCTCTCCTATCAAGCTAGGACCTAACATGCCAATAGCGGTACCTTCACCGTTTGCCTATATTCTTATGGGCACAGCCCCAGTGGTTACTTCCACTTCTTTGGAGTCTGCATCAACTCCCACTACTTCAACATCTTCTGCAGTAGCAGCATGCTGCGCCGTACCCAGCGATGAGTTACATGCCCTTGTAGAGAACTTTTGGCGGGCTGAAGATTCACCCCCAGTTTCTCCTTCACCGTCTCCACAGGAACAGCTGTGCGAGCAATTTTACCGCGACACCACAATTCGTGATGCCTCAGGCCGGTATCAAGTTAGATTACCTTATATTAATAAGGACCCTTCCTTAGTGGCCAACTCATATGCTGCCGCGTACTCACGCTTTCGCGCCTTGGAACGAAAGTTTAAAACAGATTCCAATTTTCAGAAACTTTATACTGAATTTATGCAAGACTACCTTGACCAAGACCATATGCAATTAGCTGACGGACCTGTCTCTTACTATATTCCCCGTCATAGGATCTTCAAGAATCATGGGGACAATCCCAAGATTCGAGTCGTCTTCAACGCTTCTGCTAAAACCCCCAGTGGTACTTCTTTAAACGACCTTTTGTTTTCTGGTCCTAAATTGCATCCTCTCTTATCAGACATAATCTCATTGATCAGACAATACCCATTTGTCTTTTCGTGCGATATTAGGCAAATCATTCGCCAAATATTCATGCATTACGAGGACAGACAGTTCCAATGCATTTTATGGCGGTCATCTCCAGACCAGCCTATACGCACTTATTCTTAAACACTGTTACATACGCCACACGATCAGCTCCTTATTTGGCACTTCGTACACTGGCACAGCTTGCCGATGATGAGGAAACAAATTTTCCTGAGGGGGCTGCTGCATTAAAAAGAAACATATTTGTCGATGACGTTGCCGTGGGTGCGTACTCCTTGATAGCAGCTATACGGCTGCGTAATCAACTTATTGCATTACTACACTCTGGAGACTTTGACCTCCGTAAATGGGTTGCGAACCACCCTTCCCTACTTACGGGAATTCCTTTGGAGCACCAGGTTGCCTCCACTTCTTCCAGCACCACTTCAGCGTGCACTATTTCTTTATTGGGCGCATTATGGGACCCTACTACGGATTCCTTTAGCATTCGACTTGACATCAAGTCTTGCCCCAGTGGCACTCCTACCAAACGTTTGGTACTTTCTTTCATAGCCAAATCTTGACGTATGCGGTTGGATTGCACCCTTTACTTTTCTTTTAAAAGCTTTCTTGCAAGCCTTATGGAGACAGTCTCTCCAATGGGACATTCTCTTGCCAGAGCAACTTGCCTCTCAACGCAGTCTCTGATTCATAACTTTTCTACTTTGGAGCAGGCAACTTTGCCTCGGCCATTCACGCCCACTGCGGCTACTACTTCTTACATCCTTCATGGATTCTCTGATGCCTCAGCACGAGGTTATTCAGCTGTTTTATATTTGGTTGGGGTGGAATCGAGCTCACCTCCAGCCCTCTTAAGCGCTAAAACGCGCGTTGCTCCTTTACTCACTTTAACTATTCCACGATTGGAACTGTGTGGAGCTTATTTATTGGCATCACTTGCCGCTCATTACTTGAACTTATTTTCTTCTGTTTTAACTATCACAAGCGTCTACCTCTGGACCGATTCGCAGATCGTTCTGCATTGGGTACAATTACCTTCCCATAAGTTCAAGGTCTATGTTTCAAATCGGGTATCCCAGATTCAAGACTGGGTTCCCACTGCCACTTGGCATTATGTACTCACTAATGACAATCCGGCTGACATTGCCTCTAGGGGTTGCAATGCCTCTACACTTCTTAACAATACACTATGGTGGCACGGCCCATCATGGCTGTCTACGCCCACTTCATGGCCTAACATTGGCCCTTTGGCTCTTCAGCATTCAGTCTCAACGGAATTACCACTCCAAGCTGAATGTGCTACTGTAGTTCCGAATTCTACTGTTCAACTCTTTGATCACATTTCATCATGGAGTTTATTACTCCTTGTGATTAAACTTATACTTTCTTGGAAGTCCAAAATTAAGGGGTATCCTTCCCCGGCACTAAGTCATGTGATTACTGCCATTTGTTTCTATGTTCAAAGGACTGCCTTCGTGAAAGATCTCTCTGCCTTACGGCCAGGACGATCTTGCTCTGCCGGACTACAGTATAACTCCTTTCATTGATTCTAATGGGCTAATTCGAGTCGGCGGTCGACTCCAGAACACATCTCTTAACATGGGGTCATTCACTTTCCGGCCCCCAGTGTCGCGTATTACTACGCGAATTAATATAAAAGGGATACTTCCTTTGGAGGGGACTCCCATTTTTCTTATACATACAGTTGACTGGCCACACTGTTAGGTTAGTCATCTTTATTTTCTATTAATTTTCGTAATAGTTGGATTTATCTAAATGGTGTTTCGATACAATTTACACCATTTATTAAATGTCAAATTAAATAAGTGTGCCATCCACTTCTTTCGATTATACTTAAGAATCATGTTGCCCAACTTGTCTAATTCATCAGGCATATTATTCTTAAAGGGAACACACCCTGTTCCAAGTCAGTGTAGTGTGATCTTCCACTCCGTCTGTACGAGTTACAGCTTTACGGCACCTGTTGCACTTAGTTAATTTTGGGCTCAACGCCATATTGCTTTTTCATCTTTTTAGCAAGTTTCTGCAAATTGATGATATCATCTTACAGCCCCAGGCGGCTCCTTTTTATTGAATCAGCAATCATCTTCTTTACTGTGCCATTAATATCTTCAAGAGGAAATATAGCATTCACGTAATTATCAATTTTACAGGTGGATTAATTTATGTAGCGCTAAGTCAGCCTTTTATATCCTATCCATCCTTATCACCTTTGGGTTATTATTATTACTATTATTCTGTCCTAAAACTTGTGATCTTTACTGACTTATTCGCTGATACCTATTAACTTAAACGACGCAATCAACCATATTGCGCAATACTTCCGCCACGGACTTCCTCAACTAAACTGGCACTACTACCATTGTAATACTACTCTTATTACATTTAATGTGGATTATCTCTAATATTGCACATCCAAGTGTTTCAAGGAACTATTAATACTAGAACCTTGGTAGCTGTATATTACAACTAGCAACAGTGTGTCCAGTCAACTCTAACAGCCTACTCCATTAGAGCTGTGATTTGGGAAGCCTCATTCTCACGTATTTCCCTGTTTATTATTTTAAATAAGTGCTGATTAAACTTGTGTTAATACATGATCTAGGGTTACATGCCCTCTTGCTGATTCTTACATAAATTTACATATTATTATCACAAGACAATATTCTATTCTACCTTTATTCTTTATAACAATAATTGGTGATTTTCAAGGGTTTATACTTCTCATTTAACATTGTTCTAATCTATTCTCAGGTTAGAGCTGGTCCTCCACTATTAAGAAACCGGATTGTAGGGGCTTGCTTCTACATCTGCCGTTTCCGACACCACTACTAGGATCTGCATGTGCTATTATAGCATAATCCAGTCCATTACCAGTGCATTGAACAACAACGTTGCCCGCTGAAGACTAGGATTTGGGTTATCATCGCCTTTAAGTGATGTAGTGACAAGAAATAAATGTATAGTTGAATGAATGATAAAAAGGCTAATTCTTATTTCCAGTCCACCCGGATCCCTATCTCCAGCAAGTGGATTATTTACAACTAAATACTCTACAATGGTAATGAATTTGTAACCAAAATATTTGTATGCAATGCGGTTCATATCGTGTAAAATAAGAAAAAAGTTCATATTCAGCAAAATTGATCGAAATAAGATAATAAGTTGGTTCAACAAAAATTTATTTTGATGGGAGAAGGGTTCAAAAATGTTCAGAACAGGATATTACCTTGGCTAAATTTATTAGCGATTATTGAATAATGACACTTATCATTTTTTTACTTTCTCTTACTCCTAGTAAGTGGAAGTATTGTAATCGTGCTAAATTTTCGATATCAGTTTTCACCGGAAATATCTGTTTAGAGAGTCCTTGAGTCTAAAAAAGTGGTTAAAGAAAATGATCTGTGTGGGTGTGTATGCGAACAGCAAGGCTCAAAAACGAAAAATCGTAGAAACTTCAAACTTGATATTTTCCATTTAGGTATCACCAAGGAACCGACAGTAGGTCATCTATCAAAATTCCTCAACTGGAAGTACCATTTTACTGATTTTTTTTTTTCACTTCCTTAAGATTTTCTCAAAAATGGCTCTGATGATTTCCTTAAGCCTTGGTATATCAACTATACATACAAAAATCTACAGCTTTTATTTAAAACATTTATCTGGGAAAATTCATTTTGGGAGAGAGGTGAGGTTAGGTTTTCTTCTAAAGTGCTATTTCAGTTTACTTTACAATTCTGTTATCTAAATAATATTAATTAAAAAATGTGGATGGGTCCGCAATGCTGGATGACATCTGGTATTTTATCCGCCGTAGCATGCATATTGATTTTGTACCTGACCGGTTTCGGATTTTCATCCATTATCAGAACAAATTCACTTCAACGTAGTTGGTTGGTTTACATTTGTTAGCTCACACACCAACAAGTGTGATGTAACAGAAACATTACGTTTAAGAGAAGTCTCAACACAAACTTGGTGAATTTGCTCTGACGATGGATGAAAATCTGGTAAAGTCATTTCTCCTGGTAAAGTCATTCAAGGGGTGGGGTTATGTTTTCTCTAAAGTGCCATCATGTTGATTATACAATTCTTCCATCGAAACAAAATTAATTAGAAATAAATAATGGCCAAAATTCAGATTTTCAAGAGAATTAGCGGAAGCGCGTTTTTACAGAACAGTTTTTTCAGTTTTCGACACAAATTTCGTCGAACTCCAAAGAATTTCATTTAATCTGGTACTCTATCTACAAAATTTGTGAATTACAATTTTGAAAACTCGAGTAAGAGAAAGTTGTGTGAGTTATTCACATCAGATTTTTTTGTTTAGTTTCTGCTATTCTCGATAAAGATACTAATGATTTTCTTAAAAATTGATATTCACATTTATAGAGCTATACTGTTGTTTGAAATATGTTTCCTAGTGAGTAGAATTTGTTGGGAAAGGTGGAAGGTCGTTTTTAGTTTTGGGTTCTCGCAGCTATAGTATTGAAATCAGTTAAATTTAACAAAAATTTGTAGTTTGAAAGAAATCTGTTTATTATAACTGCGTAAATTATAGTATGAGAAATTTGTGTGAATGTTTCACATTTATTATTATTACTTTCCCAATTATAGTGAATACTCATAATTCAGACTTCATGCTCAAAAGTACCGATACTCAGCGCACATTTAGTTATCTCCCTTTATTGCCTACTTTGTATAATACTAATTTCATTAGGACTGATTACCATAAAGTAAGATAATTATGGTCAATTATTATTTATACTTAGAAATTTTAGGAAATCAAAATATACTTTTCTTACTGTTGCGAAATGGAAAGGAAAATCTGCGATAAAGTTTGAAAACCTTCGAATTTATCAGATTAACAATTACGTAACACAAAACTAAAACTGAACACTGCTAGTAAAAGTAAATCCTTCAGGATGGATCACCGGGTATATATTCAATATTATTAAGATACAGTTAGCATAAAATTCCATAAACCTTAGGGAGTTTTTATTGACTTTCATAATTAAGAAAACCGTTGTAACTACTACAAGGTATTTATGTAAGGATGATGAATAGAGCTTCTTACATGTAATCACACTTAAAATTTGATTTTCGTGAATAAGATAGAAAATTCCCATAAAGTTTAATATCTTTTAATATTTCCCCTTGATATGTTAAATTTTTATAAAACTAAATCAATAACACATTGTTGACAAAAAAAAAGTGTTTTCTTCTGATGTAACTGGTTTTTTAAAGCTTTCAAAATTTCCAAAGATGACTGTAATGATATTCAATAGATTTCTATTGTTCTTCCGGTTACAAATACTGGAATATAAAATTATACATTCAATACTGCATAAACTTAACCATATCCAAAAATTTATTGGAGCATCTTACGGTGAAGGTTTTCGTATTTCGTTTCCACGTATAAATGGATCTCGTCCAGCAGTAATCAACATGGTTCCAAACTTCGAATGTGATAATTTTCTACATTACATTCACTACATTGTCAAGTATTCTCCCGTGTATGTTTTTGCATATGTGCTTTTATACCACGAAATGTAGTACAACTGTAATCACATTCACCACATATATATGATTTCTCGTCTGAATGTTTTCGCAGAATGTCAGAGTTCCAGACATTGCACAACTGCAATTACATTCACCACATTTATATGGTTTTTCGCCAGAATGTGTTCGCTTATGCATTTTCAAAATGCCATTGGCTACACAGCTGTAAACATATTCACTATATTTAAGTGGCTTTTCGCCGGAATGTTTTCGTTTATGCATTTTCAAACTCCACGACCTTGTACAACTAAAACTGCAAGCACCACATTTAAATGGCTTCTCATGTATATGTGTTCGCATATGTACTTTCAATCCCAAGATCTGGCAGAACTGTAATCACATTCGTTGCATTTTAATGAATATATGCCTTTATGTTTTCTTACATGTGCCTTCAATTCCACAGATCTTGCAGAACTATAATCACATGCGCCACATTTATATGGTTTTTCACCAGAATGTTTTCGCATGTGTATCTTTAAGTCTCCAGATCTTATGCATCTATAATCGCATTCCACACATTTATGTAATTTTTCGCCTGAATTTTTATATTCTTCAATACTCCAAGATCCTGTAAAACTGTAAACGAATTCACCACATGTAAATGGCTTGTCCCGTAAATGTGCTCGCATATGTACTTTCAAATAACCAATCTAGCAATACTGTAACCACATACTCCTTATTTAATATAGTTTTTCGTCTGAATATGGTGGCAAATGTTCTTTGAAATCCTCGGGTACAAGACTGGCTTCATTATATGACTCTTTATGTCCTTCCAAGTCCTTCTCCTGTTTAAGGATGCTGGCATTCTCTTCTATCTGCTTTTCTGCCAGCAGTATATCGATATCATTTTCTCTTTGTTTTGTTTCCAGATGTTTTTCCAACTGGTTCTCTGCAGCACTAGTTCTAACATTATCTTGCCCCTGCATCTCTCTTGTAGTTTTGTTGTATATTCAATCTATTACTCGATTTTTCAATTACCTTCTTTAAAAAAGACTACAATATTTCTGGTATATATAAAATGTAAACTTAAAATTGCCATTTGAATCACTTTATTACTTCATTGTACTAATTCCTCTGCAATATTCGGAGTAGTTAAGATAAGAGCATATTATTACAATTTCCACCTGGGAATGCCGACCTGAAAAATGAAATAACAATATTAGAAAAGGTTAAAATGGATATTTCCTATTTGTGGAATGAATTAGGTTTGTAAATTGTAGATTAAAATAGTAATATCATAGGTACGGGTTCAATAATTATTTATCCATCTTTATTATATCTTTCGTTGCGTTAAATTAATAAAATAATTTAATCTATTTTTGAGGTTGCCAGTCATAACATGTTTTTTTGCTTAACTCTAAGTTTATCATTTTCTTCCATTATCAGATTTAGCTCACCAAGTAAGCGAAAGACGCTAAATCACGTTCTTGATTTAGCTCCTTCCACACTTCTTCGCTAAATATTTATGTTTCTTCATTAACCAAATTAAATTCCCATCACTTCCCTTTAATAATAATGTTAATAATGATAAAGTTTTTTCTTGTAATATAAGACCAGGTTATTTATTGCAATGAGATTGTACTGTAAGTATATCATTGGGGAAAGAGATATCTGTGGCAGCAAAAACAGCTGAAACGCAGGTTTTGCTGTGCAGCACATTATGGCCGTATGCTCTCTAATCTAGCTAATGTAGAGTATAACAATGTAGCCGCATACTCCATCAAGCCCTAGCAATTAAAGAAGAAATGTTCCTTTTTTATAAAAATCTCTGAAGCACACATAATGGAAAGTATGCAAGATATACTGGGGGTCACTCGCTGCACGATCATTGTCAGATGGTTATGCATTACTATGTATCCGGTAATGCTGGACAAATTTTGAATTCCCCTACGAGGATAACTGAAATCATTTACGTCTGCATTTCATTAGTTGATAACCACAAAACTTGGCCGAGCAGATACGGAAGTATCAGGATCCAGCAGTTAAACTAAAAGATGCATCAACTAGATCTTGGCAATCCAGATTAAGCCTGTTGTTGCATAGCAAGGCCGTTTAGGAATGTACAAGTGCCGGAGTGGATTCCCAAACCTTGGCGGAAACCAAAAATTGGAGGCAGTCGTAAATCTACGTCTGCAGTCCAATCTACGACAGACTGGTCCAATTTATAAAAACTCAGGTCTGAAATATTTAACATCTTTGTTTTACTGTATAATAATAATAATAATAATAATACTTTATTTGAAAAAGAAATTATAATAGAAACATATAAAAAAAGAAAGAAGTATTCTACGGCAATGGTAAACCGTCTGCCGGAGGTTGATGTACGTATATATAACAATTACAAATTGTTTTATAAATTGAATAATTATTTAAGAACAAAAACTACTTTTTTTTTAAATAAAAAAAGAATTAGATTTCTCAATAACTAAATATATGAACAACTTAATAAATACATTTAGTTATAACAAAAAGAACCTGAATACTAATAATATAAAGAGAGCTCAATCAAAATTAAATTCCATAATTAAATTATATCTGTATTGCCAGGCGTGTCTCGCAAAATTAATAATCCCAATGCAGTTTTCACCATTGAGCATCAATATTAACTGCAGTCTTGATAATTTGTCGCAATCAACATAAAGCATACGTATCTCGGAGAGAATGGAACAATCTGCCAAAAAGTGGTAAACATCCTCCCTCGCTCGAGAGTTACATAGCGAACACAAGGCATTACTTCTTTCAACCCAAGCGGTATAATTTAAATAGAGCAGCTCATCGCGAAGTCTGAATAGCCAACCAAGTTGACTAAGCGTTAGATTCGTTGAGTTGGACACCAAGCTACAAGGCTTGATAGAATAATCCAACTCTTTATATAATAAAAACCTCGTAGAGCGACGAGCCAACTCCACACACTCCTCAAGATGGTGATCCCCTATTCTTTGTACAATGGCCGTTAGTTGCGAGTAGATGTAATTTGCTGATTCTAGGTCAGTTTTTTTGAGCCCCAGGCACTTATGAATTTACGCCCAAAGGCAGGGGTCTGGCGCGCGGCTACAAAATTACGATGAGACCCCTAAGTGATTTTTAACCTGGGGAAAAAATTTTTTTTTGAGCCGGGAGATGGCATGCGGCTACGTTTTGAAAAATCTAGCTGGAAAAACAGTCTAAGATAAAAAAAATATTTGTTAGCCGCGAGATGGGCATGCATGAACTGCGGCTATGTTTTATAATATTTAGCTTGAAAATATAAAGTCAAAATTTGTCTAAAATAAATTAATTTTGGCCGCGAGATGACACCCATGTGTAAAATTTAGCTTAAAACATGCTAGGGACAAAAAAAAAATTTTGAGCCGCGAGATGACATACAAGACTAGGGCTAATATTTTATAAAATTTAGCTAAAGACTTTAATATTTTTTGATATTTTGTTCATGTTTAAATTATGTTTACACTTATAATATTTTAAACAAACACATTCTAAGAACTTTAATATTGTTTTTGAGCCGTGAGATGTCATCCAAGTCGAGGGCTAATATTTTATAATATTTACCTACAAACATTAAATAAATTATCATTCAATACTATGAATAAAGTCTTTGTTTTTTTTTTTATGTATTGTTAAAAACATTCTAAGGACTGTAATATTTTTCTTGAGCCGGGAGATGACATACAGGACATGCGGCTAAGTTGTGTGACTTTGATTTTTTTATGTAGTGTTAGAAACATTCTAAGGACTTTAATATTTTTGTCGAGCCGTGAGATGACATACAGGACATGCGGGTAAGTTGACTAGAAACATTAAATATATTATCATCCAATACTATGAACATGTATTTTTATGTATTATTTCACTTTTTTATGTGTATTAATACTAGTATACTATGTTTTTCATGTTTTAATACGTGTGTGTTTTCTGTATTTTTTACTTTTTTAAGTTTAGTACTACTATGTTTTATGTATTGTTTCACTTTTTTTTGTGTATTAATACTAGTATACTATGTTTTTTCATGTTTTAATAATAATAATAGCCTGTTCAAGTTTGTAACTGTAAAGCTTAAAATAAAAAGTTTGTGAGGACGATAGCCAATTACTCTTCTTCTTTGCTGTATCAGCCCTAGCCTAACGCTTCGCTGGTAGCAGAGCGTGGTTTCGAATGATCCAGAGTTTTACTTGCTTTTGGCATTCACCAAGTCAACTCAGAGAAATTTACACACTACAGGATTGCTTAGTATCTCCTTATATTATATTATATTGATTTTGGATACATTACCAAGTTTTCACAAAAGTATTGAATTTGAAATATATTTTTTTTTAAATTCGTTCATTTTTTTTAATTAATTTTACAATTTAATTTAGAAATTACCAAATATTTGATTTCGGAAAATTCCATGTAGAGGATTATTGAAGAATTCGAACAAGTTGCAGAGAGAGAGAGAGAGAGAGAGAGAATTTCCAAGCTTGATGTCTTCCGACTATACCGCCAGAAGAAATAATACCCTTTTATGACTCATAACTTTTTCTAAATTTGAAATCTATCATTTTATTTATGTTTGAGCATTTAAATTTTGTTAGTTTAAAAATTTAAAGCCTTAGAATTAGATTTATTTCTTTATTTTGTTGGTTCGTCTGTACTTTATTTACTTATATTTTCATTTTTTTTTATCTTCTTTTCAGAACTTTAATATTTAAATATTGTTTAGAATAGATTGGCAAAATGTTAGTACCTGAGTTCTTACTCAGAGATGAGTTAATTTACGAGCTTAGTATTAGAGGAAGTAAAGAGGTTGAAAACGTGGCCACTCTGCGTAAGTCCCTACGTAGAGTTTTAAATGAGCAAACCCCAATTGATACTAAAGTTTTAGCCGGGATTGATTTACAAAAGGAATTTGAAACTTGTTTCAATAAATATTTAGAAATCATAGAATTATTTGAAGAGTTTTTCTCGGAGCCTACCTTGGCTCAATGCAACAGATTAAACACCCGTTCCAACCACCTAATAGATCGGTTGAATAACATGAATAGTTTGGAGTTGTC
Organism: Triatoma infestans; assembly: GCA_011037195.1. Lineage (NCBI taxonomy): Eukaryota > Metazoa > Arthropoda > Insecta > Hemiptera > Reduviidae > Triatoma > Triatoma infestans. The sequence goes on along the minus strand of JAAEAF010000660.1, from coordinate 19,030 downwards.
ACCCCCTGAAAAGAAACAAGTGGAAGAACAGATAAAAATATTAAAAAATTTATTGTTAAGGGCTGACTGTACCAAGACAAATTTAACCGTTTTATCTGTTAATGCTCGTTGTAAACAGGATGTTTCAGATAATGTTAAGGTCGATTTACAAGGGCTTGCTAAATCAGAGCCGGCTGATCAAACAAGTAACTTACAGTCAGTCTTACCGGAAGGTAAAATGAGTCATCACGAACAAGGTGGAGTTCCTCCAAGTCCAAACGTACACCTTCCTTCTCCACTTGCCCCAAATACATCCCACTCACAGGAGTCCTTTACCGAATACTTTTCAAAACTCCCTCACCCGCTTCAACCTCTTCTCGCTCAGCTTCCTATCTGCGATGGTCTGAACGTGGATAGCCTTCTGAAGTTTCTGAGCATTTTAATAAATATCCATGAAAGAAACCTTCTTACTGATAGACAATTGCTTGTGTATATATCATCTCATACACGGGAGTTTTATATGATTGCATCATGAGAACCCTAAATCTGGGCGGCTCGTTTCGCAGTTTTCATGCGGATACCATTAGATATTTAATACCCACCCGACTTTATACTCAACTTATTGAGGAGCGTTTTTATCGCCTACAGTGATGTGGAGAATCTCTTGCCCACTATGTGAGCGATATTAAGGACAATGCAAAGCTATTATTGATGCCTTTATCAGACCTCATCAACTCAGAGGCAACAGACCGTACATGAGACAAGATAAACTTCAATATCCATGCGGTGGAAGGTCTCAGGGAATATCTCCTATCTCCTTCTAGTAATCTCGGTTACAGGGCTCCAGAAGGTCTTGCCGTTGATAAATCGAAGTCTCATTGTTTTAATTGTAAGAATATTGGACATTTTAGTAGAGAATGTCCTGCTAAAAGTGACGTTCAAGATAGGAACAAAATAGATGGCTTCCTTTCAAAAAACGTCTAAGGTATGAGGGGAAGACTGGTTTTTCCTCTCATAAGGTTAAATTGCGGACAGGTCATGGTAAGCATTTTAAATTGTCTCTAGCTAAAATGGGTATATCTGCCACGCGGGATTTCACACCTTATGTAGCTGCTGAATTTAAAAATGTATCTTACTCCGCTCTTATCGATTCTGGCTCTGCCAGAAGCTTTATTAAACAGAGTTTTTTTGAAAAGTTGAGAGAGATATTAGCTATAAAAGAAGTAAAGGAATGTAAAGTGACTTGTGTCACAGCTTCAGATGAACCTTTACAAATAACAAACGCGGTCGACATTAAGATAAAGATTGATAGATATATCTGGAAATTTAGATTTCTAATAAGCCCAAAACTAACTACCGATATTATTTTGGGATCTGATTTCATAAACCACACTAGTTTGATAATTAATATGCGTGATAAGACAATATCGTTTCCCTTTGATCCTCTGAATGCCATCCCATTATGTTCCACTACGAACAATAGAAACAGCCAGGACGCAACTTCTGCCCCAATACGCAGTACTTCAGAGGAAATTAATAGTCCGCTTCCGGACTTTAGCCATTTGGAACCTTTAAGGGCCGGCAAAGTGAAGGATATAATTCTCAGTTTTCCAGAAGTTTTCACATCCCGTTTGGGTTTCACTGAACTTATAGAATATAAAATCGAACTCTCCGATCCAAAGCCTGTAAAGTTACACCCGTATCGTTTATCACCCCCTAAGATGGAAATTCTTCGACAGGAGTTTGACGAGTTATTGAAGAAAGATGTGATCGAACCCTCAAACTCAAATTATAGTAGTCCCATGTTTTTGGTACCCAAGGGAGATGGCCATTTTCGAGCGGTATTTTTTATTATCGTCTTTTGAACCAACGTATTGTTATAGAGAGTGTACCCCTTCCTGATCTACACCAGTCTTTTAACTGGTTATCCGAAGCCCGTTTCTTTACCGTATTGGATCTCAATCAAGCATACCACCAAATACCTCTAGCCAAGTGTTCTCGTCACTTGACGGCTTTCTGAACCCCCTATAACTTATACCAATTTAAAAGGGTTCCTTTCGGACTAGCAACAGGAGCCCAAGTTCTGACTCGGTTGCTTGACAAAATTTTCCACGATGTGAAGTTTAAGTTTTTGTACAATTATTTGGATGATGTGGTCATTTACTCTAAAACCTTCGAAGAGCATATGCAGCATTTGTCGGAAGTTGCCAAACGCTTAAAGCAGGCGGGGCTTACTGTAAACCCACAAAAGGCGAAATTTGTTTTAAAAGTTTTCATTTTTAGGTCATAGAGTTTCACCAAGAGGTATTAGTATAGATCCTGGCCGTACTCAGGCTATAAGAGATTTCACCCCTCCTAAAGACGGCAAAGGCGTTGGACGGTTTATCGGAATGGTGAATTTCTTCCATAAATTCATCCCAAAACTAGCTGAGAAAGCTGCACCTTTAAACCTATTACGCAAGAAAGATGTGAAATTTCACTGGGGGCATGACCAACAGAGGGCCTTTGAAACCCTAAAAAGGTGTATTTCCCAACCCCCTGTGTTGCGTATCCCAAATTTTAACAAAACTTTCATCTTACAAACTGATGCCAGTTCCGTAGCTCTGGGGGCAGTCTTATTGCAGGAAATAGATGGTAGTCGGCAGCCGGTAGCTTATGGTAGCCGTACCCTCACACTTCAAGAAAGAAAATCGTCCGCATACGAACTAGAATGCCTAGGTGTCTTATTCGGGCTCGATAAGTTTAGGCCGTATCTTGAACATGCTGAATTTCTTTTAGAGACAGACAATCAAGCTTTAAGTTGGCTTCTCGCTCATCCATGTCAATTAGGAAAAATAGGACGTTGGATTATGCGCATATCTTCCTTTAAGTTCAGGGTACAACACATAAGGGGGACCCAAAATGTTATCGCTGATACGCTATCACCAATGTATGAAAACCCAGCTCGACTTTTAAGGACTCTAAAGACAATAGCCAAATTACAAAGCTTGTTCAGCCAACCGACCTTCCGGGAATTCCCATAAACTCAATACAAATTCTCGATCCATTGGCATATAGTGGTGTAAGCTCTCATCAGAGAAACAACCCGGAGCTTCTTAAAATTATAGAATATATTGAGAAAAATGTTGACCAAACCCCTTTCTGTATGGAGAACAATATCTTATGCTTAGAACTTAAGGATGGTTCAAAAAAGGTAGTCATACCCCCTTCACTAATCGACATGCTATTCCAATATTATCACGAGTCCCCAGTCGGTGCTCACCTCGGTATATATAAAACGATAAATAAAGTAAAGCAGCACTACTTTTGGAAGGGAATGTACAAAGATATTGCTGAAAGGGTACGGCGTTGCAAAATTTGTGCTGTAAGTAAACCAGCCCAAGACACTCATTTAGGTTTCCTGCATTCCGATGTAGTTGAAAAACCGATGCAAAAATTGTTTTTAGATTTTGTTGGCAAGTTCCCCCGAAGTCAAAATGAGAAAACTATGCTGCTTGTTTGCGTAGACGCGTTCACTAAATTTGTCTGGTTAGAGCCGTTAACTGGGGCAACTAGTAAAACCACGATTAAATTTCTTCAAGAGAGAATATTTGCAGTTTTCGGAATGCCTGCAGAAATCGTGACTGACAATGGATCCCAATTTACTTTGCGAGAGTTTAAACGTATGTGTTTTGCGAATGGAGTGAGACATTTTACCACATCTCCTTACCATCCACGCCCATCTCATGCTGAGAGGTTTAACCGCAACCTAGGTCCAGCGCTGCGAGCATTCCACGCGAACTCACAAACGCATTGGGACCAGAATCTTACTTGGCTACAAATGGCTTTCAATACAGTTAAACATGAAGCACATCAACACACACCTTTTGAGTTAATGTTTACTTTCGCTCATAGATGCCCTTTGTCTAGCCTTTGGAAAATAGACGAGTTGATCCCTAATAAATCCAATGATATCAGAGACACATGGCTTCGGGCCAAGAGAAATCTACAGAGGAACCACGAGCTAAGAAGGCTACGCTACAATAAATCACGGCGGGATAATCCGTTCGTGGTGGGGCAAACAGTTATGCACCGAATACATCCCCTAGGCAAGGCTGCTGACAAATCGGCTGCAAAATTAATGCTCAAATGGTCAGGTCCTTTCAAAATTAAAAGGTTACTCACACCTGTTACCGCCGAGCTAGTTGATCCGCAAACCGAAGAACGGAGGAGAGCACATATCTCTCAATTGAAGGCTTTCCACGGGGATCTCGGAAATTGAGTGGGGATGATTTTGCCTTTCATTCTTTCTCCCCCCCCACGGTCTTTTCTTCCTTTTGCTTCTTCCACCCTTGCTTCTGCTTTCGGGCAGGGAGGGTGTGCCGTTGTTGTTCCTTTGTTTGAAGATGCCGCGCCGCAGAAGGCAGCACTTGGCTAAAGTGCAGTAATTTTACAGTCAGTCGTTTCTGGGCTTTGAAAGAGTGTACACGTTTCCAGAAGGCCATTATTTTGTTATGTATTTTGTGAACAGGACAGTTTTAATTCATTAACATTTTTAAATGGATTATTAGTAATCCCTGTGTAATTAATAATTATTGTGTTTTGGAGTTAAATAATTGTTGCGGTGAGCCGCTGTGTTCAAGTTTGTAACTGTAAAGCTTAAAATAAAGAGTTTGTGAGGACGATAGCCAATAATTACTCTTCTTCTTTGCTGTATCAGCCCTAGCCTAACGCTTCAATGTTTTAATACTTGTGCTTTTTTAGTATGTGGTTTTTATTTTTAGTACTAGTATGTATTTTCATGTTTAATACTTGTGTTTTTTGTAATTTTACTTTTATGTTTAGTACTAGTTTGTGTTAAAACTGATGTTTTAATACTTGTGTTTTTTTTGAGTATGTGGTTTTTATTTTTAGTACTAGTATGTATTTTCATGTTTAATACTTGTGTTTTTTGTATTTTTACTTTTTACATGTAGCACGGCAGTTAACCCAGGACCAAACTTTGTTTTTTCCACCTTGAGAAGCAATGGGATATGGTTTGTCTTCTTCTTCTAGATCTACAATTCGTTTATAAATAGTTGATTGGGGATTTTTTTCTAGCAGCTTCCTTAATATATTATTAGACATTATATTTTTATAAATTTCTTCATTAAAAAAAATCCATCGTCCTGTGCACCAGCCTGATTGTACCGCATCCAGCCACCGCAAAGCGGATTCGGGAACATTCTTAGCCTACTGGTGAAGCTTTTTATCGAGACATAATGGAACTTTGCCAAGCGCTCTAGCTTACACGTTCGTCAGAATATCCACTTCTGGATAGCGAACTAGTCGGTTCCTCTGAGCTCCGAAGAGAATCAGAGCGTCTCCTCCTAGCCACTTACACATAGGCATGGTGCGAGGACTTAATTGGATTTGAAAAAATAGAAATTAAACTTACCCCGAGTGTTGTAATTGACAAGCGATGTCAGAGTTAATGTACATTACCCCAGTAATATCCAACTATTAATACTGTTTAAATGAGGTCCCCACTTAAACAAAACACCCCACTTGTTAGAATTACAAAGATGAGCAATAAATAGAGTGAATCATATACTGCCGCGATAAGGTGTGTTTCTATATAAAAAACACCGCCTTTGGCTGATAAAAAAGAATTACTCATTATAATAATTTTTTATTAATCTATTTTAATTTAAAAATCAAGATAAAGTCGCTCTGTTAGAAATTCAAAGATGAGTAATAGTCATATACTGGCGCGATAAGAACATCCGGTGTGTGTGTTTCTATATAAAAAACACCGCCTTTGGCGGCTTGATAAAAAGAATTACTCATTATAATCATTTTATATTTTAAAAATAAGATTATAAATTTATTGAAATAATTTTAACACCATTAGTAATGCACACATTTCTTATACATTTCTATAATTACACACGTATTAAACATGACAAAAACATAGTATCTAGTATTAAATTACACATAAACAAAGTGACCCAAATAGCATAAAATCCAGAGTATATGTTCTAGTATTGGATGATAATATTATTTATGTTTCTAGTGCAACTTACCCTTCGCATTCCGTATTCTCTCACGGCTCGACAAAAATTTACAGTCCTTAGAATGTTTCTAACAATACATAAAAAAACAGTCTTTGTTCATAGTATTGGATGATAATATATTTAATGTTTCTAGCCAAATATTATAAAATCTTAGCCCTAGTTTTGTATGTCATCTCACAAAATTGCTCATGTTTAAATTAAATTATCTAATAAGTGTAAAGATCATTTAATTTAAACATGAACAAAATACATAAAAATTCACAAAGTATTTGTTCATCGTATTGGATGATAATATATTTAATGTTTCTAGCTAAATATTATAAAATATTAACCCTCGACTTGGATGTCATCTCACGGCTAAAAAACAATATAAAAGTCCTTAGAATGTTTCTAACAATACATAAAAAAACAAAGTCTTTATTCATAGTATAGTCTAACAATACATAAAAACACTAAGTATTTTGTTCATCGTATTGTATGATAATATCAAAAATTATTTAAGTCCTTAGCTAAATATTATAAAAACTTAGCCCTCGACTTGGATGTCATCTCACGGCTCAAGAAAAATAATGAAGTCCTTAGAATGTTTCTAACAATACATAAAAAAAACAAAGTCTTTATTCATAGTATTGGATGATAATATATTTAATATTTGTAGCTAAATATTATAAAAACTTAGCCCCAGTCTTGGATACGTAAAAAAAAAACAAAGTCTTTATTCATAGTATTGGATCATAATATATTTAATGTTTGTAGCTAAATATTATAAAAACTTGTAAAAAAAAAAACAAAGTCTTTATTCATAGTATTGGATGATAATATATTTAAGTTTGTAGCTAAATATTAATAAAACTTAGTCTTGTATGTCATCTCACGGCTCAACAAAAATATTTACGTCCTTAGAATATTTCTAATAATACATAAAATAAAATCAAAGTCTTTGTTTTTTGGTATTGGATGATAATATATTTAATGTTTCTAGCTAAATATTATAACATCTTAGCCCTAGTCCTGGGATGTCATCTCACGGCTTAACAAAAATATTAAAGTCCTTAGAATGTTTCTAAGAATACATAAAAAAAAAAACAAAGTCTTTGTTCATAGTACAGTCTAACAATACCTAAAAAACACAATGTATTTGTTCATCGTATTGTATGATAATATCAAAAAATACATAAAAAAAACAGTCTTTATTCATAGAATTGGATGATAATATATTTAATGTTTGTAGCTAAATATTATAAAAACATAGCCCTAGTCTTGGATGTCATCTCAGTACAAAATTATTAAAGTCCTTAGAATGTCCTTAGAATCTAAAATGTTATAAGGGAAAGATAATTTAAACATGAACAAAATATCAAAAAATATTAAAGTCTTAAGCTAAATATTATAAAATACCAGCCCGCGACTTGGATGACATCTCACGGCTCAGAAACAATATTAAAGCCCTTAGAATGTTTCTAGCTAAATAATATAACATCTTAGCCGCATGTCCTGTATGTCATCTCCCGGCTCAAGAAAAATATTACAGTCCTTAGAATGTTTGTAACAATACATAAAAAAAAAAAGTCTTTATTCATAGTATTGAATTTATTTAATGTTTGTAGCTAAATATTATAAAATATTAGCCCTCGACTTGGATGACATCTCACGGCTCAAAAACAATATTAAAGTCCTTAGAATGTGTTTATCTAAAATATTATAAGTGTAATGTAATGGAATCAGATATTAGATGTAATGGAATCGTTTGTTGTGTGATTCCTGGAGTAGCAGATGTCTTGAAGAGGGCGGAAGTTAGTTTGAGAGATTTGGAAGTTAGTGCTCGAATTATTAAACGGTTTTTTATATAAAAATAAACTGTATTTTAACAATAATTTAAACGTGATAAATGGTAACTAATAACTATAATAAAATACTTAATAATAAATAGAAGATAAATAGCTGATAATTTAGAATGGTTAAAATAACGAACTAAAGTGCACAACTACGAGATTGATAAGTTGAATATAACTGTGAATTGCCGCTCGTGTATAGTTTGGTCGTAGATGATATAATAATCCTCGTCGTCGTATATCATAGAGTTTATATATACTGTTGTTCACACTCACACCAAGACATCTGTCTTAGTGTGCGGCCTTGTGCGACCTTCGTAGTTTTCTGACCTTATTTAGTGGCCATACTTATCGCGGTGCCTGCCTTTTGATGTGAGAATTGATGAAAAGGCTTTGTTGTTTGTTTGGTTGACCGCGGCTGTCGGCGGCCAACAGTGTCAATGTTTTCACCTTTTGTAAATTATTTCTTTGGTGTACTTTGCCGATGTCAATGACTTTGCCATGTCATTACATCATCCCCTCCCCGGTGAAAATTTTTTCAGCATGAAAAAATTGTTGCGGGTGCGGATGCTGAATTTGCATGTTCGCCGTTGTACGAGCGTGCCTATTTTTGTTTTGAATTTAAGTAAATTAGTTAGTGTGCATTTTAGTTGAATTATTTATACCGTGTTAATTTGTATACATAGTTTAAAATTCAGGGTTTGATACGATTGCAATTTTGTAACTTTTGAGAATTTGACAATGATGTAATTTTTAACAATGAGTTTAACAATGGAGAATTGATAGAAATACTAATTATATAGAATTGAAGGTATTATAAGGCTAACAACTTGAATTGTTTCGTTAATTTCAATTAAAATATTTGTTTGACCATTGATAATATTAAAATTTAACATGCTATTGTTATTAACATAGTAAATGAAATTAAAACGTAAAATACAATTATCGGTTGATCGAGTCACCATAAAATATTACATGTAAATATAATAGCAAATGAATTATACATATGAAATGAATTATAAGAGTCAAGGAATTAATACATAATTGTTAATGAAATTAATAACATAAAAAAAAATGACTTATATCAGTTGTAATTATAAAGTAAACGTATTATATTGATAATATTAACATAGGGAGTAAATTATATCAGTTAATAAGATAACATAATGAATGAAATTATAAAATAGACTTATTATACAGATATGTAATTGTTATTGAAAACATAGTAACTGATTTATAAAGATCAAAGAATTAATATGTAAATGACATACAAATGTCAACTGAAACTATAAACATCGAAAATTAATTATATTATTTGATAAAATCAAAAATTTAATATGTAGATGACATACAAATGTCAACTGAAGATATAAACATCGAAAATTAATTATATTATTTGATAAAATCAAAATTTTAATATGAATATACAATAAACATCGCCTTTATTAATTCCTTCAAAAACACAATTAATCAGATATAAAATATAAATAAAGTTCATAAAATTCAGATAAAATTTCTATTTAAAACTTTTTTTTTTCTTCTTCATTTCTTTCTTCTTTTTTTTTTTTTTGGAAACTAGGCCCAATGTTGGGCAAAGGCCTCTCCCAGGTGCGCCCATTTCTCCCTATCCTCAGCTATCCTCATCCACTTCTCTCCTGAAACCTTCACTACGTCTTCTTTCCATCTCATCTTCTGGCGTCCTACCTTTCTTACTCCCCATCTTGGAACCCACTTTGTTAAGGTTTTTGTCCATCTTCCATCTTTTAGTCTCGCAATGTGACCAGCCCATTTCCATTTTAATTCTTTAATTATCTTCATTACATCATCTAATCTTGTTGTGCCTCTTATTATTTTATTCTTTATTTTTTGAAGTCTACTTATATTAAGTAGATTTCTCTCTATTGCAGACTGGGTAGAAGTTATTTTCTTTACTATTTTTTGTGTGATGGACCAAGTTTGGGAACCATAGGTTAGCGCTGGAAAAACACAACTCTTGACAATTTTTATTTTATTCGCCAAACTCACCTTATTATTTTTTAAAATAAACTTTAATGACCAGTATTTCTTCCAGGCGACAGCACATCTTCTTTTTGCTTCCTTTTCGCTTCTTTCTTTAAATGAGATAAGCTGCCCCAGGTAAATAACATCTTGGTTCCAGTTCAATTTGCGGCCTTCTACCTGAATATCCACTTCTTTTCTATTAGTCAAGAGGTGTGTCTTTCCAGGGTTTATGCTGAGACCAGCTTTCTTGCTCATATCTGTAAGGCTGTGTAACATAAATTGTAATTCTTCAGAGGTCTTCGAAATTAGTAAAATATCATCAGCAAAGCGTAGATGGTTTATATATTTATCTTCTACTCTTATACCTAATTTACTATCGCCTCTTTTCTCAACGCAGTTTTGCAAGAAATCTTTCAACAGCTGAATTATATTATTTGATAACAAATATCAGTTAAAATAAATGAAATTATAAAAGAAACTTAAATGCTAGTGAATTGATAGGTAAAAGTTGGTATACCACGTTTTAATATTGTTTATAAGAATTGTAAACTGTGCACTCTTATTTTTAAGGTTTTATATATTTATATTTTGAGATTTAATCGATTAATTGTTGCCCCTGATTTACCCAATGCGTGCTGCGTGCAAGGGAGAAGGTAAAGCGCTTGCGGGATAGGTGTTGAGCTCAAGTTTAGGTATCTCGAGATTCGTCGATTTGTCTAGACTTCTTACTTTAACTTAGCTTAACTTAATCTAAATTAAGCCAATAAATAAGAAAAAAACAAGATATGTCAAAGGATACTACATGGCAGAACCATTAACGCCAATACAGGAATACAAGAAACTTTGGAAACAACTAAAATATAGTTATTACAAAGTTTACAATAATGTAAATCCACAAATGAAAACTGCTTTGAAGATAACAACAATTTCAAAGTAAAATCATTTTCGGTTGAATTTCTTAATGAATCCGCTCGAAATAAAACAAAGAACTAACAGAAGTACAGGCAGTTAATTTCTATATTAGTCAGCAAGAAGTACTAGTCAAGACATTAGTACAAAAGCTTTTGAAAATGGCAAAATATTTTATTATAGTTATTAGTTACCATTTATCACGTTTAAATTATTGTTAAAATACAGTTTATTTTTATATAAAAAACCGTTTAATAATTCGAGCACTAACTTCCAAATCTCTCAAACTAACTTCCGCCCTCTTCAAGACATCTGCTACTCCAGGAATCACACAACAAACGTTTCCATTACATCTAATATCTGATTCCATTACATTACACTTATAATATTTTAGATAAACACATTCTAAGGACTTTAATATTGTTTTTGAGCCGTGAGATGTCATCCAAGTCGAGGGCTAATATTTTATAATATTTGGCTACAAACATTAAATAAATTATCATTCAATACTATGAATAAAGACTTCGTTTTTTTTTTTATGTATTGTTACAAACATTCTAAGGGCTGTAATATTTTTCTTGAGCCGGGAGATGACATACAGGACATGCAGCTAAGTTGTGTAAAATTTAGCTTGAAACATTCTAAGGACATTAATATGTTTTTGAGCCGTGAGATGTCATCCAAGTCGCGGGCTAGTATTTTATAATATTTAGCTAAAGACTTTAATATTTTTTGATATTTTGTTCATGTTTAAATTATCTTTACCCTTATAATATTTTAGATTCTAAGGACTTTAATAATTTTGTACTGAGATGACATCCAAGACTAGGGCTATGTTTTTCTAATATTTAGCTACAAACATTAAATATATTATCATCCAATTCTATGAATAAAGACTGTTTTTTTTTATGTATTTTTTGATATTATCATACAATACGATGAACAAATACATTGTGTTTTTTAGGTATTGTTAGACTGTACTATGAACAAAGACTTTGTTTTTTTTTTTATGTATTCTTAGAAACATTCTAAGGACTTTAATATTTTTGTTAAGCCGTGAGATGACATCCCAGGACTAGGGCTAAGATGTTATAATATTTAGCTAGAAACATTAAATATATTATCATCCAATACTATGAACAAAGACTGTTTTTTTATGTATTGTTAGAAACATTCTAAGGACTGTAATATTTTTGTTGAGCCTAGAGATGACATACAAGACTAGGGCTAAATATATTATCATCCAATACCATAAACAAAGACTTTGATTTTTTTTATGTATTGTTAGAAATATTCTAAGGACGTAAATATATTTGTTGCCGTGAGATGACATACAAGACTAGGGCAAATATGTTATAATATTTAGCTAGAAACATTAAATATATTATTATCTAATACTATGAACAAAGACTTTGTTTTTTTATGTATTGTTAGAAACATTCTAAGGACTGTAATATTGTTTTTGAGCCGTGAGATGACATCCAAGTCGAGGGCTTAATATTTTATAATATTTAGCTAAGGACTTTAATATTGTTTTTGAGCCGTGAGATGACATACAAAACTAGGGCAAATATGTTATAATATTTAGCTACAAACATTAAATATATTATGATCCAATACTATGAATAAAGACTTTGTTTTTTTTTTACGTATCCAAGACTGGGGCTAAGTTTTTATAATATTTAGCTACAAATATTAAATATATTATCATCCAATACTATGAATAAAGACTTTGTTTTTTTTATGTATTGTTAGAAACATTCTAAGGACTTCATTATTTTTCTTGAGCCGTGAGTGAGATGGACACAAGTCGAGGGTTAATATTTTATAATATTTAGCTAGAAACATTAAATATATTATCATCCAATACGATGAACAAATACTTTGTGAATTTTTATGTATTTTATTCATGTTTAAATTAAATTATCTTTACACTTATAATATTTCGTGAGATGACATACAAAACTAGGGCTAAGATTTTATAATATTTGGCTAGAAACATTAAATATATTATCATCCAATACTATGAACAAAGACTGTTTTTTTATGTATTGTTAGAAACATTCTAAGGACTGTAATATTTTTGTTGAGCCTAGAGATGACATACAAGACTAGGGCTAAATATATTATCATCCAATACCATAAACAAAGACTTTGATTTTTTTTATGTATTGTTAGAAATATTCTAAGGACGTAAATATTATTGTTGCCGTGAGATGACATACAGGACTAGGGCAAATATGTTATAATATTTAGCTAGAAACATTAAATATATTATCTAATACTATGAACAAATACTCTGTGTATTTTTATGTATTGTTTCACTTTTTTATGTGTATTAATACTATTATACTATGTTTTTTCATGTTTAATACGTGTGTAATAAAGAAATGTATAAGAATATATTATTATAATTTTCTTTGTTAAGACCGACATTATCTTATTATGTGTTAAAATTATTTCAATAAATTTATAATCTTATTTTTAAAATAAAAAATTATTATTATAGAAATGTATAAGAAATGTGTGTATTACTAATGGTGTTAAAATTATTTCAATAAATTTATAATCTTATTTTTAAAATATAAAATGATTATAATGAGTAATTCTTTTTATCAAGCCGCCAAAGGCGGTGTTTTTTATATAGAAACACACACCGGATGTTCTTATTGCGCCAGTATATGACTATTACTCATCTTTGAATTTCTAACAGAGCGACTTTATCTTGATTTTTAAATTAAAATAGATTAATACAAAATTATTATAATGAGTAATTCTTTTTTATCAGCCAAAGGCGGTGTTTTTTTATATAGAAACACACCTTATCGCGGCAGTATATGATTCGCTCTATTTATTAATCTAACTTAATTTAGATGTCGACTATATAAAATCTAAATATGTGTATATATATATATATGTGATAAAAGGAAAATGGCATGTATACAAAACGCAGTAATGAGGGGGAACATGCGTTTGTCGTATTTTTGGGGTACACTAGTGTTTTTTCGAAGTAATGAGCTCGTTGTAGTTAGGCCGTGACGAAATGCTGCAAAATTTGTATTAGTGGATGTACAAATAAATTTTTAAGTTAATAGTGAAGTTTATATTTAAGTGAATGACCTGTAAGAAGAGGTAATAAATATATAAATAAATAAAATAATATACTTGAAGGAGATTAGTTACTTACAATAATTGTAAAAGTTTTATGTGCACGTGTTAACCCACGTCATGAGGGTCAGAAATTTTAATAGTGTTAGCACGAATTTTCTTTGATCTAGTTTTCATAAATTATTCAAAAAAATTTTAGTTCAATATGATTGAACTTATATAACACAATAGAAGAAAAAAAAAAATTAAATAAATAAATAAATTATGTATATAAAAAATTTGACTTACTGGAATCGCTGTTCGGATCCTAGTCGCTGCCACCAGATGTAATGGAATCAGATATTAGTTGTAATGGAATCGTTTGTTGTGTGATTCCTGGAGTAGCAGATGTCTTGAAGAGGGCGGAAGTTAGTTTGAGAGATTTGGAGGTTAGTGCTCGAATTATTAAACGGTTTTTTATATAAAAATAAACTGTATTTTAACAATAATTTAAACGTGATAAATGGTAACTAATAACTATAATAAAATACTTAATAATAAATAGAAGATAATTTAAAATAACCAACTAAAGTGCACAACTACGAGAATGATAAGTTGAATATAACTGTGAATTGCCGCTCGTGTATAGTTTGGTCGTAGATGATATAATAATCCTCGTCGTCGTATATCATAGAGTTTATATATACTGTTGTTCACACTCACACCAAGACATCTGTCTTAGTGTGCGGCCTTGTGCGACCTTCGTAGTTTTCTGACCTTATTTAGTGGCCATACTTATCGCGGTGCCTGCCTTTTGATGTGAGAATTGATGAAAAGGCTTTGTTGTTTGTTTGGTTGACCGCGGCTGTCGGCGGCCAACAGTGTCAATGTTTTCACCTTTTGTAAATTATTTCTTTGGTGTACTTTGCCGATGTCAATGACTTTGCCATGTCATTACAGTAAACATAATTTAAACATGAACAAAATATAAAAAAATATTAAAGTCTTTAGCTAAATTTTATAAAATATTAGCCCTAGTCTTGTATGTCATCTCGCGGCTCAAAAATTTTTTTTTGTCCCTACCATGTTTTAAGCTAAATTTTACACATGGGTGTCATCTCGCGGCCAAAATTAATTTATTTTAGACAAATTTTGACCTTATATTTACAAGCTAAATATTATAAAACATAGCCGCAGGTCATGAATGCCCATCTCGCGGCTAACAAATATTTTTTTTACCTTAGACTGTTTTCAAGCTAGATTTTTCAAAACGTAGCCGCATGCCATCTCCCGGCTCAAAAAAAAATTTTTTCCCCAGGTTAAAAATCACTTAGGGGTCTCATCGTAATTTTGTAGCCGCGCGCCAGACCCCTGCCTTTGGGCGTAAATTCATAAGTGCCTGGGGCTCAAAAAAAACTGACCTAGAATCAGCAAATTACATCTACTCATAGTTGCGCTACGAGTAAGTCGCATATTCCTCACAAACCTCCCTTAGGTGATTTTCAAGAGCCAACGAACGTATTTCAGGCTTTATCTATATATGTAGTAGGTCCCATGGAAGTTTCCATTAATCCAGACACAGGTGAGAAATACAAATACATCCTTACCACTATCTGCCAGTATTCTCGCTTTTTCGAGATGTTTCCCATGAGAAATCAAAAGGCTGAGAATATTGCGCGGATACTTGTAAATGAAATTTTTACCCGTTATGGCACACCCAAGTACCTACTATCAGATTTAGGTACCAATTTTACTTCCACTATAATACTTCAGATCTGCACCCTATTGAAAATTCGAAAAGTTAACACTACTCCCTACCACCCTGCTTCCAATGGCAAATTGGAACGTATCCATAAAACGATAGCTCGTAGTATCTCCCACTACTCACAAAACCAGTGGCACAGATATCTACCACTTATAAAAGCTGCACACAATTCAAGCCCAAGTACCTCGACAGGCTATTCTCCTCATGAACTCATATTTGGGTGTACACTCGGGGAACAAACTGATAGATCATTTAAAACTCGGAATAAGGCCGTTTATATGGACACCGACATCGATGAGTTTCTCGAACATGTATTCAAGAAATCAGTAAACGAAATGGAAGAGGCACAGTTAGAGAAGAGTGGATGGAAGCTGGTTGGAATAGCTGGAGCAAGGTTGCGAATAAATATGTACAAGCCGCTACATATATCAAACTTCCTAAATCTATCGCTGCTAAGAAGGCTTGTATAAATCCAGAAGGTTTTAGAGATGCAAGAAACACGTAGGTAGATCTTCAAATTCAGTTGACTGTAGAAAATATGATTTGACCCTACCTTGACATGCCGTTTCATATTCCTCTGATGCGTGTTTTAGAAGGTGTTCCTTGGTTGGTTCTACGCCATCATAACGTGCAATCTTGCGAGGTGGTTCTTCAATGCAGAGTGTTTCATGTCGTTTTCCATTATACCTGTTCGGAAATGACTTTTTGCACACTTTACAGGTATAATCTGCACTGCCATCGCAGTATTTTTGGTGGCGATAGAGGTTGGTCTTAAAAGAGAACGCCTTTCCACATTTATTGCAGGCCATTTCTTCTGATGTTGTCCTTAGAGATGCCATTTCTTCTGATGTTGTCCTTGTAGCTTCTGGAGAGCGATGTTCACGTGTAGGAAGTCACACGAAGACTGAATTAGTGCCGACCCACACCTGCTTATATACCCTGCGCCAGAGAGAGGTTGAAATGTGTCCTTATTTGCAGTTTTAGCGCCTTTTCTCAGTGGTGACACTGTGATGAGTCATTTCCTGGCGACTTGGTGGCGGCACTGTGATGAATCATTTCCCACCAACTTGTTAATTAACTGGCCAACTAGAATCAATTTTTTACGATTCTTGTACTTCAGCCGCCTCTATGTGACAAATTACGTTTATTTCTAAGGTAAGTGCATTTCGATACTGTAAGTTACATATGGAGGGGGATAAAAGGTAATTTTCATATTGATTTAAAATATGTGTAAATATAATAATTTAAACGTTTGGTTAACTATTCTGCACGTAAAACGTTTCTTATACTTCAGCCACCTCTATGTGACTAATTACGTTTATTTCTAAGGTAAGTGAATTTCGATTTGTATTATTTTTTCACCCACATAATTGCCCTTAGTATGCTATATTGATTTTTTAATATTATTTGTGCCTAAGAAAATGCTGTGTTTTTAGATATGTCATTTTGTATTATTTGAACCTAAGAAAATGCTGTGTTTGCGAGGTTTGCAGATTTTTTTACCTTATTCAATCACCATGGGTTTTTTAACTCAATGCTATTATTTATAACGTTTTAGTTTGAAATGTAACACCAACTTAAAAGGTATGTAAAATTATGTTGTTTTTACCCCCACCTAATCAATCTTAATATTTTGTATGTTTAAAATGGTACGTTAAGTAATTGTATCAAAAGTTTTTTATGCGCATAAAGATATGTTAATATACTTGGCCCCCACATAAATCCACATATTTTGTTATAATATCCAATGTATTTTGTTAGACTTTTTTGCTTCGGGTATTTAATAACATTATATATTTAACATACCTGTGGTGTTTATGTACATATGTAGAATAATTAAAGATATATCAATTAAGTTGTTTATTTTTTGTTACCTTCTTCCAACACAAAGAATCACCATTATGTGACTCACACTCAATCTAGTTTCCTGTATTGCTAATATATATGTTTAAACAATGTTATAAATTGTTTTCGTAATTAGATTAATATTTTGTGTGGGAGTTTTTTTTTATTGCAGATATGTCAATTAACTTGTCTATTTTTTACCTTATTCAATCACCATTAGTTTTTAACTCAGTGCCATTATATATAACGTTTTAGTTTAAAATATAATGCCAACTTAAAAGATATGTAAAATTAACTGTTTTATTTTTACCCCCACCACCAGCAGTTTACTCTTTCTTAATATTTTGTATGTTTAAAATAGTGTTAAATATTTGTGTGCAGAATAATACTCTACTTTTTTACCTTACTTATTCTCACATAATTGCCATTAGCTTTAATACCTCAATTAGTTTGCTATATATATAATGTGTCAAATAGAATAATAAAAGATATGTCAAAATACCTTGTTTTTATTTTTCTTTAGCTTATCCCCATTCTACAAGGTCGCACACTTATATATGACAATTTACTACTAAGAACTAATTGACCCTGTGGTCTAGTGGTTAGCGTGATCAACT
This sequence comes from Triatoma infestans, assembly GCA_011037195.1. Lineage (NCBI taxonomy): Eukaryota > Metazoa > Arthropoda > Insecta > Hemiptera > Reduviidae > Triatoma > Triatoma infestans. The sequence goes on along the minus strand of JAAEAF010000660.1, from coordinate 960 downwards.
TCCTGACTCAACACTTGAGGTTCGATTCCAGGTAAATCAACTTTATTATTTCATTTTATTTAATTATTTATAATTTAATTTATTTATATTTATAATTTAATTTATTTATATATTTATAATTTAATAGTCATCGATTTGGATGATAATTAAGGTCATCGGTGACGTCATCCAATTAATAGTCATCGATTTGGATATTATTTAGGGTCATCGGCGTCATCTTTGAATTAAGCTCATCGATTTGGGTGATGACGTCAGAGAGATCATAGCCCGTGGGCCAGAAACCCCCTAACTACCCTACTTCTAGATCATTTAAAATACTTAGAACTTCATCAACTGTTAGATCACATTGATGTAGATTGATAAAATTATCAAACTGAAAGATGGGAACAACATCCAACACACCGCTTTCATACACTCTACTAAAATATTTAACAAATAGATTACAAATATTAGCATCATTACAAGCTGATTCATATTCAAGAAAACAAGAATTAGGAATATTATTATGAGATTTGTAACGATTAATATAAAACCAAAACTGTTTCATATCATACACAATGAATTTTCAATTGATGTAACATACTCAGAATAATCTGAATTAAATTTTTTTTTTATATTGACTACGCAATTTAGAGAAATATTCATAATCCTTAATAGAGCCTATATTTTATAAAATCTATGAGCTAATTTCTTTTTGAATAAAAGTTAAGTAATTGTATCAAAAGTTTTTTATGCGCATAAAGATATGTTAATATACTTGGCCCCCACATAAAACCAATGTATTTTGTTAGACTATTTTGCTTCGGGTATTTAATAACATTAATATATTTAACATACCTGTGGTGTTTATGTACATATGTAGAATAATTAAAGATATATCAATTAAGTTGTTTATTTTTTGTTACCTTCTTCCAACACAAAGAATCACCATTATGTGACTCACACTCAATCTAATTTCCT
>JAAEAF010000659.1:0-115012 GCA_011037195.1 Triatoma infestans | reverse complement strand
TGGAGCGCTGAAGGCAAAACTAAGATTTAACAAATTTAGATTTAAACTAACTGACAGACCTTCCAATATCCTTCTAAAAATTTTTTTTTTTCCAGAAAAATGTTTCAAATAAAAATGATACATTTCTATCTATGCAGCAAGTACTGCAAGCATAAAGAAGAACATGGTAATCGTTAACGAGAACCTAAAAAACTCAAAAACCGTTTTTCTTCAAATTTGGAATGGCACTTTAGAGCAAATCATAACGTTACTGTACCACCAGAATCCCCAACAGATCTTATAATTACTTACTGATTTGTTTTTCTCTTTTATCAAACTTCATATTACCCAACTTTTTAAATTTTCTCTTTTCGATCTTCTTTGCAAGTACACCTTTTTTTGAGGGGGGGGAGGCAGTGCGACCTTATGATCTATTGTGCTAGGCGCCCTGGGTTCCGCAGGCTGCCCACAGCACCCAAACAGATGTCCCAGGCGAACACCGTCTACAACATCTCCATTAGGTTAAGATCCCTAAGGAATCCTAATAACCTCTAGTAATCCTAACTTAATAATCTCATACTTATGACGGGCTCTAGGGAGGGTGTATTCCCCTCCTCCTCCTCCTCCTGTTCGTGTTTACCCGTGTTCTTAAATACAAGTATACCTTACTCCATAACAAAACAATAACCACTTTCTAACATTTAACTATCTATCCCATCCTTAACAGATTATCGTATCTTTTAATGTTCTGGTTTTTGTTCTTTTAATTTCTATTTTTTTTAATGCACATTGTTTTGATAACATGTCAATTATATTCTAATTACTTCAATGTTGTTTCTCACAACATTATATAATTTTCTGTTTTTTTTTTTTTTATGTTGTTCTTGAGGAAGGATACCAAAGGTGTCCGAAACGTCGAATAGACTTTTAAAAATAAAAAGCTTTTTCTTTGGCCCCAGCCAACAAATTTGCAAGTTTGACGCAATATGAGGAATAAATTTCTTGTTGTATTTGGTTCCGCAGAGGTGGAAAGTATTAGAGATATTTTCCGTGATAGCCTGCTTGTCTGTTTGTGGTCATTGACCGGTTTCGGGCGTTCGCCCATCATCAGGATGTTTTGGTCTAAACAGTGTGATAACATAGATTTGCACACAGCAAATTTAGTTGTTACACTCTGAGTGATCCGCCCGATGACCACAAACAGAAGCAGGCTATCACGGAAAATATCTCCAATAAATTTCTTGTATCTTAAAATCAATTTGAATGTGATGAAACATAAAACGTACAAAATATTTTTGCCACAATAATAAGAACAAAAAGATCAATAGTTCTTTCTGCGAAATATACTAAGTTTAAAGAAACTTGAAAATCGCAGATAACTGAAAAAACTTTTTAGTAGAAACGCACTTGCGGCCAACTGATTCTCTTCAATCTCAGAATTTTGGCAACATATTTTATTCTATTTATAATTATTTAGATGATATTATATAATAAATTGAAATAGCACTTTGAGGAAAACATAATCTCACCCCCTTCCCATTGGTCTCCTTTAAATTAATTTTCCCAGAGAAGTTTCAAATAAAAATTGTAGCTTTTAATATGTTAAAGAAAAATCATAAAAAATAAAAAAAAGAATCAGTAAAGTGGTCTTCCATTTGAGGAATTTTGACAAATAACTTTCCTGTCGGTTCCCACAGTAAAATCCAAAAGGAATGTCAGTTTGAACGATCTGCAATTTTTCTTTTTTGAGCTATGCTGTTCATATACATACACACGGACACCCACAGAAGACCATTTTCTATATTATAGTTTCTTTTTCGGACAAATATTTCAAAACAAGTGATGCTTTTATATCTGTGCAATATTTCACGTCTGATGAAATACTTCATATTTCGAATACTAGCCATGCTGCTAATGTATTTTAAGATTATGTTGGTGATAGAACCATACATTGTACTGAAGTTGTACTTGTAGAGGAAGGTTCAATTTTAGAACAAAGTTTAATGTTATTATTATTATTTGTCGAGAGGGAGGGACCAAGCCCCACTGGGCCCATACAGCTACCCCAAGAACAACAACATCAAACCGGACCTAGAACAAATATCCAAACCCGGGTCTAACCCACCTAAGATCCACCACAGTCCGAACAAATCGGACAATAACCTCAAAGGAAAATAACCTAAGCTCTTCCACAGACATCCTGTTTCGACCAAAGGTCCTGAACCTAAATTCCTCACAACCCAAGCAATCTGTGATAATATAGATGGGTGTTTCCTCCTCTGTCTCACAGACTCTGCAAAAAGGATCTAGCATGAGTCCCATTTGTAATGGTGTCTCTTTAAACCAGTAAGGGATCCAACCAGATGCCTAAGAGAGTTCCATGAAAGACACAGCAGCGTCTCATTAATAGTCCGGCCCGGACCCACATTGAGCAACTTAGACTGTCGACAACCAACTGTGCTTATCCATTGGGATGAATGGTGAAGCCTGACAGACGTGTGCCTGAAGACATACCAATAGCAGGATAGCTATAGATTTCCCCAGGAAAATATTTCAAATAAAAGTGATAGGCATTTATTATGAGTAGATAGTATACGATGTTAGAAGTAAATCGTTGGGGCTAATTTCGAGAAAATCGCAAAAAAACTTTCATCACACACACTATTCTCTAAAAATATTTGTTTCGTATTTAAGGGACTTCGAAATATGTATTTCCGGTAGAAACCACTTTAAAATAATAGACACGATCGCAATCCTTCTTTTTACAGAATTAGAGAAAATAAAAAACGAAGTAAAAAAAAATTGTCTCTAGTTCTCTAGCAATATTAGGAAAAGATTAATGCAGAATTAATGATTTAGTATGTATGCATGTTGCATTTTGTAGAAATTTCCATATTTGCATGTTGAATCATATGATTGCTTAGTTTAGTTGAGATTTGCCCATTTTCAGGATAAAAGTAGGATTAAAATTGGATTGTAGTTCCTTAACGTTAATACTGTAGTTATTATCCTATTTGATTATTAAAATCTTATCAAGTAAATTAGTATTTTTTTTTTGTACGAACAATATTTTTTATAAATTGCAAGAAATTCCCTACAGATTTTCTCCACTTGATCCAGGCAAATGCTATGGCGATTATTCATTAAATTGTGATATTGAGGTGTACACACTCATCAATTGATATTAAAAATGATGTCGCTTGCATTGTTTTGCTCAATACAACCAAAGATGGTGGACATTATACTTATCTATGGATAGAATTCAGGTATATTATATGATCTTATTTTTGTTTTTGCCCAAAGTTAGTTACTGCTAGATTTATCTGGATGAAATGCAAATTGTCCAAAGGGCCGCCACGTAGATACTCAGGTGCACGCACACTGTGGTCACACAAAGCACGATCAACCGAAAAAGACAAAGCGAAGTTTTATGAATAGCCTTTGTAATGGTGCAGGATTAGGATGATGGTATGTGGTGAAGCTGGCACTTTATGAGTAATTATATTTCATAGATTTATTGTGCCAGCAGGGAAAATTAAAAATGGAGGTTGGAGAGTAGGGAAGGTGACCGAGAGATGAGTGATGAATGTAGAAGAGTGATGTGGCTAGTTAGAACTCTTCTTGTTCTAACAGTAGATAGATTGACTAGTGTGGCTAACTTTGAGAACGTTTCCAGGTTGAATCTTGTTGACTCCTTAATGCGAATGTCGATAATTACTCTTTAAATTTAATAAATACTGGGCATGATTTATGGGATGGAGCTTATGGATCACGGTGTCTGTCGCTGTGGCTCTGAAGAGTCATCTGAGCACATCCTCTTGTTTTGTGATTTGAAGGTGCGTATGCAACGGAAGATTGGTTTTCATCTATGGTTGATTGCTTTTAGGCAACTTCCCGGCCTATGAGGCGTTTCGGGAGTTTGCTGAGAGGTCCTTGGCGCACCTATGTTCGTGGCAACGGTAAATGCGAGCATCTAATCTATATTTATTTTCTCATGGGGCAGGTTTTTAGCTGTTTACTTGCTTTATGGTGTTGTGTGTCGTTGTTTGTTGTATTGTTTCATCCTCAACTTAGCTTTCTTAGTGCACGTTCAGGATGTTTGGAATAGTATGAACGTATTTATTATATGCCTGGTGTATACTTCGGTTTTGTATATAGACTTGTAAACAGTTCCTGAGTAGGCTTCTCTTGTTATTTCTGGGATGTTGTTATTTAGGTTTAGATAGGTTAATGGGGATATTCCCCTCCTAGAAATATCAAGTACTGGGAGGTGTAGGGAGGATAATGCGCAACGCAAAATTTTTCCACTCTTAGCTGGCTCTTCTTTTAGGGTGTTGGTATGTGTGGATGGGTATGAGCGCGGGCTCCGGCACCTCCTCAAGATGTGTATATTAAAAAAAAAAATGGTATGAATAAAAAGGGATAGGATCCCCTTAGCAGCCGGTATTGAATCTAGCGGTCCGGGTTTAAATTTATGGGAACACCAACAGAAACAGCCTCCTTATATGAAGAAAATTTGTTGACTTTGAAGTACGATTTTACTAAGTTTTTTCAGGTTTTTGCGATTTTCAGAGACATTTACGAGTTTCATTAAACTTGGAATGCTAACTATACATGCAGAGACCTATCACTTTTATTATTTATTGAAACTTTATTCCGAGAAAATTGATTTTAAGAATTTCTGGAAGGCTGGAAGGTTATGCTATTTCAACCATTTAAGTTGAGCGCTTAATTGTTACGTAGCATACAAATTATTGTTCCGAGGTGCTAGTCCTAGTCTCAGATACACACATACACAAACAAAATACACGTGCACACCAGAAAACATAAAAACATTCATACGCATAGGAGTGAATTCCTCTATTCCTTTTTGTACTTGAACCTAAAATGTATGTGTGTGTGTGAAAGAGAGAGAGAGAGAGAGAGAATCAAAAAAGAAAAATCACACCAAGGTCAAACTTGGTAACTTGGTATTAGTAGTTTAGGTATTACCATCGCATCTGACACAAAGGTTTTTATCTACATACATGAATATCATCTATAACATTTATTTAAAATATTTGAGACTAATACTTTTAATCTACATTAAAAGTATTGATAAAATTCCAAATTTGAAGAAAATCGGTTAACCGGAAGTGCAATTTTACAATGTAGGTTTTAGAATTTTTTGGAGTTTTTCGAAAACGGCTTTAACGATTTCGTTTTAACTTGAAATGCTTACTGCAAATGTAAAATTGTAATTTGTTGGAAATATTTTTCAAAAAAAAATCTGAGGTTTTGAGGGATTGTTATGTTTAATTGAAACTGACGAGGTTTTGAGACAGACGGCACCTATAATGTCCACTGTGGTATATATGTAATACCCCCACCACCCTTTTTTGATAGCCAGCCCAACTAACTTTTTTAAACATAGCAATTTAAATTAAATTAAATTGTAATCGTGTGAGTGTTTCACACCATTTTTTTTTTTTTATGTAATAATTACAACATTGCACTACATTTCTGTTTTAGGTATAGAAAACAAAATTGAAGATGGGGCGTTATTCTGGAAAAAAGTGTCGACTTATTTCTATGTTTTGGCTAACAGCTGGATTTTTTCTCGTTGAAATTGTAGTAGGTTATGCCACAAATTCAATGGCTTTAGTGGCGGATAGCTTTCATATGTTGAGTGACATCGCTGCGTTAGTAGTAGCATTCTTGTCAGTGAAGGTAATGTATATAATAAAAACAAAATTAGCTTATAATATTTATCTACATTTTGATATTTATAAATAAATAGAATGCGAATTAGAGCCCTAAATGACAATATTAATAAAACAACAGGAAAATTGCTATTTGAGTTTCTTTATGGGTTGGTGCCAACCTAGATTTGCTTTTACAAATATGCTAAGGGGAGAGAAGGGAGGGGTAATAAGTTAAGGGGAGAGAATAGCTAAGTGGTTAGTGTTTACTGGACTCCCTCGCGAAGGACCCGGGTTCGAGTCCAGCCGTGCTACCCTTAGATTTTTTCTTCCTGGGAGCCTCTAGAGTTCACTGTCCGGTAACGAGAGAACACTGTCCGGAGGCCGGGAGTGCACTGAGAAGGCTCCGGGCGCCAATGACCATATATGTTGACGTGCCTTAAATTAAAAAAACAAATATGGACCTAGGCGAGTTCTTAAAAGAAGATTATACCTGTCCACAAGTTATCCAAGTCACTATTAGGGACTAAATTGTGGAAGCCCAGGAGAATATGAAGTTGAGATTCGACGACTCAAAAGCTTGTGAAGCACCAACCTTCTGGGTAGAAGATTTAGTATTCATTCGTTGACGGGATGTATAACACAACCCAAGTACTATGGACCAATGGTGGTAACTGCAATTCGTGGAGGAAATTCTTATGCAGTGAGTGACCTAGACGACAGAAGGACGACGGGGTTTGCTGTATCCGTTCATGCCAGCGACATGAAGCTATAGATACCAGCTACTGACATTGAAGAAAACGGAGATCAAGAGAAAGAGGCTGAAATAAACCAAGAAGAAGAAGAAGAAACTCCGCCACTGGTAGTCATCTTGGAAAAACGAAGGAAGAGAAGGGCACCTAAATACCACCCTGACCATGACACAAATTGAGGTCAATTTGAATTTCAAGATGGCCGAATGTAAGCGATTTGAATAAATTGAATATATATGTAGAAGTGGGTGGGATTGGCAATATTGAGATGTCAAAAATAAAAAAGATGGTGGCTTTTGTGTAAAAGCGTCATTGTGTGAATGTGTAAAAGCGTTGTTTTTCTGTGTGAGTTCTTCTTTTAAAAACTTTATGGTTCATGCGTTAAAACTTATAATTAAAATTATATGGTTAATAACAATAAAAAAAATACAGTTTAAAATCATTATTGAGATTGTTTTCGTTTGTGTTTGTGTTTTGGTAATAAATAAAAATTTAGAGGTATGGTTAGATTATTATTATATATCTAATAATCCTATAATAGAACTTTGTATATATATATATATCAAACTTGACATTTTTTGTTGTTTTTATGTCAATAAAACCGATTTGATCATCAATCTTTTTAGAATATAAATGAACTACAAGCGTCAATGATAGTTCAGTAGCTTTCAAAACCCTAACTTATTCGTTTAAAACATTTGGGGGGGGGGGGGTCGCTAGTCTAAATTTTGAATCGAACCAACTTGGTGATAATCAGTTTTTTGATAAAAAAATCAGGAGAGCTGGCTCCAACTTCGTGTGGATTTTAACATAATTTAATAATTTATGAAAATATCAATTTAACCAATTCTTACTTAATATCATTAGAATATGGAATAAGTATTTTATTTAAGCAAATTAATAAAAAATATTTTCCTCCAATAAATTATTTATTTAAAAAAAAAATAGGGTTACTAGATTGTGTGCAGAAGAAATAAGAGTACTTAACTGATTTTAAACTTAGAAGCTTAATTTCCTTGGTGTTAATTTGCAGTAAAAGTAGTATGTTTGGAAATAAAAATAAATAATTTTTCAGAATTTAATATACTTCTGTATAAAACGTTATTTACTAAAATTTTATATTAAAAAAAATAACTTAAACAATAAGTAGAATAATAATTTCATAATATTTTTTCTTACCAGATCTCTCCAAAGAAATGGTCAAAAAATACTTTTGGATGGGCAAGAGCTGAGGTATTGGGGGCCCTTGTGAATGCCGTTTTTCTTGCCGCCATGTGTTTTTCCATTTCAGTTGAAGCAATTAAAAGGTAATATTTATTTGATAACATTTCTTATAGTTGTGATTGGGTCAGCAAAACTGGAAAACATCAGAGATATTTTCTTTGATAGCCTGCTTCTTTTCGTGGTCATCGACCGCTTTCGGGCGATCGCTCATTATCAGGATGTTTTGTCAAAACAGTTTGATAACATAGACTTTGCACAGAGCAAATTTAGTTTATACACTGGTTCTGTGCTTTGTTAAGACCTAACTAGGTTAAGAGGGGGTTTTCCGATACCTGGGTATTGCCTCAATGGTATTTTTTTGTTTCTACACAACATGTATGGGTAATTAATTATCAGTGTAAATTTCCACCAACAATGTAATTTAAGTCATTGTTTGATGTTTGCATTTTAAAAGGAGCAATGTGTACAAGCCTTTTACAAGTAAAAAACAATATGTGGCAATATTTTTATATTTGGATAATAATCAGTTTTTATCATTTATATATTTAATTTACTTGATAATTATTTCCTTGATAGCCCCAATGAATGATCCAAATTCATTCTTTTGAATTTGTTGACCGTTGATGAATTAAGTTATGAAGAAATTTGGTGAGGATCGGTGAAGAAAAAACATTCAATTAGCCAACGTTTCGCCAGAGTTTGCTGTCTTTATCAAGGCTTTAATATATAAACAGTCGTGAAGATGTGGTAAAAGAATTTAGAACATACAAATTTGTTACATCGCAGAAACATAAAAAGGAAAAAAAAAAGTTACTAGTGTCTTGTTTTAAATCATCTACAGAAAAATCATGATTCATTATTAAATTCTTTTACCACATCTTCACGACTGTTTATATATTAAAGCGTTGATAAAGACAGGAAACTCTGGCGAAACGTTGGCATAATTGAATGTTTTTTCTTGACCGATCCTCACCAAATTTCTTTATAACTTAATATGTGGCAATACCCAGGTATCGGAGAACCCCCCTTCTTAACCTAGTGTGGTCTCAACAAAGCACTTTACGAACCAGTGCATCAACTAAATTTTCTCTGTGCAAGTAATCACACTGTTTTGACAAAACATCCTGATGATGGGCGAACACCCGAAACCGATCGATGACCACGAAAAGAAGCAGGGTAACAAGGAAAATATTTCTAATGATTTCTTATAGTTTTAATATATCTAGTATTAAGTAACATAAAAAAAATAAACATTAAATGAGAAAGAAGAGTTGTCCAGCGTCATTTGCGAAATAAAGTACAATAGTTGCCCTAAAAATATATCGGATACATTACCAGACACCACTGTGAGAGTGACTGAGGGTCGTAAAAACATGAAAAACACCACCTCACTCTCAAAATACCTACAGTTTCGACTTGACAATACCAGTTACTGAATTATTAACGTTTGAAAAATGATTTGTCAAATTATAAATATGTAATTTGTAGTAAAAGAAAATCGTGTGAGGGTTCACACCATATATTTTAACTTAAAATGTTAATTAACATATCTTGGAAAGTATCTTTCCAAAGTGTTTCTTAATTTCAGTGTTTGTTTTTCATAATGATGTTTATTGCTGTACAACAATTAAACTTCATTCCAATGAACGATCCAACAGCTTTGTGTAATAATAATCTTTTTCAGGTTCATAAAAGTGGAAGAGATTCATGAACCTAAATTAATTGTGGTCGTAGGATCTCTTGGACTTGTAGTAAATATAATTGGACTATTCCTATTTCACCGTCAGTATTTTTTTCATTTTTTTTGTTTAACATTTCAGTAGAATATGGGCATTAAAAATGTATAATTTTTATTTTTTTCAGAACATGGTACCGGATTACATGGTCATAGTCATGGTGCTCTAGGAAAATCTACTTCACGGCTGACGCATATGATCGCTACTGATGATAATGAGAATGATGAATCATTCTGCGCAGCTTCAGCCAATGACCCACAACTTAATAATGAGTCATTTAATATGAATCATTCCCATAATAATGCTTCTCATATGAATATGAGAGGAATTTTTTTACATGTCCTAGCAGATGCGCTTGGATCAGTTATAGTTGTGGTGTCAGCCTCTGTAAGTTTTAGTATAATTTTAAATTAGAATTAGGAATTAGATAAATTTTCGTTTTTGTTTAATCCAGTTTGTTGCTAACTATTTGGGTTTAATGTCCGAATGAGTGAGGGCTTGTAAGATTAAAATCGGCACCCTTCTTTCGCCGTGATACGTGGACAATGGCCCGAATTAGCATGCCATGCATTCCCTATGATATCCAGGCAGTTTAGCATTCCTCAGATTAGAAGGCTCATCCAATGGTTAAATATTTTCCTTGTATCTCGTTATGGCTGCTATGTCTTGGACTCCAAAGAGGCCCTTTTGTCTTTAATTGGGTCCTTTGTCTACCAGGAGAGATGCAATTTCTATATCATTTAGCAATTTATGAAACACCCTGGACTAGACCTCTGGAGCGAGGGTTGGAGGTATTGATGCTCATAAAAATCCACTGGTATTTATTCTCGGCTTTATTTTTTTAAAAATTAACTTCCATCAAGGAAATAGCCTTACCTATAAACAGCCTATTTTGATATTTACTTTCTTTTTTTGTTCCTTATCATATAGGTTGCTAGTTTCTCTCTACCAGTCCGCTATTCTCTAATTCAGTGGTTCCCGTACCTGTGAGTACGCAAAAATTATATTGTCTAATGGCGAAATTGATAATATTTAACGACGGTATATTAACAACAAATTTTACACATAAAAATATTTTTTGAATAAAATTAATTACGAGTACAATGTATTGTTATATTAAAATTCTAATTATATTTATCTTCATTCGAACTTGATTTTTAGAAACTAGGATCCATGAAACAAGCATTTAAAGTTATCAAGAGCCACATTGGGCCATTAGCATACAAGAAGGAATAACTCTTATTTCAAAGTTGATGAATAACTATTGTACTTCCATTAAAAGTTAACATTTAATTTTTTTTTTTTGTGTAAAAAAGTAACAAATAACTTGTAAAATTGAAAACAAAAGTCTAGAAATGCCATGAGATTTATTTGATTATTTAGCTAATCAATGTTTGTAACGTGAACTGTGATAGGTGGCGCACGCATTATTGATGAAAGCTTTCGAGAAAGTGGGGAAAAATCAGTAGAGGCGGCAATTGCTGCTTATTAATAATAGGTAATATAAATTATTAATATTAATAGAGAGAACACTTAATCAAAATCAAGTGGCGCTGCGCAAAATTAAATTGAGGTGCTCCAACACACAGTGTAATCATCAATCCGTAGACGTAAAGCAATAAAGCGAAAATACCTAGCAATTAAATAGTTAAAATATAACGATGTCCTAATTTCCAAATAAATTGCAATGTACAATTAAATAAACTATATCTGTAGATGACATAAAGTGCATCTAAGTTTAATATAAAGTTTATCTCTAAATATGCTGGGAAATAATGCTCAGGGAGTCAACTAAAATATTCTCCATTAAACGAGCTATGTCTTTATATTATTTATTATTATTTTAATAGGTAGTGTGGTTGACTAAGTGGCCTTATAAATGCTACCTTGATCCTGCATTGAGTCTTCTCATGGTAGTATTAATTTTGCGTTCATTATGGCCACTACTCAGAGATTCATCATTGATTTTATTACAAACTGTGCCTACACATATTCAAGTTGACGCTATTGAAAAAAAATTATTGGACAATGTGGATGGCGTTTTAGGTGTTCATGAATTTCATGTCTGGCAGTTGGCAGGTGATAGAATAATCGCTTCTGCACATATAAGGTTTGTATATTTTTAATTTGTATATTTATAAGGTGAGGTTATTTGAGCTAAAATTTTAAGAAATAAATAATAAGCAGTACCTTTGTTAACTCTGCTAACTCTCAAAAAACCATTTTTACTTTCTCTTAAATTGCATTCGTGTCAGATTTTTAAAAATTAATTTTCATCGAGATACATCTGGGCTGAAATGGGACGAAACTTCCACTATTGTAACAAACTCTCCTCAGGCCAATATTCCATAAGGTCACATACAGAACTAGTATATCTTCAGTTTCAGGGCACTGCATTCCATGCCGGTCGGCCCTTATTCCACAAGGACTTTCTCACTTCTGCCGCCATTGTTATAATTGTGGAGCTTGCGAGAATTAATCTCACTTGCTCGTAATAAAAAAAAAGACAACAAATGTGTGCATATAATATTGTGAAGGTAGCTGAAATTCATCTTATTTGTTCAACTTTTTTATTTAGCCACTACTTTGTGGCTAAATAAAGTAAGAACTTATACTAGTAAGAGGAAGTATTGCGATCGTATCAAATTTTCGAAATATGAGTTTTCACCGGAAAATTATTTTGAGTTCCCCTGAGAACGGCAAAAAAAATGTTTTTAGCGAATGTGTTTGTATAACACAATTCAAAATAATCTCAAAATGTCTCAAAAACGAAAAAATCGTAGAAAGCTCAAACTTAAGTTAAAGTACCTACACATCTGACACGAAGGGCAAAATCCATCAATCGGTAGTGCAACTTTACAGAATAGTTTTTGAGTTTGGGGGGGGGATATTCTCGAAAACGGCGGCAACGATTTTCTTTAAACTACGAATGGCTCACTGCACAGATAAAAAACACGTATAACTTTTCCCCCCCCAAATTTTTTTTTTCAAGTTTTAGGAGTCTGTTTGTTAGGTTAAAATTTAAATCACTAGCATTGTGGTTTTAACAGAGGGCGCTCCACATAAATCCACTCAGCTATACAAGTATAAACTTTATCACCTTTTTTAATGTCAGCCCAAATAAACATTGTGAATTTACTATTTTAAAGAAAATTAGTTAATTACATTTTATTAATTGGAGTCAGAGGAAGATGTATGAGTGTTTTACACGAGTTTAGTTTAAAATATTGTATATATATATATGATTTTATATTTTGTTCTTTACTTTGCATAGGTGCCGCAATCTGTCAGAATACATGAAAATAGCAGAAAATGTAAAAAAATTTTTTCATAATGAAGGTATACATTCGACTACTATACAACCGGAATTTATAGAAGTTGACAATGTAAGTGATAATGTATTTGTTATTTATTATAATTTGTATTTGATTGGTGTCATTACTACGTTTGGGAAAGTGCTTCCCGAACCTTCTGTTTTTATCTAAAACTCATACCAAATTATTGTGTTCGAAATCTCTATTTACTTGACCTATTTTCAATAAGAGAAATTATTGCAAATTTTCGAAATTGTGTTTTCTTTCTAATACTTATTTCCAGTCCACTTAGAGAAATTTTTTATGAAATACTTCTCTTTATCAGTTAATACAATTATTTATTTTAAATGTTTATTTATTGAAATATACTCTTTAAAATATATAATATGTTTTTTTTTTTACAAAGAAATAAAAACAGACACTGCAGCAAACACTTTTTTTGAGGTTTTTTATTCAAATACATCAAGTACAAACAAACAATTTGCGGTTATGCTGTATATATTTGGAACCATTTTCGTATCAAAATTTGATAAGATCGCAATATTTCCTTTTAGAGTTGAATAAGAATTGCAATGAGAGAAAATTGTGTAAAGTTTCACACCAGATTTTTTTACTTTCTCTTACTCCTAGTAAGAGGAAGTATTGTAATCTTTTCAAACTTACAAGATGAGTTTTATATATATATATATATACAGGTTGTCCCATTTAAACGGGCCACTTTTGAACTAACTCCTAAACGAAGCAGAATTAAATGTAACATAACGTTTGGTTGAAGAGTTTCGCTCTAATTTATGATGGTGTTGTTTTTTGATTTTATTGCCGCCTTACACCTTAAATCGGTGTTTAAATGACGATTTCCTTTCGACCCCCCACTTTTTACTACTGTATTGAAAACTATTAACAAAATGAAGAAAAATACCGTTAATTTCACTTCAATATTTCAAAGCGTTGCCGAGATATTCAACCATAAAGATTCAATTTTTTTCGTTTTTTTCCTATTTTACTGTTCCGTAAACTAAAATTAAAAACGGATTTTCTTATTAATTTCGAATAAATAAGAGAGTTCATATGCTGACAACACTTAAAACCTATTTTAAAACCATAAGGGAGTTAAAAATCTGGTAAAACCTCATAAAACAAAACAATTTTCCATTTTAATTACAAAAATCGATAAAAAGGTATTACCTATTTATTGAAAATGACCTCCTCGGCTTAAACGACACAAGCGCAATCGCTGCCCAACATATGAAGTTGCTAATCGTATCATGTCTGCCGCAATTGCTAAGCAGGTTTGGATTAAGTCTTCTCAAGGTGCTTCTGGAGTTGTTGGTTTCTTGGTATAAATTTTTTCTTTGAGATATCGCCAAAGAAAAAAATCAAGAGGGCTTAAATCAAGCGATTTGGAAGGCCAGCTTGCCGGTCCCAGTCTTCCGATCCAGCTGTTACTGAACATCTCATTCACTTATCTCCTCGCCACTGAGGCATAGTAGTGCTCGTGACAACCATCTTGTTTGAACCACATTCTTGTTCTGACATTCAATGGCACATCCTCCAGCAGCTGTTGTAACTCTTGGCGAATAAAATTAGCCTATTCTTGCCCATTTATGGTACCTGGCGGAAAGTATGGGCGAGTAGTCTTTTGTCTCCAACCATTCCACACCAATCATTAACACACAGATTTTCAGTAACTGCCAGATCGCTAGATTTAGCCCCTTTTGATTTCTTTCTATATATATATGAATGTATGTATGTATTATGTGAACAGCATAGCTCAAAAATGAAAAATCGCAGAACAGAACGTTCATATTTGGCATTCCATTTGGGTATCACCATGGGGGACCCGACAGGAATTGACATGCCAACATTCTTCAACCGGAAGTAACATTTACTAAATGGATTTTTCAGTTTTTTGCGATTTTCTCGAAAACGGTCTTGACGATTTTTTTTTCTTTAACTTTGGTGTATTAACTTAAAATTTAAAGTGTTACAACTTTTATTTGAAACATTTATCTGGGTAAAGTCATTTAAGGGGGCTTTTGGTGGACGGATGTTTTCCTCTAAAATGCTATTTGAATTTATTACATAATTGTGTCAACCAAATAACATTGAATAGAATTAAATATGTTGCCAATATTTCGAATTAAAAAATATTGGTTTATAGATATAACGGAGTATATCATATATCTCAGTTTTTCGAGCTCAAATTGAATATTTATAAAAACGTAAATTTTAAACTCCCTTCTTGTTGGATGAAGATTAACGAACTTTATCATTTTCATCAATGAGATGAATGTATCTTTTAATTAATAATAATAATAATAATAATAAAAGGCGCTAATGACCTTAGTAGTTGATGCGCCCAAAAAAAAAAAAAAATAGTCCATTGTCAGAATTTTTTTAGTCTCCTGATATTAAGTATAATTTATTTTTTTTAAATAAATTTTTAATCAATATATTTATTTTTTGGTGGGTTGGTTCCGCAGAGCTGGAAAGCATCAGAGACATTTTCCGTGGTAGCCTGCTTCATTTTGTGGTCATCGACGGTTTCGGGCGTTCGCCCATCTTCAGGATGCGTTTTGTCAGACAGTGTGATAACACAGACTTGCACAGAGCAAATTCAGTTTATACACTGACTGGTCTTTTTAATTGTATTTATATTAATCTAATATATTTTTATTTCATTTGTTCCAGGCTCCAATCGAAGATAGACCGAATGAGGACTGCGTCCTGGACTGCCCAAAGACCGACAAGCCCTGTACATTTTCTACATGCTGTGGACCATCAAAACAAGTACGTTTTATAGTTTATTTATTTTTTTTTTTTTTTTATGTAATTTATATTTTCAGAAAAATAAAGAATTTTTAAACGTGATTGCATCTTCAACATTTTTTATAATCTTTGCTTTTTATAATAAATTATAATGATTTGTTTCAGTTTTTTATCGCGAGTTTTATAACTTGTTTTGTTTTTTCGTCTGCAAAGAAGTATTAATCCATGGATTTTCCTGCTTTTCAATTAATATTGAACTTTTTTTGAATTTTCTTTGAAACTGATTTGTTTAATTAGTATACTAATTTATTTATTTTTATTTATTGTTTTTTAAACATATGGACTTTTATTTATTGTTTTTTAAACATATGGACTTTTATTTATTGTTTTTTAAACATATTATTAAAATAAGAAATATTTTAACTAAAAATTTAAATTATTTCATTGGTGCAAAAAAAAATGCGATATATATATCAGATAGGAAATTTGTAGGGTTGAAAAGCGCATTACTTCTAGCAAAGTGGCACAAGTGGTTCGTAAACACTGTCAATAATCGAAAAAAAAATTATTTGAGTTAGATTATTTGGTGTTATTCCCCAACAGAGAATTTAATTCTGTAATAAATTGTCAGACAACATTGAGTTAGATGAGTTGAGGGGGGGCTGGCTATAACGCCAAATGAATTGCGACATAAAAGATCTATTGCAGCTACCCTTGCGTGACTGTGTTTGTAAATAAGAGTGTAATGGTCTGTAAACCATACAATATATGAATGTGGGTGATTATATTTGGTAGTGATCTTAAAATTTCTCGGTGGATACGCTAAGCCCAAATAATTGCACACATGAACTATTTTTCGCAGGTTCTATGATTTTTATGTAACTTTTTCGGTGTTTAAGCTGCATTACCCTCAGGGACTCCAAGATCCCTGAAAATAAAAAAATGGCTAGTCTACTATCCCCTACGGGAAACATAAAAATTATTTTGCTTAGACGATGTTCCTACTAAGTGATGATTAATTGAATGGAGAAATTTGCGTAGAGATATATGTACGTTTAATAAGTACCTACTAATATATTGTGATGTATACCTATAATTTGTATGTACTAATAATTAACTGTATTAATAATAGTTTTGTGCCTTTGTTTTAGTTTTTTAATGACATTTTTTTGTTTCTTTCCTTCACTTTAAGCCATACTAATAGGAGAAAAATATTATTAAATGTACGGGATCGTGTTTTCTTTTTCTTGCCCTTTGGCATTTTTTTCTCTTCTTTTTCCTTGTATTGTTTAATTAGTACACAAAAAATTTTCTGAATTCTTGTAAAAAAAAATGTTCTGTTTTTTGTGTAATGTTACTTGTATATCAAACATTTTGGTGACCCTGTTGGAATAATAATTATATTGTAATTTAAGTGAATTATATTATAAGATTTTGAACTTTTCTCTTTTAATTTATTTATATAATTTATTATTTATATTTTATAATTCTAAATTGGTGATTAAATAAATTAAATAAAGTGTATTAATAAAGTTTAATGATATTTAATTGTTGGAATTCTATAAAACAATGGATAAATTGAAAGAGAAAAGAATACCGACACAGAAGTGGCTAACGAATTACCAGAAGAGCTAGATGCTAAAGAAGAATGACTAATAATGGCAGATAGAAATTTATTTTCGACATTTATTGAGAAAATTGAAAAATTACATCAGGTACAGAAGATTATTGCTGAACTTAACTCTAGAGAACTAAGATGCTGAAAATTATAAATCCGGTATGAGGACGCTGATGTTTCCTAAGATAGATTTACAGAATTAAAGGTAAAGGCTAAAATAGTTATTGAATTCGAACTATTTAATGTACTTAATAGAAATCAAGAAATAAGTTAATAGTTTTGAACAGAATAGAACCCTTCGAGATCATACAAGTTATCAAAGTATCTTTAAAAATATTTAATGGACAAATAATAAAATTAGTTGTCCAGTTTAAGAAAATATATTTAGCTTAACAGATGCCATTTGAAATTTATTTCCTTGAACAGTGTATGTTCCGGGTTCTTAAGTCTGAATCAGTTAAAAGACTATTCAGCTACCTCCAAGAATTACCATAGGCAATAGAAGCTCTCTTTGGAAAGGCTGTTTTAATAGTACAAGTTTATGTGAGAGATTTCATGGTTATGGAGATTCTGGCAATAGAACGAAAGTAATTTAAGATCACTGGAAAGCTTTGGAATTCGTAATGGAAACAAAAATAAAGTCTTTCGTGATGAAATTTGCTGGACTCAGTGTTGTCAATACCAGCCGTAACAACGCTACCATTCCGCCTCCAGGCGCATTTCAACTGAACTAGTAACATTATTACACCCACTGCACTGTGTGGACGAATAAGCTACAATTTTGACAGCCAAGATCCCCTGTAGAAGATTCTCTAACTTCCAAGAAGAGGTAGGACTAACTGGATATAAGCCCGGCTAACTTAGGGCTTTAGGATAAGATCAGCTTGAACAGTTGAGAATTCGCATGATCAGCCTTGAACAGTTAACAATTAAAGAACTACACTAACAAGCTACCAAGAAGTAACAGCCAATTAAGATTCAAGAGCTTACTGTAAGTCGTCAATAAACTCCAATCTACAATCTATTCCAAGCAAGCAATCAACTGCCTCAACTCGCTTTCCGCCTAATGTAGATTGTTAGAGGCGATATTGCACTGCGACCTGAAAGATCTATGTGCCCAAAGTTCTTCAACAACCTAGAACACATTAGCTAACAACAATTAGAACAAGCAAGATTTCTAACTAATCACCTCGCTCTTCAAGAGTCTCATATCAGCTAGCGCACAGAATGGACATTTTTTATGTGCTAGGTTGCTCTACATGTGTATATTCAATGTGTTCTGATACGCTTTAATATTTATCATTTAATTAAGTAAATAATTACTTATAACAGCATTTCCCTCTGATATTTGGGTTGCCTTCAATTTTTTTGTTTGATATGTAGGGAACCAGTCTCTTGATGATAGCGTTGCAGTCCGTTAGGAGGTGTATTAAAGTCTATTTTTCTACAGAATTTGCAGGTGCTATCATTTTTTAGGTCCAGCTTTTTCAGGTGGCCCTTGAATCTACAATGTGCTGTAAGGAAACCTGTCAGCATGCGAAGCCTGTTTTTATTCAGACTGATGCATGCTTCAGATATCTTACTGTCGCATTTGCCCAGACAAATCTTAGCCTGCCACAATCCTGGGTGGTTCTCTAGAGCCATGCTCTCTTGACTTTCTCCCATTTCTGAGATCTTCCCAGAGAAACGGTCGCTTATCCACAAAAGGAACATGGTTCCGAGGTTCCCATCTTACCTATCTTTTTTGGCTATTTTCCAGGATTGGCTTTTGATTTTTTTCCATATATCACTTCTAGAAACCCCTTTCTGCAGATATTGTCCTAAAAAACATTGTTTGTAATGTAGTCCACATCTCGGTCCCGTAAGTTAGAATCTCTTTTTATTTTCCTTTAAAATGGTCTTACACCTTAGGTAGAATTGAGCATCCTTATGGCCTTACATGGCTGCTGAGTCCTTATTTCTACCACGGTGTCACATCCACCTGCTTCTTCTCACACCGAGCCCCCAGGTGTGTTAATAATTAATTAATAATAATTCATTATTATTAATTAATTAAAGTTTTATAGGTTTGTAATAGTTTGTAAATGACATCTTTTTGTGTTTGTAATGTAGTCCACATAATGTAATCTGATGTTTGTTTTAAATGTTGAGGGGGAATCTTATTTTTCTTGCTTTGGAAATTTTTCTTTTTTCTTTTGAAAATGACGACTTATATTGTTTATTATTTTTTTCTCTTACTACTATAAGAAGAAGTAATATTTTTTGCAAATTAGAAGGGTGTTTAATTAAAAACAAATACAGTTAAGTAATGAACCTAGTTTACAGCCTGTCTATTTGGTTATTTTTTACCAAGACTTAGCCAACGTTCCGGCATTCAGCATGTCATCTTCAATAGGTAATCATTTGCACAATTAAAAGTAAAATCTGTAATACTATAAACAATATAAATGTGTGAGAAATGCTATTTTCAACAACTAGCTCTGTCATCGTATGTTAAAAATAATACCATTTCTCACACATTTTTATTGTTTATTGTATTAAAAATTTTACTTTTAATTGTCCATATAATTACCTATTGATGCTGAATACCGAAACGTCGGAAAAGACTTCGTAAATAAATAACCAAATAAACAGGCTGTAAAATAGGTTCATTACTTAACTTTTTTTTTTAATTAACCAGTTTGCTTAAATATTAATAAATTATTATTTCCTTTGTTGAAACGAACCTAAAATGTTGAGTTAATGTTAATGCACAACTAACATCGTCAGAAGCGGGGACATCCAACTACTGTCCTCGAATATTGAGCTGATAGCAAATTGTTTATCTTGCACGTGTTTAACACTGAGGGGAAACCCATAATGTGAACACATAACTCAGTAGATTATATTAAGAGGAGTATTATGGATTTCCTAAATGGGGCCCCCTCATGCTTCATGACCCCTGTTGTAGAGTTTGTGAGACAGAGGAAAAAACACCTATACATCTCATGACGGATTGTTTGGGTTGTGAGGAAATTAGTGTTCAGGATCTTTGGTCGGAACAGGATGTGTGTCTATGGAAGAGCTTAGGTACATATGTCCGCCGACCTTTAATATTTGGGTTGGTGTGTACAGGTGATACCATATTTGCCGTTAATGATGTCCGGATTTGACTTCCTAACCTAGCTGAGTAAGTAAAGGTAAATAATATATCGATAATTATACAAAGCCTCTTTTTTTTTTGGCAGAGCTAGTAGGTTGGTAAGTCGAAGCCTGACATCATTTACGGGAAAATACGAGATCACCTGTGTACCAACCCAAATAAACGGACATATTTTGATGCAAAATTTTTTGAAATACGACAAACAAACAAAAAATTTATATTTCATATTTTGTAAAAATTTCGTAAGATCTTTTATATATTTTGGACATCATGGATTATAAAAGTGAAGGGATACTAATAAATGTTATACACGCTGTAAGCAAATACTGTAAATACGCCTATAATATCGCCTTTGGAGTAAGTAAGCATGATGCATGTTTTTAATTTTTTTCCTGTTAACAATTTAAGCATTAAGCACTATTGTAGTATTTTGTAAATGTTAACGCACATTAATGCTAGTGTTGTTTACAAAAGTCTATATGCGTTTGTCATATTTTTATTTTAAAAGTGACGGTTTATAGTAAGTAAATTGTCTTGACTCATAGTGAATTGGCTTGTTTTCTAGTGTATGTACAGCGGGGCCTATCAGAATGGGGACCAGAGGGGCGGCTCTTACTCTTATAACTCAGTATCTTAAAAAAAAAAGTTACTATTCGATCATTATTATACGAGGGGCGATCAATAAGTTATTTGCCTGAATATTAAAACTTCATGAGGAAATTGAACGTTGTTACTTTTCAAAGTAATAACCCGTTTGACATAAACGCACTTATTTCACTTCTCCACCAGTGATCGAACTCCCTCAGAATGGAAGGCAACAACTTGGTTGCCTAGGAAATCTGTTATCACTTGTTTGACTGCATTTCAGTAGAAAATCGTTGCCCATGTAGAAAAAAATTTATTCAGGCTTCAAAAGAGAAAGTAATCACTCGGATGTGGGGTGTATGAATCACAGAACGAAACTAGCAATCCTTTTTCATTTTTTTTATAGACCCACACGGAGCTGTACTTGCCAACCTGTCAATTCCAGATGACAGGATCTCAAACAGTGACAGAACATACTGCGTAAGATAACTTATTGAATGCCTGCCCTCATAAGTCTTTTAACCTAATTTAATAAATAATTATTAAACAAATATCTTTCTTTTTTTTTATCTTAAGATAGATATCTATCATTTGTAATTTATATAATCGATTGTTTATTTCAAATTTAACTCCAAAAATATTAGTTTTCCCGAGCCTGCGCACTTTACCCTGAAAGGACCTGCGTATAGGATACATTTCTGCAGCCTCAGTCAGAACATATAAAATAAGGAACCGAGTGGATCCCCAGGAATGCAACGTTAGCAATGTAGCATTACCAGAATTTCAAAATTTACAAAAAAAATGGAAGGAAAAAAATCTTTACAAATAAACGCAAAGGCTTTTGCTGCACTCTGTGTACTTAACATTTTATAATATATTGAATCCTCTCTGTGATAGTTTCAGTAAATAGCAAATCTACCATTAAGCTATTGTAAATAAAAATAACATTTATGCTTAAATAATAGAACTTCGATAATTACTTTCTCTTACTCCGAAGTAAGGAGGAAGTATTCTAATCGAGCCAAATTTTATATATCTAGTTTTCACCGGAAATATCCGTTTTGAGGTCCTCTGAAGTCTAAAAAAAATTGGTTTTTAGAAAATGGCCTGTTTGTCTGTGTGTGTATGTGAACAGCATAGCTCAAAAACGAAAAAATCGTAGAAAGGTCAAACTTGATATTCCGTTTAGGTATCACCATGGTATCCGACAGTAGTTTATCTGTCCAGATTCCTCTACCAGAAGTACCACTTTACTGAATGTTTTTTTTTTCACTTTCTTGCTATTTTTCCGACGATTTTGAGAATTGGCTCCGACGATTTTTTTTTTATATTGGTCTGTACACTTTTTTAGAATCAGGTCTTTTAATGCGTTACAATTTGTAATTAATCAGAATAAATAATAATAATAAACGGAAGCGGTTACCTTACTGGTAACATGCTGGAATCCCATATGAAGGCTCCGGTTTCGGGACCAGGCAGTGCTGTTCTTGGATTTCTTCTCTTTAGACCCACTACAGTTCACTGTGTGATGATAGACAGTGTTCTCTGTAACGAGAGAACAATGCCGGCAGTGCTGTGAGAAAGCTCAGGACACCAATAACTGCAGATGTTGAACGCGCAATTGAATATTAATAATTCTTCTTCTCCTTTATCTGTTCCTTTGTATCGTCTAGGCAATGTAAGATCCCCACCTATGGAACTTGGACCAGTCATCTCTGTCTCGCGCCAGCTTTCATCGGTTTTTCTAAATTACTTTCCTTTTGCGGAAAACATCGCGAATTCCGTTTTCACCCATTCTATCATTAGCCTTTCTCGTTCTCTCCTTCCTTCGGCCTGGGTTTCGTAGGTGGTGCTGACCTTGTGTGAGGGATTCATTTTGAGCAGATGAGCAAAGTGCTCATACCAACCTATTTTCCTCTATCACTTCCTATTCTATCACTAAGTATTCCACTCTCTTGCCCTCTATTCTGATTACCCTGACACTGCTTGGCTTCTTCCTGATCTTCATTATCTGGGTCTTCTTTGAATTTATTATCATATTTATTTTTCTTAACTTTTCTTTCAGTATCTTCTAATTTTAGAGAAGATCACGATCATTGTTCACCAGTACAGCAAGGTCGTCAGCGAATGCTAAAGGGAAGTATGTGATGGAGTGAGGTTTTTATATTCTAAATTAAATCTTTTCAGGCTTTCTTAGCATTATTAAGTACTCTATCGTGCAGTACAACGAATAGTAGTGGACCCAGCCTACATCCTTGTCGAATTCCATTGTTTGTCTGAAATTCGTTTGATATGTTTCGTGAGGGCCTCACTATATTTCTGTTCATTTAAGACACCGCTTAAATCATTTATTTCATTTCCTTTTTGCTACATTTATCTTTAGACTTTTTTTTTTACTTTAACAAATCAAACTCCAAGAGTAGAATTAAATAATACCCTAGAGTCGTGGGAATGGCCAGCCATCGCTTTAGTTGGATAAATAAATGCATTTAAAGTTGGTTCTAGAACGTATATAGACAAAATAACATGTTTAATAATGCTTATCGAAGTTCTTGCATACTTTAAACTTTTCATGCAGTGCTAACCATTTAAGTAATTTCTGTTGCACTTTAGGTGGTTTTGGTATAATTAGTAAGAAGTGAAATTGGATTAAAGCTATATTTTATTCATTATGGTGATTCTATTATGTAGTTTTGTTACAGGAATTACATTAAGTTTAAACTTAACTATCTGATCTAATCTTGTAGTACACAATGTATTCTTCAAGTTATCAGTACTGTGCTATCATGCATGTAACCATCTACAAGTCCAATGCACATGAATACAAACTTGATTCTGGGCTGGACCGTGAAGACTTTTTGACCTTCTGAATAATATCCATCTCACTCTTGGGCATCCTTCGCCATTTTCTTTATATCCAATATTTTGAAATCTCAATCCACAGTGTTGGGGGTCTTACCCGAATGCTTTAATTTTCGTGGCCCATCTTCTTTTTATCCATTTATCCATAGAATATGCAGATGCTATCGTTTTCAAGGCTTAACTTTTTCAGGTTTCCCCTCCTGGAAACCTGTCAACATACGAAGACTATTTTTGCTCAGACTAATGCATGTCTGAGTCCTTTTTCGGGACCTTATCTTGGAAAGGTTCTCCAGAACATTGTTCTCTTGAGTTCCTTCTCACTTCTGAACTCTCTTGGAGAGACTTGTCGTCCTGGCCATAAAACGGATTGCTGTGTCTTTCTTTGCCATAGCGTCGGTCATCGGTAGCTTAACTTAGGCCGCGATTTATTTAGAGATGTTAATAATATTTCTTTACTCACTTTTTTTTACTATTTTGGAGCCATTCATATATCAAATTAAAATCCCCTTTACGGGATAGCTCCATAGTCCAAGTTTCTCTGCCTTGTAAGAGGACTTTGAAAAGCCTTGTCAGAGTTATATTTGGCACTATGGAACTCTCCCGGGCAAGGTGATCTACCGTCTCGTTGCCTTTATACTTTGAAAGCTCGGGTACCCAAATTAGAAAGACCTTTTTTGGCGAACATGCAATAGCGAAGAAAGACAAATTTCTTTGTAACACCATGTACTACAGTAGTAGGCTATATAACTCATCACTCCCTGGGGGTGAGAAACCATTGTTGCGTCTAAAGCACGTTCCCGATTAGCACAGTTATTAATTGGTGTGCAAATATAATTTCTATCACAACAACATACTGAAGTCTCAGCGGGGTTACCCCCTCGATAGCAAACTAGTAAAACATTTCTGCGGCCGCTGCTACTTGTGAGCTCTTCCAAATCTGAGGAAGCTGTTACGACCAAAACCACTTATCTCCTCCAAAATTTTCAGTTCAAAATATTTTACAAAACACGTCGTATGTAAAAATATGGCTTTTCCATCTTCTATGAAACGATGTTATTAGGTTTAGACATAAACGGTGATTATTAGGCATAGTCCAACCCCTCCCAGATCCGCACCATTAATTGTTCCAAAATTGTTATCATAGCGATATCGAGCTGCCTGAAAAAAAAAAATGGAATTTTTTTTTTTTTTGAAAGGGGTGATAACTCTACCTCAAAATTGCGAATTTCGCTAGAATTAAAGAGGTCTGAACTCTGGAACTCTCTTCCCGGACTGTAGCAGGCCAAGATCTGCCTGGGAAATCATAACCAACGGAGATTGGAGGCCTGCATCGGCCTTAGTAAGAACAAACTCCGCGTTCTTATGGGTTTCCTCATCGCCATTGTTGACTCAGAGGATACCTGACGCAGCTAGGTGTGGAGAGTGACAGTACATGCAGATTCTGAGTGGAGATGGAGGAAATTTCATTACATCTAACGGATTGCGAGGCTGTCACCCTCAAAAGATTTAAGAACCTGGGTTAGGCGAAGGGAATTATACCTTCCCTAGAGCCCGTCAGGTTATTAGGATTCCTTAGGGATCTTAACCTTGTAGAGGTGTTGTAGATGGTGTTCGCCTGGGATATCAGTTTGGGTGCTGTGGGTGGCACTCAGGGGGCATAGCACAATAGATCGTAAGGTCTCAGTGCGTTGCCCCCCACCCCACCAAAAATGGTTTGAGTTATGTCGAAACGAACAATCTAACCTGACTTGAGGAAGGTTTTTTACAACTGTTCTCATACATCTGGCCAACACTAGTTCAAGTAACAAAAATTTTATTTGCATCTGGTCATTTATGTTATAAATTTAACACTGTATATATGTATATATTTTTTTTCTGTTAAGTTTCCGATTTCACTTTCTTTCTGTTTAATATTTATTAGCATTTAACATTATTATTTATTTTATTTATTTTTGTAATTAATTATTTCTTCTTGTAAAAAAAATGGACGTAGTTAAACTTTTTACTGACCGCTTTTTAGTTGATTAACTTTCTTTTATATATTTTTTTTTTTATTCATATTTAAAGGCACGAAGGTTTCAGTGAAGTTCTTCAAGAACTGAATACCTGTATACAGTAAACATTGAATATTGCATTTTTAATGATTTTCTATACATTATAACAAGAATGCCAGTGGATTATGAAATATTATGTAAGTAGAATTCTTTATTTATATATATACATATACATTATATATATATATATAAATATATGTATATATCTTTATTAATCTAAATTAATTAATTAAAATAAATTTGTTTGCTTGTTTGCACGCTTTTTATTAATTTATATTATAAGTGTTGTATGTGTGTAGTTGTTTTGACCGTGGTTTTGGTTGGTTCTAATTAAGTTCTGTTCCTTGTATTAATCATAATATATGAAAATAACTATTTTAAACCAGCTTTTATATAATATTAACGTTTTATTTATTTTTTTTCATTTTTAAGTGACTTTAGAAACAGAATCAATGACGACCTTGAGGAAGTTATTATGATAACCTTGAATTAAATTATTATGAATCAAATTAATTCCTACTTCTAAGGCCTTTCCATTCTATTCAATTATTTATACTCGGAATGTTTCAAGTAAAGAAGTTTGCACTTGTATAGTTAGTTAGGACTTGTACTTTTACTACTTGTAAAAGTAAGTTAGGACTTGTATTTTTTGGATTTTGATAAGATTTTACTGATGCCGATTTTTTGGACACTAAACATTCCAGCGCTTTTTATAAATATATTTAGCAATAGTTGCTGCTCGCCGGGCAGCGTTGATTGAAATTGGGTGCAATATCATAGGTTATATTAAACAAAAAAATATTTTTATTGTGTTCCTTAAAGGTTAAACGGCAAAATATTTTTTTTTAATTTTTTGTATTCAGTAATATTATTTTATAGGTTTATCAAGATGGGTGTTAGTGTTGATTATTTAAAAAAAATTCTCTATTGACATTACCCCCCCAAAAAAAATTAAAATAAAAAACAAAAGTCGTTCCATTCCTAAATATTTATAATTCAGCAAATAGCAAGTTAGTACATGATTTCTCAAATAAATAATTTTAATGCAAAAGTTATTCAAAAAGAATTTTGTAACGCTAAAACTCGAAGATTGGATTTTAAATATTCAAATAATTTAATTTTCTTTTTACATTAGTTATTTGAGAAATCATGTTTTTTTTATATAGCAGAAAATATCTTAAAAAATATACATGTGAATTTATTTTTAATAAAATTGAATTGAATTTAGACATGTTCTGTTTTTACTCATACAGCACCCTCCACTTGCCAACTTCACGGGCCGCCACTGGCTTTTCGTAAAAATAGTTCAATCTGAAGTGCCGCCACTTTACTGAATTTTTTTTTTAAATTTTTTGTGATTTTCTCGAAAACTGCTCCAACGAAAATTGTAAGAAAAAGTTGTGTGAGTGTTTCACACCAATTTTTTTTTTTATAACGAGTCAGAAAAAATATTTGTTTGTCGAGTGAGAGAAGTAGGACTTTTTCACACTCGAGTTCAGAGTTTGACGAGAGTTGTACGAAAAATACTTTGCTCACGAGTTAAATATTAAATTTTTTTCTACAACCGTATTAAATTGGTTCTTAATTTATAACAAATGTGAAAAGGTGCAAATACTGAATATGTATTTTAATTCAAGTCAAATAATCCCACTATCTATTATAACCAAACGGTGGTTTGGTATAACCTCAAAATCCACTATATCTGGGATTTGTTTTGACCTTGTTTTCGCGTATTGCCGCTAGATGTCGGGCTAGAGTTGAATAATGTTATTTTTACACACTAGTGAGAGAAAGTAGTGTGAAACTCACTAGTGAGAAAACATTGAACTTTAGCCACTGATTTTAGTGTACTAATCATCACATTATTCAACGATTGCAGAAAAATAAATAAATAAATGCATAGTTTTATCTTCGAGACATTTGGCTCTGATGAAGTTCCTCTTGGGCTCCTTGGGGGATAATTTCCCCATCACCAGACGTTGAGCTGTAGAGCCTCCT
The DNA here is from genome assembly GCA_011037195.1 of Triatoma infestans. Taxonomy (NCBI): domain Eukaryota; kingdom Metazoa; phylum Arthropoda; class Insecta; order Hemiptera; family Reduviidae; genus Triatoma; species Triatoma infestans. The sequence goes on along the minus strand of JAAEAF010000659.1, from coordinate 87,298 downwards.
AGGAAGAGAAAATCTAAAGGCAACATACTAGATTCGAACCTGGAACCTCCACGAAGCTATTCCAATACTCTACCACTGAGCAAATCACTTCCTTCTCTGTAGGCTTACGCCAGTTATCCAGGGATGAAGACTCTGGATTGTACTGTATTTATCCTTGTCTGTAAAGGGGGGTGTATAGTTTTAAGTATATTGTGTACTGTTTTGACGAAATGCATGAGGTACTGGAGCTATGGTAACCAATTGGGTCGCTATTCCCCCAGTAATTGCATGCAACAGATACCCCTTGCGGGCAATGTGTGTAATTAGTACAGGAAGTTCAAAGAAAATCTTTGGAGCTGTTTTAGAGAAAATTGTGAAAAACTTTTATGGGTGGATCAGTAAAGTCCCACTTCCGCTTGATGGATTTTGCCGGTAACTTTCTTGTCAGATACGGTTGTAATACCTGGACGGAATAAATACTTGAAATACAAGATTTTTCAATGTTGTGTTTTAGCGCGCTGTCTATAGGACTATAATATAATCACACTTCCACAACCTGCCTGGGCAGGTACTTGGCCTCCCACCACGTATGTATTTATGTTAGGACATATTGAGTAAAATTTAAAGTTTATAGAAAATTTTCGATTTTGAGTTTTCACCGGAAAAACACATTTTGAGGTCCCTTGAGTCCAAAAAAGTGGATTTTAGCTATTGGTCTGTGTGTTTGTGGGCCAGCATATCTCAAAAACGAAAAATTGCAGAATGTTCAAACTTTATTTTCATTAAAGTGCTACCCAGAAGACCTAAGTAAAAAATCGTTCAACCGGAAGTGCCACTTTACTGAATGGTTTTTGCAGTTCTTTTTTTTTTTTTTGTGATTTTCTTGAAAAATGGCTCCAACGGATTTTATATAAAACTTAATATATCAACTACACATACAAAGAGATACAACTTTTATTTAAAACATTTCTCTAGGAAAATTTATTTAAGGGCACTTCTGGGGGATGGAAGGAGTTAGGTTTGCCTCTAAAGTGCTATTTCAGGTGATTACACAATTCTTATGTATCATCTAAATAATATTAATTAGTATTAAATATGTGGTTGAATTTCCGAATTTGAAGAAAAATCGGATGACAGGAAGTGTGTTTTTAGTGAAAATTATTTTTTCAGTTTTGTGCTATTTTCTTTAAAATTGACTCCAAGGATTTTCTTTAAACTAAGAATGTGAACTACACATATAAAGTGCAACGGAGTTTGGTACTAGCAGTTGAACTGTGCGGACGTGTGCTTTGTGTCTCTGTAAAATATCAGTTTTTCAGTGGTTTCTACTCGATAGAAATTTCTATAAATTTGCACAAGTGAAGTTTCAATAATCAGCTTACAGTTGTGAAAATTTTGTAATAAGAAACTGTGTTAAAATAGCAATTTTTTATTAGTTTTATTTTGGAAAAGTAATAGTTTCGTGTATAAAAATGTCTCAAAAGGCAAAGTCTACTATAAACACAGCTAGTATAGGTGGGGAGAGTTCTAATACAGTAAGTGGCAGTGTTGATTCTATTAATCTTATTCTCTCTAAACTTGAAAGCATGTCGTCAGATATAAAGTGTATTAAAGACGAAACCGATGGTATTAAACAAGAAAACAGAAATATAATTAAAAAAGTGGATTCGCTTGAAAATAACATAAAACAAGCACTTATTCACATGCAAAATAAGATAACTTCAAATAATGATGAAATTCTTAAAATAAAAAAGGAAAATGTTCTTTTAAAATACGAGAATAAACAGTTGAAAAATCAAATTGACAGTTTAAGACAAATAACAGAATTTGATGGTTTGAGAATTGTGAATATTCCATTAACAGAAAACGAAGATTTAAAACTTATTTTTAGTAAACTATGTGAATTTATTAACTTCAATTGCAGTACGGATTTGGTCGATATTTACAGGCTGAGGCCTAGAAATCCTGCAGTTGTCCCTCCTATTATCTTGAAGTTTGTGAAGAGACAGGATAAAGCACAATTTTTGAACCATTTAAAAAGTAAGAAAGGTAAAGTAACAACCACCATCTTTTCAAACTCCTTACCAGAATCACCAGTATACATCTCTGAATACATGAGCCCGGCATTGGTTAATTTATTTCAGAGAGCGAAAAAAATGAAAAATGAAAATCTTATTAAATTTGTTTGGTTCAAAAATAATAAATTGTACATCAGAATCTCGGAAAACTCTACACCTGAAATTATACATAGCGAGGAAGATTTTGAGAAGGTTTTCCAAATTAAAGAACCTTTGAAAGGCTCTGGGAAAACGCCGCTAGATGAGGCTGAGCCCTTTGAGCAGGAGGAAATTGAAACTGATACTTCTGATAATTCAAAATCTTCTTTTAAAAAAAGAAAAATAAGATCCCCAAGGACAAGCTCTATTGAACGCTTTTTTCGTACGCAAAGTAAGAAACCATGAGAAGAAAGGAAGTCATCCCACATCTTTAGGTTTGGAAAAGAGGCTAATTGGAAACCGGAAGCAATCAGAAATAATGTTACGGCCTATGCAGAGTGAAAAACGAAAATGTGATAGTGTTAGTAATTTAAATTATTTTTCAGTCGTCTACTGGAATATAAACGGCTTGTCAAATTTTTATCTTCTAGATGGTAATCAGATTTCTTTTTTATTAGAAGTAGATTTTATTTTTCTGTGTGAAACTTGGCAATTAGACGAACCTAAATTAAATCGATCGTTTCTCGAAAAATTTTCTATTATTCATATTGGTGCGTTGAAAAGTGCAATAAAAGGCCGCCCCAGTTCGGGTATATTAACATTTATTAATAAAAATTATAAGTTCGAAATATTAGATAAATCCTCTTTTTGGATATTTTTGTTAATCAATGCACCTAATGTAAAATTTATTCTGGGCTTTACATACTTTAGGTATAGTGACAACATAAATGTCACGTTACAGTTGTTTGAATCTACATTTAGTGATATTATAGAGAAATACTCGGATCTTGAAATTTATTTAGGTGGAGACCAAAATTGCCGAATTGGTAGTCTTAACGATAGCGATCCATATATATTTTCTAATATTCCTTTAGAAGCAAAACGTAATTCCCTTGACACTCAAATAAATGACAGAGGAAAACGATTCATTGAATTCATTGAAAATTATGGTATGTTTGTATTGAATGGGCGAACTAATAGTGATAGAGAGGGTAATTTTACATACGTTGGTTCAAATGGCCAAAGTGTGGCAGACTTGGTGATAACTAATGGGCTTGGTTTATATAGTGTTAAAGATTTGAAAATATTAGATTTTTGCCTCTTGTCAGATCACCTAGCCTGCCTACTTACATTTGGTAATAAAATGCAAAATTCTACAAAATTGTCTGACCCTCCAGTTGTTATAAAACAACAAACATTGAAATTTGTTTGGAATAATGATGTAGTAAATTTATATAAGAAATATTTCGCTATTAATTTACCTCTCCAGACGAACACTGAACCAGAACAAATGTACAGTACTTTACTTAACTATATTAATGATGTTGCCTCACAATTGGGTTTGATGAAGTTTATTCCCTTTAAAAAATGTAACTATTCTAGGAACACGCAGCCATGGTTCAATGAAATATGCAGAACTGCTAGGGCTTCGATGAAAATTGCTTATAAAAAATGTAAGAAAATGAAGTCTGATATAAATTTCAATGAATATATAGCATTAAAAAAATTATTTAAAAAAACTGTTAGAAAAGAAAAAAATCATTTTTATAAAGAGATAAGTTACTCGCTTAATAATATTAAAGATTCTAAATCATTCTGGCTAACAGTTAATAAATGTAAAAAGTCTTATTCAGAATCCCGCAGTAATATTGAATTAATAACATGGAATAATTATTTAAAGTATTGTTACCCGGAAATCCATAGATCTCCATTTTTAGTTGATGATGTATGTCATCCTATTTTTGATCTTCCTTTTGGTATAAATGAAATTAAATCGGCTATTAAAAATGCAAATTGGGTAAGGCCCCTGGACCAGACTCAATACCATATGAATTTTTTAAGAATCTACCACCTATAGGAGTAAAATTTCTTCAAACCTTATTTAATGGTATACTCAGTACTGAGACTGTTCCCAAATCCTGGGGTAAGGCGTATATGTTTATGTTGTTCAAGAGAGGTAACCCTAATATTCCTGAAAACTATAGAGGGATATCCTTGATGAACAATATCACTAAACTCTTCACTCAGGTGCTTAATTCACGTTTCTTAAATTGGGTAGAATTTGGAAATCCCTTAAACGAAAATCAAAATGGTTTCCGAGTGTCAAGGGGTTGCAGGGATAATGTATTTGTTCTATCGTCAGTTATTAATTGTCAAATAGTTAAAGATAAGAGGAAAGTGTATGCCACTTTTATTGATTTAAAAAAGGCATTCGACTCGATCAACCATGAACTACTCTGGCATAAGCTGTATCAATATGGAGTTAGTAGAAAGGTTATAAAGGTATTGGAGAGTTTGTATAATCAGGCCTCTATTAGAATTAAAACAAGTATGGGACAATACTCTGATGAAGTGAGCGTTACTAAAGGGTTGCTGCAAGGCGATACATTATCACCAACGCTTTTCTCGATCTTTTTAAACGATCTGGAAAATTTTTTATTAATTAATAATTGTGATACAGTTAGTATAGATTGTGTAAATGGGTTAACATCTCTACTATACGCAGATGATACTGTACTTTTGTCGAATACACTGGTGGACGCTCAAAGAAAATTAAATGTATTTGAAAAATACTGTAAAGCTAACAGTCTAGAAGTGAATATCGAAAAGACAAAATCTGTTATTTTCAAAAGAAGTCATGGTCGATCTCCAAAGCAGCGGCTGTTTTACAATAATCACCCAGTAGAGGTTCTTAATTCGTTTCGCTACTTAGGATTAATATTCTCAAACTCTGGCCTCTTTAGCTTAGCTTCTAAAGATATGATCAGTAAAGCTACTGTAGCATTTGGAGTTGTCAAAAATATATTTAAAAAAGCTCATTTTAACTCATGGATAGCCCAGAATAAACTCTTTGACTCCATTATTAAGTCTGTTCTGTTATACTGTTGTGAAACCTGGGCCTTGAGATATACAGATGAAATTGAGATTGTGCAATCGAAATTTTTCAAATCTGTTTTATATTGGCCAAGAAAGACTCCAAATTATATCTTACGTCTAGAAACGGCAAGAATTAAATTAAAATTTAATGTATTTAAAGCCGCCCTTAATTGGTGGATAAAAATATTAAAAATGAATAACAACAGGCTGCCAAAACTTTGTTTTAACAGGTTATTGTTTTTAGAGAAAAATGGCTGTGACATACGGTATAATTGGGCGGGTCAATTAAAGCAGTTAATTTCTGAGATAGGTTATGACTCATTGTGGCAATCTCAAGATGTAAGTGAAATTATTAAATTTAAAAAAGAAATATTAAAGAAATTTCAAAGCAATTTAATTGAGCTGGATTTGTCTAGATTACAGAATACATCATATACTAATCTCTATCAGATTAATTTTTATGAAAATCAATCATATTTACACTCAGATTCATCCTTCCATATACTTAGAATTATTAGCCAACTCCGTATTTCTTCTATAAATGAATGCACTATTTATTTCAATAAAACTAAACATATTATAAATTTTACAGAAAAATGTAAGTTATGTAATTTAGATTCGCTAGAAACGTTAGAGCATGTATTTTTTGTTTGTCCGTTGTATAGTTTATTTAGAGAGAAATACTTGAGTAATAGTCTTGCTAATTTGAATCTTATTTTGTGTCGATCAAATAAAGAACAGTTCAGCAATGTTTACTTTTTTATAATTTGTGCAATCAGGCTAAGAGCTCTATTTCTTTAAACATTTTTAAATTAGAAATTATTTTAAATTGTATTATTTTAATCGATATTATTCTCAACTCTTGTTTATTGTATATATATACTTCACTTAGTTGTTTATTTTCTTTTTTTGTTTTCAGTTCTCTATGCCTCTATGGTATTAGAATATATAATTATTGCAGGTCAAACTCCTCACTGTATGTACAATTGTGTATAAAACAGTTTATAAATAAATAAAAAAAAATAAGGTTGGTATTAACAATTTGTGGACAAGTTTATTTACAATCAAAATATATGGACCAGCTCACTAGAGCTTTACACATAGTGGTAAACAGAAGAAAAAAGAAAAAACATTAGAGGTCTTGATAAACTCGGGGTTTCAGCCTTCTTGATGAGGTAGGCTCGCTATGTGGTAGTGTGTTGTTGTTGGTAATGTGTTAAGTGTTAAGAAGAAGCTGTCTGTTTATTTGGTCATGTGTGTGTGTGTATGTCTGCAATATCGAGTTCTCTATGTATTTGGGTGTTCCTGATAAACCAGGGTGCGTTTAGTGCTGTTCGTAGAACTTTGTTCTGAAATGTCTGTAATCGTTTCGTCAGTGTGTTACTTGCTGTGATCCAGACTGGGCAGGCATATGTCAGGAGAGGTCTCAGAAGCGTTTTATAGAGTAGTGTGGTACAGGAGTGTTTGAGTGGTGTGTTTCTGTTAATAAGTGGGTAGAGCTGTTTCAGTCGGGTGTATGCTTGTTGTAGTTTAGTGTTAATGTGTAGTCTCCAGGTGAGTCTGGTGTCCAGGATCACGCCGAGATAGCGCACTCCTCGGCCTTTTTGTTTCCAAGGGACTTCTTGGTTGTTGATATGCAGAATACGAAGGTTCTCATTCCGAAATCTTCGCAGAGCGAAGATTTTTGCTTCAGTTTTGGAAACGTTTAGCTTTAGTTTCCATCGCTGGAACCAGTTTGATATTGTATCTAAGGACGTCTGTAAGTCAGTGATGCTTCTGTTTAAGTCTGTGTTGGAAGAAGCTAGCATGGTGTCGTCTGCGGCTAGTGTCGTTGAAGGAGGTTCAGGTATGTCAGAGTAGTAGAGGTTGAAAAGTATAGGGCTCATGATTGCCCCCTGTGGTAGTCCAGCGAGAATTCGTCGTCTAGTACTGTATGTGCTGTTAAGTCTTACTTGGAAGGTTCTGTCTTGTAGAAAGGATCCAATAATGTGAGTAATATAATCAGGTGCGTTTGTGTTTCTAAGTTTGTAGAGTAGTCCAGAGTGCCAAACTGTGTCAAATGCGGCTGCTACGTCTAGAAAGACAGCTGCCGTGTATTTTCTGTCCTCAAAGTTTTGTACAACGTGTCCTGTGATTCTTTTAAGTTGATGTACTGGGGAATGTCTTGGTCTAAATCCGAACTGATGAGGTGGAATTGTGTTTGTGTCTGTCAAGTGTTGTAAGAGTCTTTTGTAGATTAGTTTTTCTAGTATTTTAGAGAGGGAGCTTAAGAGGCTTATTGGGCGATAGCTGTTAGGGTCAGATTTTGGCTTTCCAGGTTTGTGAAAAACTACCACAGTGTATCGACTGTATTTGCTCTGTGCAAGTCTATGTTATTACAGTGTTTGACGAAAACATCCTGATGATGGGCGAACGCCCGAAACCGGTCGATGACCTCAAACAGAAGCAGGCTATCAAGGAAAATCTCTCTTTTGTTAAATATGCTCACTGTACTGTCAGGGATAGCAGGAGAATAGGAAATCTCAAGATTACAAATAGGAATAGATAAAGTTTGAAGAAAGGAAATGCATAAAGTTAAAAGCTTGTAAAAAAATGAAATAAATAACTACTGAAGTACTTGCAAGATAATATAAGAAAATATGTAGGTAAACTGGTGTCTAAATAAATTCTTGAAACTTGGAATACTAACTGCACAGAGACATAAACCTAACACTTTTTTTTGTAACATTTCGGTGGAAAAATTGTTTTTATGGGCTTCTGTGGAATGTGAGATGTTAAAATGTGTTTGTTCAATATTATTGGCACTCTCTTCTCAACTATAATGTATTCAATTCTATACCTATCTGGGTAGGAACTTATCTCCCCACAACCTCTGTATTTATGTTGGGACAAATCAGTAAATTTTGATACTTAAAGAAATGTTATTTTGTGTGCAGTTCTTTCAATAGCTGTATGAAACAGACATGAGGGTGTTCCACGCTAGATATTTTTTTAATTGCGGGTCAGCGTTAATTTCAGAATTCATTTTCCCCTTCAGCAGATAATTTTAGTCAAGCTCTAACTATGGAAGGTTTCATATGGGTTAGCTTTAGCCCATAAAATTTCCTACAGTAGCTGGAAATCCACTGTCACTTATTGATAGGTTCCCTGATTAGATATGATCTGCACAGTGTGTATCTTGAGATAAGTGAATGAATCTGGCAATATTGTTAGAGATGACAATTATGAAGTAGACAGACAGACAGAGAACTGCGGACAGTGAACAGGTATGACAACAGCCAAATAAAAGAAAGAACAGCGTAGCGTGTACATGTCGTCGCCCCTCCATTCACATACTAAATTCTTTTTTCATACAGATAAACAAGTGCGTAACCTACAAGTTTATCTCTCTTTTGTGGCCATGTTTGTGCGCTTTGTTACCATCTAGTTGTCAGCTGACTTTTTTTTTAATTTTTTATTTTATTTTATTCGTTGTTGGCTTGTTGTATGAAACGCGTAAAACAGAACAATGCGATCTAACAGACGACATTAGGACACTAGAATAACAAAACTTTCCCTATAACCTACATATATTTGTATTATGCTAAGATCTTGGCATGTCCTGCTGTGATCTCTGAAAGGAATAAAGTGCGTGTCAGCTGACAGCCGCCATCTTGCCGCTTTCTTTGTTTTCTCCACTATTCAGCTAACTTCACACTTACTTTCATCATCCTTTTTTAATGTTGACCATCTGTAATAATCTGGCCGTATCATTGACCACAAAAGTATGTAAGCATAACTTCAATCGTCTTTCAGGGATCCGCGGCGATTGTCTTGTAAAACACTTAGGTCTGCGGGTTGAGACCGCTTTACTAGTTATAAACAGATGTTTCGCCCATATTGCAGTAAGCTTTCTCAGGGTAGTATAACCTTTAACCTTAGCAGTGATTGTAGGATATCTTTCATTCAACGACACTAATGTTGTTTCATTACTTGAGGCATTACTACCTTGAGGAAGCCGATAAGACTTGTGATTGATAGTTCCCTTACAGAACATCCCTGGTATGCAAGCGCTCCTTCACGCCGATGATCTAGTTATGTGGGCTGCTAGCAGCCATATAACAACATTAGAGAAGTGCCTCAATCAAGCCTTGACAAATTAAAAGCTTGGGCGGATAGTACTGAAATGTTGGTTAACCCTGAATATCAGAAATTGAACTGTTTACACAGTTCAATTAGGCAGTACTCACTCATTTATTGCATAATGCCGGACTTCTAGCAAGGACGAACAAAACAAGATGATTATTTGGTATGCAGAGGTGATGAAAAGTTAAATTGAGTGCATAAAATATCAACCATTTGGCCACTGGAATACAGCTAAGTAAAGAGATTTCTTCGGGCCAAAAGTAAAGAAGCTGCGAATTTGTTGCACTACCAGCAAGTGCTTGGTAAACAACAGAGTACACTAAGCAGTCAAACCATACCTCACGAACTGTCTAGAGAAGATTTCGTGGTTTGACTTTTGACAGGCCACGATTATTGCTAGAGCTCCTCGATCGCTTTGTAGTACTACCGCTCAACTGACTAAATATTTTAGTTTTTTTATAATTTCTCGAAAGGGCTCTGCCGATTTCCTTTAATGTTGACATTTCAACTTCACATATAAAGATCTACTACTTTTATTATTTCATAATAAGAGAATTCGCGGGAAGTACTTAACTGCCATTTCAGCGTGACATTTAATTCCTTGAATGTTGAGGGCACCCAAGTATTTTAAATAAAAACTCAACTTTAAACGACCAAGTCGTGCATTTCATTTCACATATTGGACAGTAATAAAATAAAAAGCAGGAAACTAGTCAAAACGTTCAAATTGTGTTATATTGAAACTTGTCAAGACTGAAATTACATTCAGTGTAAACAGCGATGTAATTGATTTCTTTTTTTTGCGCGTGCATCAACTAGTTAATATTAAGGATATTAACGTTACTATACTTTTTCTGCTTGAATCGTTTCCACAAGAACTGAGATGGTATTTGCTTTCACATTCCGCACTTACATTTCCATCAATTAACTTCAGGTTTCTGTCCATATAAAATCCATCTATATATTCCAAGTTTTTCATCAGAAGAAGCTATTTGATCTTAGGGTGACTTTTATAAATTCCTTACCCGCCTAATGTCGAAATCCTAAATTCACATACTATTCACAAATGGAGAACTACGTAAATTGTTTTAATTTTTGTAAGAAGCTACAGGAATATCATGCGGTCCCTTTCATTTACCATCATTGGGCACCATAAATATTTAGCCCACGGTCAGATCGGCCTTTATACAAAAAACGAACAAATCACACATTTAAGGATAGCAAGAAGTTGATGTCCAATGTAGAAGAAAAACAATCCCGGATAGCAGTGGTGTTTATTCCAGTCGTGACTTGAAATGTCCAACCAACTTACCAATATAAAGTACTCAGGACTTTGTCCTGTCAGAATGTCCATCCAGAATGACAGTAAGTACATGTTGTATATATATACATGAAGTTCCTTCACTTCTACAACAAACATACTAGAGAGGGATCCCATTTTGGGATACACATTACTACAATCGGACAACAAGAGACGACAAGTTTTATATGATACTGTAGTGTACAGAGTGACTGAGGGCCTACAGATCACGATGAAGGGGAGGTTGGTGTTTACTTACAGAGCTTAGTTACAATTTGAAATCAGCACCAGTGCGCGCACACATACACAACACACACACACACACACACACAGCACACACACACACACATCTAGATAAGCCCCCACATTACCATTAATACCACATTGTCAATACAAGATGTTTATCTCCATACACTCCACAGCCTACTAAATGCCCACCCACTTCTTCTTCTTCAAACACACACGGCCGGTGATCCTCCCACTGTGATCCATCCGCCGCCATCAACTTCCATTAACCACTTTCATTAAACACATAGTTCTCCTGTTTTTTTCTTCTTTTTTTTCTATAACTCATCAAATGTATAATAAAATCGCCAACATAACCTTACTGATCGACATCACAGCGAGTAATTTGATACCCTTCTATCTATCTTATACATACTATAATATTTCTCTTCCATATCGGATGATTCCAAATGAACCAAATGTTGGAACATATAAACCAAAACTCAGCAGGCACTAATGAAAAGAATGGAGAGAAATCTTCATTGAAAAAGTATAGTAAAAGTAAGGTTTTGGACCTGAAATTACATTTTTCGGGATCTAAGACAGGACAGCAGTTTTTAATAATGTCCTGTCTAAATGAAGGCAAAAATTTTGATCCTTTTTGGCCATATAAAGTATTTAGTTTTTTGAAGAAAATCTGTCCGGGAACGAAAACTAAAAATTTAAGGAACGGTTCACTGTTAATCGAAACCAGTCTACTAATGAAATACAAAAGGACTACTAGCCTCGGATAAATACGAAGGTCTAAATGTCAAAGTTGAGATGCACAAAAGTTTAAACTACTCCAAGGGTGTGGTCTCTATTTACGATTTATTGCACTGCACGGAGGAGGACCTAGAATGCAAAGAAGGGCAAAGGGAAAAAATAAAAATTAATCACATTCTAATTCAATTCCAAATGATTCTGCAATGGAATTGTCGCGGCTTTTACAGAAATTTCGAAGAATTGAAACTGTTGGTAAGTAGACATAATCCAAGAATTGTTTGTTTAGAAGAGACCAATTTTAAAGAAAGGGATGTCCCGAAATTGACGGGCTATCGAGTAATTCGTAAAGATTTCCTCTTGGGCAATCGAGCCTGTGGTGGCGTTGCAATCTTTGTGAGAGCTGATTGTATTTTGAAAACGATGTCAGCGTTCCTGGTATATCCAGATGATACGGGTAACAACACATTTCTACAAAGATAACACATTACAATGGTAATCTCTATTTACCACCCGCGATCAACGTTTCTAGAGGAGAACTAACTAGGTTAATACGAGCGTTACCTTCGCTTTTTATCATATTAGGCAATTTCAATGCTCATCACCCATTGTGGGGATCAACCCATGTGAGTCCGCGTGGGAGAACAGTTGAAGATATTCAACTTAATTAATAAGCATGGAAACACTCATTTTAACAGTAGTAACGGCACACTAACCGCTATTTCTTCATACAACTTTTATTTAAATATTTATCCTGGTAAAGTCATTTAAGGGAGCTTGTGGGGGAGGGGTAGGGTTATGTTTTCTCTAAAATCTATCATAGTTGAACATACAATTCTGCCATCCAAACAAAATTAATTAGAAATAAATAGAGTGCCAAAATTCAGAGTTTCAAGAAAATTAGTAAACCGGAAGTGCGTTTACTGAACAGTTTTTCAGTGTTCGACAAATTTTGAGGAACTCGAATTCCACTTAATTTGTTCACTAACTGTAAAATTTGTCAATTATAATTTTGAAAACTGGAGTAAGGAAAGTTGTATGAGTGCTTCACACCAGATTTTTTCTATTGTGAGGACCTCAAAACGGATATTTCTGGTGATAACTCGATATCGAAAGTTTGACACCATTACAATACTTCCTCTTACTAATACTAAGACAAAGTAAAAAACTAGTTGACACACTCATACGACTAAAACTTACTCCTTTTTACTTTCTCTTACTCATAGTAAGTGAGCCTCTACAGCTCACTGTCCGAAGATGGACAGTGTTGTCTGTAACAAGAGAACACTGTCCGGAGACCAGCAGTGCACTGTGCAGACTCAATGACGGGCGCAGTAACAATAGATGTTGACACGCCTTAAATTAAAAAAAAAATAATAATAACATCGATAACGAATTTTCATCAGAAACATCCGTTTTGAGGTCCTCAATCCAAAAAATTGGTTTTTAGCAAATGGTGCGTCATGTGATGTGTGTGTGTGCGTGCGTGTGATGTGTATGTGAACAGCATAGCTCAAGAATGAAAAGTCGCAGAAAGTTCAAACTTGATATTCCGTTTGGGTATCACCATGAGGGCCTTACAGTAAGTTATCTGAATCGTTTTTTCACTTTTTCGCAATTTTCTCAAAAATAGCTCCTACAATTTTCTTTAAACTAGGTATATCAACTCAATCTAGGTATATCAACCCATATAAAGATCTACAATTTTTATTTGAAATGCCGGGAAAATGCATTTAAGTGAGCATTCACTTTTAGGGGAAGGGGAGGATTAGGTTGTCCTCTAAAGTGTTGTTTGAGTTTATTATGAAATTCTAACACTTAAATAATATTAATTCAATAATAATATCAATTAAATAGGTTGTTGAAATTCCTAGTTTGAAGAAAATCAGATGACGCTTTTACTGAAAATTATTTTTCAATGTTGTGCTATTTTTCTAAAACGCTTCAACGATTTTCTTTAAACGAAGTTATGTGAACTGCACATGCAGCGAGGTACAACTTTTATTTGAAACATTTCTCCGGGTAAACTCAAGCTGGCTTGGGTGTTGGGATAGGGTTATGTTTGCCCCTATAGTGCTCTGTAACGGCAAGAGAGAGAACCAAGTCCGACCGAGAGAAAACAAACTCTCTCTGGTACTCTCTCAATTAAGCAGGCTAGAGTGGGGAACCTGTATATAAGCCACATCGGGACATCCATCAATCTATCAGCCATACATTGCATCGTGTCATATATCTACTCCCACCCTTTATTCTACAAAAACCATTACAAGTCCAGTGCAGTTTGTGTAAGCTTATAGTTATATTATAATAGTGTCTTCATACTTCGTCTAATTAATCAATCCCAATTTCTCTCCTCTCGTCTAATTAATCAATCCCAATTTCTCTCCTCATCAACTCCATTATATGCTATTTTAGTTGATTATACAATTCTATCATCTAGATAAAATTAATTAGAAATAAACATATCGCCAAAATTCCGAGTTTCAATTAGTAAACCGGAAGTGTGTTTTTACTGATCAGTTTTTTCAGTTCACCGACGAATTTCATATAAAGTTTGTCAATTACAATTTTGAAAATGAAGTAAAAGAAAGGTGTGTGAGTGTTACAAACCAGATTCTTAATACAATTGCATGTAAAATGAATAAATCTTCTTTTAACTCACATTTTACATACTGCTTCAATATAAATATAGAGACGACAGGAGATCTGTACCAATCTATAGTAATCTTGGCAGGTAGAGAAGTGATTATTTTATGGCCTAACACAGGCTCTAAAAACATTGAACCAGCTAAGTATAAAATACGAAATGTATGCCACAAATTCCGCACAAGTATCCAAAATATTTTTTGGGGGAAAAATGTTTCAAATAAATGTAAATGTTTTTATCTGTGAAGTTAACTTACCAGGTTTAAAGAAAAGAGTTGTAATGGAATCGTTTGATGTTCTGATCCCACCGCTGCCACCAGATGTAATGGAATCGTTTGATGTGATTCCTGATGTAGTAGATGTCTTGAAGAGGGTGGAAGTTAGTTGAGAGATTTTGGAAGTTAGTGCATCGAGTTATTAATACGTATTTTATAAAAATAAACTGTATTTTAACAATAATTTTAACGTATAAATGGTAACTAATAACTAGCAAAATACTTAGGAATAAATAGAAGATAAATAAGTAATAAATTAAAAGAACTAAGATGCACTACTAAAAGATAATAAGTTTAAATGAAACTGTGTATAGTCGCGTAAACTGCTGCTCGTGTATACAGACGTGCTCGTATAGTCGTACATGATATAATGATGCACACTCACACCAAGACATCTGTCCTAGCGTGCGACCTTCGTAGTTTGCTGACCTTATTTAGGTCAGTGGCCAACCTTATCGGTGCTTGCTTTGATGTAAAGTATTGAAAAGGGCTTTGTTGTTTGTTTGGCCGGCATTGTCTTGAAGAGGGCGGCCTGCTAGGTCGCTGGTTATAAATTGCTCTTTTATTACTGCCACCCTTTGTTAAGATAGCAGCTGGCTGGAACCACTTTGACATTGGTATGACTTTCCATGTCATTACAGAGTCAAGGTCATTTTCGAAAAAATCCAAAAAACCCAAAACCTATTCTATAAAGCCGCACTTCCGTTAACCGATTTTCTCTAGATTTGGAATTCCATCAGTGCTTCCTATGTTTACTAATTTTATGTAGTGGTAAGAACCATACATAAAAACCATTCAGAATTGCTACTGTAGAGAAAAACATAACGCTACTGTTCCCCCCCCAGAACCTCCAAAAAATCAATTCTCTCGGAAAAATATTACAATAAAAGAGATGGGTGTTTATGTGTGTAGATTGTATACGAAGATTAAACAAAATCGTTGGATCCGTTTTCGAGATAATTACTAGAAATAAGAGGAAGTAAAAATGACCAGCGAATGATCTGTTTGTTTAAGGAGCCAGTGTGAAAACAAAATATCCCAAAAATGAAAAATCGCAATAAGTTTAAACTTAATATTCCGTTTATATAAAAACCATCAGATCAGATAAGCAAGTTTGGACAAAATTAGCTAACCGAGAGCCAACCATACTTTTCTGAATGTTCTTTTCTGTTTTCGCGATTTTCTCGAAAATAGCTTCAACGTTTTTCATTAAATTCGCTACTGACTTTCCAGGTCATTAGTAACCAGTAAAGGTTATCACTGGTGTGTGAACAATTTTTTTCCAGAAGCAATGAAAGGATTCTTTGATCGAGATGATCTGAACGATCGCTTCAAAATATGATATAGTTTTACTTACTATATAATACAGAGGAGAATTAGAAATTTTGGCGCACCAGCCTACGAAGGTATGCTGTGGCGCTCCTCTTTAGTTCTGACCATCGCTACCAAGGTTCACTACAAAGTGCTTACCTTCATTTGAAACAATTGCTAATATATAGTTTTGGAGGATCTGCGAGTTAGGTTTCAAGATTTGTTGCAATTAATTATTAACCTACCTGCTATTTGCTGAGAACCAACATGTATAAATACAGTAATGGAGGAGAACAGCAACAGCTGCCATACGAACAGGACCGCCGAAGAAGAAAGATAAATATTAAATACAAAATCTGGTATGATAGACGCTTACAACTTTCTCTTGCTACAGTTTTCAAAACTGTAATTGACCAACTTCATAGTTAGTGCACCACATTTAATGAAATTCTTCGGTGTTTTTACGGAGAAAATCACAAAAACTGTTCAGTAAAATCATACTTCCGGGGTTTACTAATTTTCTTGAAATTCGGAATTTTTGCAATCTATTTATTTCTAATTATTTTTGTCTAGATGGTAGAATTGTATACAAAATTAAGATAGCACTTTACAGGCAAACATAACCCTACCCCTCCCAAAAAACCCGCTTGAATGAGTTTATCCGGAGAAATGATGCATATATATGTACTTCACCAACGCAGTTTAAAGAAAATTGTTGGAGCCATTTTAAAACAATAGCAGAACATTGAAAAATACTTTTCAGGAAAAACGCACTTCCGGTATTCTGATTTCTTTCAAACTCGGAATTTCAAGAACCAATTTAATTCTAATTGATTTTATTTAGATTATAGAATTTCGTAATAAACTGAAATAGCACTTTAGAGAACAACCTAACCCCACCCCTCCTCCAAAAGTGCCCTTAAATTCATTTTCCCGGGGAAATGTTGCAAATAAAAATTGCAGATCTTTGTATGTGTAGTTGATATACTTTGTTTAAAGAAAATCGTTGGAGCCATTTTTGATATAATTGCAATGTAGTGAAAAAACCATTCACTGAAGTGGTACTTCCGTTGAGGAATTTTGACGGATAACGTACTGTCATATTTAACTTAACATATGTAACTTTCTGCGGTTTTTCGTTTTTGAGTTATGCTGTTTACATACATACACACACACACACCATTTGTTAAAAACCACTTTTTTTGACCCAGGGGACCTGAAAACGGATATTTCCGGTGAAAACTCGATATTGAAAATTTGACACGGTTACAATACTTGAATAAATGTATAAAATAATAATGATGAAGTAATTAAAGTCATGCCTATATTGCTAGACAGGCTTTACGTCCAACTATCAGTCAGATGTCGTGGGCGGAGGCGGTAAGCAAACATACTTTACTGCACATTACTCATAACATGAAATAAAATCCAAGTGCAAGTTCAAGAATCGAATCACTACCACAATACACTTCAGCTTGGCGGTCCGCACCTCTAGCCATTCAGCTATCGTAGGAGCAGAAGATAAAAATATTTTGATGACATTTCAGTAATTAATAAATAGTGAGATTGTTTTTGTTTAACTGTTCTAAGTTACGTGGTTCCTCTCGACTCAAGCTGAATTCTCCATTTGTTTCTGCCATGAGCATCAGATTCTGTGAGACTGTATTTCTTTAACTCATTCCTCCTACCTTGTTCCGGGTCTCCCTGTAGTAATAATGTAGGATATTATATTATAGTGCTGAACTATTACTTCTCTAGACAATTTTTATATACGAGGCATGTCCAGTAAGTAAGTGTACTGAATTTTTGTAGGTTACAAAAATTTTTATTTAAACAAAAAAATTACCTGGTTACATTAGTACATATGTAAGCTATTTTTCGACATAGTCACCATTCCTCTCAATGCAGGTGGTGAACCGGGGTATTAATTTTTTGATGCCTTCCTCGATGTAGTTTCCCGCCAACCCCTTCGACCACTTCTCCACCTCTCCCTTCACCTCCTCGTCGGTTGAAAACCTTTTTCCACCCATGTGCAGCTTCAGGGAGGTAAAGAAATAGTAATCTGAAGTTGCTAGATCAGGAGAATGCGCGGGATGGTTCA
This sequence comes from Triatoma infestans, assembly GCA_011037195.1. Taxonomy (NCBI): domain Eukaryota; kingdom Metazoa; phylum Arthropoda; class Insecta; order Hemiptera; family Reduviidae; genus Triatoma; species Triatoma infestans. The sequence continues at coordinate 69,481 of JAAEAF010000659.1, read as the reverse complement.
GGACTCCCATTTAAACTAGGCAAGCAGTGTGTGGTCTGGCATTGTCGTGCAGCAGGCAGACTCCCTTTGTCAGCATGCCTCTCCTTTTGTTCTGAATCGCCCTCCGCAATTTTTTTAGGGTCTCACAGTATCTTGCAGAGTTGATGGATCCCCTTGAGGTATATATTCAATTAAAATTATGCCTTGACAGTCCCAAAACACGGATGCCATGATTTTCTTGGCTGAAATTGTGGTTTTACTAAGTGGCGAACTGTTGGCTACGTGATCGTCATTCACAGCAGTTTGTGCCAAATCACTTATTTGCAGATTCCTATCGTAACTAATTTGGCAGAAATTCAGTAGGAAACCGTATGAATTTCATAATAAGTAACAAAATAATCCGATTTAGAGCTGTGATCTGGTTTTTAGCTAAATATTGAAAGATCCAGTTTTGTCTAAATGGAAGTTAACTTTATTAGTTTGAAAGTTTGTTGTACAGATGGCGCATTAGCATGTTTGATTGATATAACTGTGTCAAGATTATTAAGGTGTTCTCTAGCTTGGATTAGTTCGCTCTGAATACATTTATTGAGCGACTATTTTATAAGTACGAGCAGAGTATGTGTGTGTCTGTGTATGTTTGTTGTTTTATTGTATACTAAGATAGTTAGTATCTGTAGAAATATTAATTAGTTTTTTAGTGCCATGAAGTGCACGCACTCCAGTGCCAACTAAATAGGCAGACGTTACTCTTCATAATTATTTCTCCCCCTCCCACGAAAATAAAAAGAAGAAAAAAAAAGAGTGGTGCAACAGAATGTTTAACCGCATTCCAAGTAGAACTGTTACACAGGGCTCTCCCACACAAGCTACGCCTCCACTGGCCCCCTCGGGCGGCACTCCACTTCTTCTTCACCTTCTTATTAACATTTACACACAACATACAGATACACATCTTTTCTATGTATTCTCCACAATCATCCACCTACAAAGCAAGTAGTTTAACTAAAAATGGTCCACTACTCATCTCTAGAAATGCAAGGAAAGTTTTAGTCATTTTTTGGAAATATCTTTTAATGAGTTTTCGAATGTTTGTTTTAGGTATGGTTAATAGAAACATAAAATTTTAGAAATACTTATGTCTGGGGGGGGGACAGCATTTAATGGTCCCAACTTCATATCTATATAGGTCCAGATATGATTTCCAGTCGGCATTTCAAACTCGGCTCAAAAGCTACTTTAGTTGCGAACTGTCATTGTGTGTACCAGAAATCCGCGAAAGAATGTTCACCTGGTTCCATTTGCTGCTAACAAGAATTGTTTGCTCTTAGTTCAGAAAGACATTTACTGACACACTTTTAATCTAAAAACCACTCTTATCCAAAATGATTCCATTAAATTGAATTGTCTTGATTTAAATCTGACTTGTTTGATTATATCATGATAGCCGGGACTGACATATCCCAGTCGTCGTGGCTGTGAAAAATCACCATAAAAAATCTGACGCGAAAACTCACACAACTTTCTCTCACTGCAGTCAATACAGTTATTAAAATTGACTTCTTCGTTCTTGCAACTTCGCTCTTTAACTTCAAGTTCTGTTGACTTTAACATAAATACAATTGTGGTGCATGTTGATTTTCAGCATTTTCAGATATTACTTGAATGTGATTACTTTATAGTTTAGAAGTCAGCGCCTAGATCAAACATCAATAACACTTGAATACTAAAGAAGCCTCTAACAGCCTCAAAATTCTTCTAAAATCACTTTTCCGTGATTGTGTTTCAAATAAAAGTGATATGTTTGTATTCTGTGCAGTTAACATTCATGGTATAATCGCTGGAGCCTTTTCGATCAAATATCGAAAAAACAGAAACTTTTCTATAAAAGCGTATTTCGGTTAGCCGATTTTCTTCACAGTTGAAATTCTAGCATTTCTTTTAATATTACTTAGAATTATATAATTAGATAACTGTATATTTTACTGAAGTGGCATTATAGAAGAGTGCAGCTTAACGTTGCAGCCTCTCCAAAAGTACAATTTTCTGAAAAATGCTTAAAACGAATTTCTCTCACTTCCTGTTAATACAATTATATATAAAATGACAAATTTTCTTTACATTAAAATTTTTCATATTTATCTTAACATAATATAGAAGTGGTGGGGGATAATTACACCTATTAATCTTGGCAGGTAGAGAAGTTTTTTTTTTTTTAAACTAAGGAACGTCAACATCTACGGTCATTTAGCGCCCGGACCCTTTCAGTGCACTTGCGGCCTCCTGACTGTTTTTCTCGTTACAGACAACAATGTCCATCACCGGACCGTGAGTTGCAGAGGCTCCTAGGAAAAAAAAAAATCTAAGGGTAGCACAGCTGGACTCGAACCCGGGTCCTCCGCGTGGGAGTCCAGTATGTTAACCACTTAGCTGTTCCCTTCCCAGGTAGAGAAGAGATGATTACATTATGGTCCAGTAGAATGCTCTAAATACAATGAACCAACTACATATAATATTTGAAATTAACACCACAAATTCCGCACAACTTGGAAAATTTTTCAAATAAAAGTAATACGTTTTTATCTGTGAAGTTAGCATACCAATTATAGAGGATTCTTTTATCAGAAATCAGAGATATTTTCCGTGATAGCTTGCTTTCCACCTCTGTGGACCGACTACATGGAATTGGTTTTAGTTGGGGATAATTCCAAAAAACTCAAAAAACCTGATCTATAAAGTAGCACTCGGGTTAACCGATTTCCTTCAAATTTAAAATTCTATCAATACTTTTAATGTGAATTAATATTGTGTAGATGATAAAACCATATATTCTACTGATGTGGTACTTTAGAGCATAACGCATAACGCTCCCTCAAACCACTCAAAAATCAATTTTTCTGGAAAAATGTGCCGAATAAAGTGATAGGTGTAGATAATATAAGAAGTTTAAAAAAAATCGTTTGAGCCCATTTTTGAGAAATGGAAAACTGAAGACCAAACAATCAAGTCGCACTTCCGATTGATGGATTTTGCCCGAAATCTTTGTGCCTGATGTGGAGATAGTGAGTAAACAAGTTTAAGCTTCCTAAGACTTTTCGTTTTTGAGATATTCTGTTAACACACACAGTCAGGCTCGCACACAGACACACAAACAGACCATTCGCTAAAAACATTTTTTTTTTTTAATCAGGAAATCCTAGAACATGTATTTACGGTGAAAACTCATTTTCCAAAATCTGGACCATCGCAACATGTCTTACTCGGAGTAAGAAAAAGTAAAAAGTAATAGCCTTCATATTTTAGTTTGTACACAAAAGTTAAAGAAAATTATTGGATACTACAGTCGTCTATAGAGTGTACAACATGTAATTGTTAATGAGTGTATTGATATTGTTCTAGAGTCTGCCTGTGAGTTCGCTAAATCCAAGTAGTGCACTTGCACTAGTGAACTATCTTTGTAGATGAGTGATGCTTCATGTTGATGGGCTGGATCCTATCAAGAATGTTGTTCCCTGAAGAATGGCTAGCCAACTCAGCACCCTCCCCATGGGCGCATTACTTACTAACAGACTTTTCTGATCTCTATCAGATAGGTACATAGATATTGGTCCACCATCATATGTATTTATTACCTCTATTAGTACAGATTTGAGAAGTTTGTTTTTTTGCATTGTCTTAGTTCAGATCTTGATCTGAAATAATTATAATGGGGTTGATGAAGGAGAGGAATGGTCTGGTTTGAATGAACAAACAAAATATAGCTAACACTGTATAATGTAAAAAGTGACACTGAGTGCCTGAACTTTACACTTAAAATGGTAGAGTATGATAGAGTGGTAAAGGGTAAGGTAAATGACACGTCGTGACTGACGAGTGAACTCCGTTGTATGAACTTAAAAAAAAAAAAATCTCAATAACTCTTGTTCAGGGGATCCCAAAACACCTGCTGCAACGAAAATAATTAATTTCGAAAATTTGCCATGATCGTTATACTCAACTGGAGCAGGTGGAAAAAGTAATTATTAAATATATAGTAGGCAGTGAATACGGTCTATTTATTATTACCAAGTAATGCTGATAAATAAACATTCCTTTGGTGACTTGAACATATATATTATAAACAGGGTCAAAATGTAAGTAATCGTTTCGAGAAAAGGAACATTTTCCACAGCTATACCAAAAGCGAATAGATGATTTTAATTTGCCAAACTGATGTTGATAGCCATACCATATTGTATTTGTCGTCAGCGTGCGCAGTACAATTGTGCGCATGGTTGAGTGGTAGTATTTGTAGTTGTACTTTGTTTTCTATGGAGAGAGAGAGAGAGAGCCATCCACCTGCAGGTGGGGGTGTTTTGTGTGTGTGTGTGTGTGTGTGTGTGTATGTGTGTGTGTATGTGTGAGTTTTATGCTATGCAGGCCGGCATTACTACAAAGCCTCCTTTGTCGGCATTATTTCTTACAACGGCCGGCAAGACAGAGCGAGTGGTATACAGTACAGACCACGTGACACAAGCACATCAACAAGTGTGTGTTTGTGTAACTGTGTATTTGCCAGTGATTACATGCACTCACTGGACACAAAACACACACACATATACACAAACAGAAGTATATATTATTGCTGATGTGGTTAAGTCACCAGTACGGCTAGAATGGAAGTGTACGGTCGGCACTTGCATATTACACGCTAACACAGTACAGAAAACTGCATACAGCGCTGCAGCTTCATAAACGGCGTCATCTTCAAACCAGTTCGCTCGCTGCTAACTATATGTCCACACCCCCCTAACATGCCCTCCTCCATTTTTATTATTATCACTTCGTCGATTTGATCAATTATCTGCGGCTACCTGTTGCTCATATCACCTTTCTCTAACAGGTAACACTGTATGAATATAGATAAAACTATTCAGTCAATTAACTCTGTTCTTTTAGAAAAAAACTTGCACATGAACTTTGAAAAATAAAATGGACATACACTTTACGTATGTATGGACGTACATTATTTGTTTCTTTGAAAAAAAACTGTTAAGTTTATCAATTACTTGTGTTAATGACATCAATAGTGTGCTAGATGTATCGTTACTTCAATATTTTTTCTGTAACATTTCTATAATTATTTTTGTCCATATTTTTACATTCATTTATTCTAAAGACTTCTTTAGCCAATGGCTTTTGCTAGTAGATATTTTATCGATTACGTAAAACAAAACAAAAATAAAGTTAACCCACTTTTGTAGATTTTTTTTTTCAATTATGAACGCATAATTTATAAATATTACATATCTTCGTGTTATTTTTATGTTCAACATTTTTATTTGCTTACATAGGGAGGCGCATGATTTGCCAACAAACCTAACTCAACATAAATCCAGAATAACATTTTCTATTAAGAGTTTCCTTAAATAATCAGAAAAATATAAATGTTATTTAACTTTCGTTTTTATTATATTTTCAATTAAAAAAAAAAAATCTGATGCCTTGTCTTCTTCATTTATCTCACGACCCCCTAGTAAAGTTACGGCGCTTCCCCTAGGGGCGCGCCCCACATTTTGAGAACCCCTGGTATACACACAGAATACAATTTCCAACTTATGATTGAATATAATATTATTCTTCAAATAACTTTTCATCAAATAAAAGTTTGTTTAAATATTTGTAGCAAATTATTTTTTACTAAAACTGTGTTCACAAATTTTACATTCCAACAGGTCATTGAATGTACGATGAATTGCATTGAAAAAAAATATCAGTTTGATGATACAAGTTATAATTTGGCATGTTCACCATATAATTTGGTAAAATAATTTAATTTGGCTGGATAGTGCTGAATATAAGGTATCGATTTTGGTTCTATCGATTTAAAAGAATGTTCAACCTATCATTTTAACTTGATAGGTTTTTAAATTCACTTAAGAACAGAATTTTTCAAGAGAAATCTTGAATTCGTATAAGATTTTCTGTTTATTAAGTAAGCACATTGAAATCTAAATTGCGCTTATACATTTTTCGCATGTTTTTAATCAGATATTTCTTCTTCTTTTTTTCCAGAACTTTGCAAAACAACCTGAAGCTGTTGAACCTTCTCTACTTGATCGATCTTCTGTCTACGCAGACCACTTGAAATGAGAATTATTTAACTATTTAACACAGCATATTTCTCTCTTTCACAATATATAGTCTGAAATTTGTATTATTGAACACGTGGATTACTTTTCAACATTTTCTCGGTTACCTCATGACGCTAATAACAGCTCAGGTAACCTGACATCCTGTCGGATTCTTTACTGAAGATGTGGCTGGTATTCACATACTTAGATAAGATAAATAATTTCCGCTTCTACTGAAATTTGAGTATTGTTCATTTGTACAAGTTTGCTGCTAGTCCGAAGAATGCAATATTTCAGATGTGAGTCTGTCCAACTTGATATTCTAGTTTTTATGGGTAAAGAAGGCAATTCAAAAATCAGCTGTTAAACATTCACAAATCTTTCTCGTACTTAGTTCTCAGAGTCTTAATGAAGTTTTTTCCTGCGATAACTCGGCAGGAATTTCATTGTACCTTCCCTTGGAAGTGGCATGGAGCCGGGCGATAGTCTCAATTACTTGTCTTTAAACTCGATTGTTTTACCAAATATTGATTTAGATGTATACCGGTATGGAGTTGGAAACTAAACTGAAATAGACCTTTAGAAGGAGAAGTGATATCCTATTTTCCTCCCCAGAGCGTTCTTCAATGTTCACGGAAACATATTTAATATAAAAGTGATAGGCTTCATATGTACTATATACAAACTACTATATATGTACTATATATAGGCTATATACGCCTATGCGGCCAATAGATAGATTAATCTCTCCTCTAAAATCGTTAATAAAATAAAATAAATACAGAGAACACTGTTCTTTTAAAGTTGACGGTATTTTAACGTAGAAAATAAAGGGAAGATTGACAAATTGAAAATAATATAAGTCGAAAAATGAAAATATTTGCATCTATTAATGAATGCTGATTTTATGTTATATCTCTCTCGCATTAAATTAATGGATAAAATGTGTTACTTGAGCTGTGCCGTTGTCTTCCATACTAACGTACATACGCTCTGGTAGATTAGAAATAATAATGTTGTTGCTGTTGATGATGATGGTACGATGATGTAGAAAAGGTTGAAGAGAATGGTGGTAACATCGGTTCCACAATGGTTGAAAAGGTCGAGTAATGTTCAAGGTGTGGCCACACAAAATCGGTAAAAAAACTCAACTAACTAACGGCGCACAGCAGCAGAGCAACTGAATTGTATATTTGAAGATGACTCTGTTCAAGAGGTAAACACATCGCAAGTTCAAAGTACGGACGAGCAAGGGACAGAATCACACACTCTAATAGCGAGGCAGAACATAATAGTTGTTTGTTGCTAATAGCGAGAGAGAATATACTGGTTATTTGGTACGGTTGTATGTTCGATTATTAAAATTCTAACTTTGCCTTATTTTCAGGACGCTCCAATACTTATAAGTAGAAAAAAAAAAATCTGGTTTGAAACGACTTTCTGTTACTGCAATTCTCAGTTTTAAATGATTTTTTTTTTTTCACGTCTGATTACTGGATGGCTAATTGTGGCATTAAACTTCTACTAGTCAAGCGTAATAACAATAATTGTAAAGTGAACTTTTGAACTGATGTGGCGACATTGCCGATCGCTTTGTTTCTAAAATAGTAAAACTACACGGAATCCAGGGGGGCACCAATGTGGATGCATTCGACTTCAACTCATTGTAAAGTGAGTTACCTTCAATAGCACCCGGTGGGGAAATCTCCAATGTAATGCATAATAATTATAGGAAAAAGTGACGTCCTAGCCTCACCCCCCCCCAATAAATTTCTAACAAATTCTCCGAAAACCGTTTCTAACAAATTGACAGGATATGAAAGTTTAAAGTAATAGGGATGGACTAGGTTTACAGAAATCGGCTGGGATCGAGAAAATTGCGTAATACAAAACCACGCAGATCCGGTCAGCCAAAATAATTCTTAATCTAGTGTGGAAAAGAAAGAAAATCCCACAAGCCTGGGAAGTATTTATATATTTTGTTCCCGGTTATAAAAAATGAGATAATAAGCTATGTGTAGGGGAAGAAGAAATGCAAAAATAAATAGTTTTGGAAAATAGTTTTGTGAAAATTAGATAGTTCAAATAGTGTATTTAGTGATGGGGATAGAGCCAGGTATACTACAATCTAGGTCACTGCTATTAGGGAAACAAAGGCACTAGAATCCGTTAAGTTAATACAATGCGACTTGGCCAACAGTTTTGTAAAGGAAGGCATTCCTTCGGACAGTCTGCATTCTGCTTTCAAAGCCAGAACACTTGCTTCAGGAATCGCTCTGTTAAACTCATGCGAGATTTGCCTTTATTCTAGATAAACATCTGATTTATTAAGATATAGTTGTGATATTGTAAAATACTTAAATTTACTTAGAGATAATATATTTATTTTAAAAACAGTGTGATCTCTTGATTATTTCTTAATACTTCTATCCTTATCTCAAACATACATACAAGCTCTTATACTAAACCGCTCAAGCCACATAAACGCTACAACCAACTACAATCACAACATCACCAAACACATTTCATGTGCGTAACCTTAAGAGAATATCCCTCTCACGCGTCCTGGGCACGCCAGAATAATTGAAAGAAGATTGAGAAAAGAAATAGGTGTGAACCAACATGAAGCCCAATACAGCTTCAGAGACAGTAGAAGTCCCAAGATCTTATCTTCGCAATTAGGCAGTATTCCGAGAAAGTCCTTGATGTAGAAAGATACTTGTGCTTTGTAGATCTAGTCAAGACCTTTGACTCAGTAAATAGGGAGGGAGGAATAGGGAGGCACTTAAGAAAAAGAATGTCTATCCAGCTTAACACTGGCAGTAGAGAGCCCCTACAAGCGTACTTTGTGCGCGCATCTAACATGAGATTGGAAGAATTTGATACATCACTGGGGGTGAGGCAACGCTGTAGCCTTAGCCCTTACCTCTTTATAATCTTCCTAGATGAGGTAATTACTGAATGTTCCAGAAGAATGAGGCCACTTCATGCTGAGCAAAACAGAGTGAAGCACCATATAGATTTAGTAGGTCAACAGCATCAGCAGGAGGCCTTCAAATAAGGTCAACAGCCTTCAAATACATAGGAGCTCATTTAACAGAAGATAATGAAACGATAAATAATGAAGTTAAATAAAGAATTGGAGCCGCAGAAAGAGAGTACCATGCTCTCAACTGGAACTTGCTTGGGAGACAAGAGGTGACGAAGAAAACTAAACCAGCTCTCTATAAAACAGTTTTCCTTCCGATCCTCATGATTTCGAGCGAATCGACTTTGAGCACCAGGACGGGGGAGGAGCTAGTGGCGTTCTCGGGAGAAGATATCCCGAGGATGCACACTGTCACGACGTTCTTCCCGCGTAGTGCGAGCAAGGGCATTGAGAAGATACTAGCTATCGTCAGTGCCCAGAACGAAGGACTGAACACGAAGGCGTGGAAAGTCCTTGGCTGTAAAGAAGAGAACTCGGGCCTCGTGCTGACTGCCGGCATCGACGGCCAATTGTACGAGGTACTGAAGAGAAAGGGGTGCCAGATTAGGTACCGTTTTGGTAAACTCCCTGTCAGAGGACTCAGGAAGTCTGAGGATGAGGCAGGCATGAAGGAGCATCAAGCTCCTTCGCCCTCCACCCTAGAAGAAGTGATACCGCGGGAGGATTGTTCCCCGGAGGAGGCCCAACGAAGGGAGAGCCTGGGAGATGTAGATATCTCATCTCTCAGGGTGAGCCTCTCAAAGGAGGAGGAGGGGCAGATGCTCCTGGAAAAGGAGGGGGATCTCCCCTCACCACTCCATGAACAGTCACGCCTTGGGACTGAACACTGGGGTAGCTCAAGTGAACTTACACCACGCTAAGGGGGCATCAGCCAACATAGCAAGGTTGTTCACTAAGCGGCTACTAGGACTGGTGCTGATTCAAGAACCCTGGACAGTCGGGGGACGATCTGCGGGCTGTCAGGTAAGAATGGCAAGGTAATTTGGGATGCAAAAAGTGATAAACCTAGGGCCTGCAACCTGATCAGAAATAATATTAATTATACTTGTCTTTCAGAATTTACGACGCGGGACTTAGTGCCTATCCTGGCCCACTTGCAATAACGAGGCAATCACCGCGCCGTTGTAGTAGCATCCAGTTACTTCGCTGGGAACAGGGCTGATGTACCGCCAGTGGAGGTGCAGGAGCTGTTGGCGTACTGTCAAGAGCGGAAGCTGCCACTCCTCATCGGATGTGATGCTAACACCCACAACAGAGTATGGGGCAGCAGAAACAACAACAGGAGAGGTGAGTACCTCTTAGAATTTAGCCTTCAGCATAATCTAGACATTTTTGATGTGGGGGCATCGCCCACCTTTGTGAGTAGAGTTAGGAGGGAAGTTCTTGATCTTACGATAGGTAGTCAGAGTATCGGGCAATTTGTTCGGAACTGGAAGGTCTCGAACGAGCCCACCGTTTCAGATCACAGGATTATCATGTTTGATCTAGAGGGGCTCAGCGACGGGGAGACTGTTTGGAGGAACCCCAGACGAACAAATTGGGATGAATTTAGAACCAATTTAAGGTGTGCTCTTGACCGTATAGGCGCTGTGAAGGCTCCACAGTGCCGGCTGGAGCTGGAACACTATCTGGATGAGGTTAATGGGGCAATTATAGGCGCCTTTGAGGACAGCTGCCCCATTAGCAGGTTACATTGTAGTAGGGATGCTCCTTGGTGGAGCAAGAAGTTGGCAAGGCTCTACAATAGGCCAAGACGCATGGAGACTGGCAAAGCTACACCGTGGAGCTGACAACCTACAACAAAGAAATAAGGAAAGCCAAGAGGAATAGCTTCAGGAAATTCTGTGGTGAGATTGACTCCCTGCCGGTGGCGGCCAGATTGCATAAAGCAATGGCCAAGCATGGCATGGGAGCTCATATGTCACTCAGGAATCCTGATGGCAGTTATACGCAAGATGGAGAACAGAGGGCTCATCTCCTGCTAGATACTCACTTCCCGGGGAGTTTACCGTGGGAGGATGTATTGGAAGTAATGAAATCGGGCAGGCCCGGCAGGGTGGATTGGGAAGTGGCCAAAGCCATCTGTACACCTTCAAGGTTGGAATGGGCAATTGGCTCGTTCTCGCCATACAAGTCACCGTGGGTGGATGGGGTCTTTCCCGCCCTTATGCAGAGGGGCATAGCAGAGATCTTACCAACCTGGTTCGAGTAACTAGAAGTAGTTTGGCAGTTGGGTACATACCGAGACCATGGAGAAGGGCAAGGGTGGTGTTCATCCCGAAAGCAGGGAATAAGGACTCCACCCTCCCCAAATCCTTCAGGCCTATCTGCCTTACGTCCTTGTTCCTTAAGGCAATGGAGAAGGCCTTGGATAGCTATATAAGAACAGAGATTCTGGAGAGGGTGCCTTTGCACCCGCGGCGGCATGCATACCGAGCGGGAAGATCAACGGATACCGCTCTGTATGACGAGTGCTATCCAGGAAGCTCTAGATGTCAAGGAAACGGCCATATGTGTCTTTCTTGAGTTATCCTATCCGACAGCCAGGCGGCCATTAAAGCACTGAGCTCTTATGTAATCAGTTCTAAAATGGTATGGGAATGCCTAGGGAAGCTTAATGACCTAGGCAGGAGTAATAAGGTTACCCTACATTGGGTGCCGGGACATGTCGGCGTGGAAGGTAATGAGGCAGCCGACACCCTGGCAAAAGAAGGCGCTGTATCTCCTCTTATTGGAGGAGTCAGTGACCAAGAGAAATTAAGAAGGAGGAAGTGGCTGAAAGAGCTCGTCTCTGGAACACCATCCCGGGACTGAGGCAGGCCAAGGTCTGTCTGGGTGGTTATAACCAGGAAAGGTCGAAAGCCTTCATCAGTCTGATTAAGAATAACATCCGTATTCTTACGGGATTCCTTACGGGGCATTGCAGACTCAGGGGGCACCTGAGGAAGCTTGGGCTAGTAGATGACGGCACATGCAGATTCTGTGGAGAAACGGAGGAAACTCCGATACATCTCCTCACGGACTGTGAGCCGTCATTCAAAGAAGATTCAGCAGTCTGGGTTGTTACCAGATAGGTGAGGAAGAAATACCTACCCTAGAACCTTCCAGAATCCTGAGATTCCTCAGGGAGCTAAACCTGGAGAGGGTGCTATAGATGAGCTAGCTCATCTTAGGAACCAGAGGGGGTACAATAGATAAAAAATAGTCGGGGTACAGAACCATCAAAAAAAAAAAATATGTATACCTATTAATACTGTACAGATAGTAGAACGATACATTATGATGAAGTGGTACTTTAGAGGAAACCTTAACGTTACTTTCCCCCTGAAAGTATGGAAGTACTGAAAGTACTAAACTACTGAAAGTACTTCCCAAGGAAAATATTCTAAATAAAAAAGATTAGTATTTTTGAATATGTGGAAGGGGCCGCAATGCCGGATAACATCTGGTATTTTAACCATCGTAGCAGGCATATTTCGTATATTCCTGACCATTTTCGGATTTTCATCTATCATCGATACCAGATGATAAGTATTTATGTGTGTAAATAGTACATGAAGTTTAAAGAAAATCGTTGGAGCTGTTTTCGAGGAATTCACAGAAAAAGAAGATTGAGAAAAGTCGCATTTTCAACTGATGGATTTTGCCAGTATTCTTCGTTTCAGTTGCGGAGGTATACCTAAACGGAATACCAAGTTGCTACATATGTCTCTACATATGTTTTTTCCTTGCTTGAGATATTTTGTTCAGACATACACCAAACACAGACCATTGGGTAAACACGTATTTTCCACTGACCATGACTCAAGGGCGTTTCTGGTGAAAATTCAACATAAAAAATTTGACAAGATCACAATACTTCGGGATACATCAGTAAGAGAATCTAAGAGAGAGTATAATTTGAACGATCTAATAACGCAGTACAGATAGCATAACCGCAATATGCGTACCTGCAATATACATATGTGCAGGGGGAGCGAGTGGAACTGGGAGCAAGGCATAAGTGAAATATAATTTATAATCTAAAATTTATTACCACTAGAAATCCAAATTGAAGAAAACTAATAAAAATAAAATGGTATTGATGAGCACTAAATTTTCTAGATGTCACAGTCCCGGACTCAGCTAATGTTGTGCGGGCCTTCAATAAGAAACTGATTAGGTACAGGCAGCTGGCAGCTGAGATTGCTTCTCTTTGGAGAGGCGTTGAGTCTATTGAAATTGTGTCGATTGTCATCTCTGTTGGTGTAATACCGCGCGTTATGCAGGGTGGACTACTCAAACTTGAGATTAATAGAAAAACGCTGGCTTTAATGCAGTAACCTGTAATCCTCCATTCCTATAGGGTCATCAGGGAAGTTTTGCTGCAGGGGAAGAAGCCGCGGCCGCTAGACCACTGATGATGATGGCCAAATATTACTAATATAAGAATACAAAACAATATGTTCACTTATAATGATCTAGGTGCCTCCCTGCCTAAGGGCAGAGAGACACATTAAATAAAAAAATAAAATAAAATAATAATAATAATAAAAATACAATCCTGCCACCCCAATGCTCCAAAAATATCATCAGTGCAGGTACTCACCAACTAAGACCTCTGTGCCGCCAAGCATGCCGCTTTCTTTACTTCCTTTTCACTTTCACGCTGCTCACAGTCGTACTGACTCACCTGGCTCACATTGGTTGGTCTCATACAGACATACACACACACACACACACACACAACACTCAGGGAACAAATTGATGATTGTCATTCCTTCCCCATGCTTGGTTAGCACTTTTTAGTCTGTGGTGAGCACCGCTACAATATTTTAGTGCAATATTTATGTACAGTTATAATTAACCAAAACAACTACAAAATTCACCTTATTCAGCAATGTTTCAACACTTCACAATAACTTCATTTCTATACATTCCACTCCCCTTTCGATAGAGGTTGACTACACTCATTCATTCACTCTCACGCTGCTGACAGATACTCGGCGGATAGCTCTCATTCGGTCACTGGGAGGCTATCTGCTGTTTGTTGAAAAGTCCCCGCAAGAGTGCGACAGGGGCCTCTGTCGTAGCTCTAAGTTCTGCTCGGGTGCAGTCGTCGGGCCGCCCCTGCCAATCCGGCGAGGCTCAGTAAGGAGCAACCTGCACCTAGGCCCCACGCCTATAGGTTATTCTGCTGCGGATTTCGATGTGAATTTGGTCCATGGCTGCAATTAGAGAAATTAAATTGCCCTTAAATTAATTTTCCCGGAAAAATATTACAAATAAAATTTGTAGCTCTCTGTATGTGTAGTTGATATATAAAGTTTAAAGAAAATCTGTGGAGCCGTTTTTGAGAAAATCACAGAAAACTGAAAAAATTATTTAGGAAGTAAACTGGCACTTTGCATAGATCGATTTTTACGTAAAGTTTATTTTCAGATCTCCTGGTGGTACTGTAACGAAATATAACGTTTGAACATTCTGCGATTCTTTGTTTTTGAGATATGCTGTCCCACACACACACCTACATAGACACACACCTACACATACATAGACAGGCAGTCACACAGACCAATTGCTAAAAGTCAATTTTTTGGCCTCAGGGGACCTCAAAACGGATATTTCCGGTGAAACTCGTTATTGAAAATTTGCCAGATTACAATACATTCTCTTACTGAAAGTAAGAGAAAACAAAAAGTAATTAAAAAAAAAGAAGAATGAGGGAATGTGAAACTAAATAGTACCATGCTGGTGCACCAATATACGATGCACAAAAAAAAATCTATAAAAAAGTGTAGCCCGTTAGGTCAAATAATTATCGCAGCTGGTCGGTTTGATCTCTTTTTTTAAGACCATTTTAACCCATTTATTATTGAAAACATTGCGCTATGCGCTTTATCACTTCTCTCTCATGTTCACTCCCATAATATTTCCATTTCAGGCTAACGGCTAACTTCTCTACGTATTGTTGTTATAAAAAAAAAAAAAAATGTAAAGGTAAGAATGGAGAAGGCTTGCTAGCTACAATATTGTAACCTGCTATGCAGATGGTATATCAGGTGGTCTAAGCAGTAAATAATGCCACTTCCCTCCTTTGATGCCAGTTTACTATTCACTTGTTGAAAAACTTACTTGTAAATAAAGGAAACAAAAAAAAATCTAGCGGTAGCCTTGCTTGAAAACCAGTAATGATTTTAATAAAAAACTATCAGCCTCTTGGGCTTAATAATAGTGTGCTGGTGATAATCATTGTTTCTAACAAAACAATGATTTGAAAACAGTTTCACTCTGTGTGCAATCTTCTTAATATAATAACATTTCAGAAAACATATGTAAGGAAATTAAGTTATTGTGAAGTGTTGAATCATCACTGAATCAGAGGAAAATTGTAGTTGTTTTGGTTAATTATAACTGTACATAAATATTGCACTAAAATATTGTAGCAGTGGTCATCACAGACCAAAAAGTGCTGGCCAAGTATGGGGAGGAGAAGACAATCATCCGTTTGTTTCCTGTGTGTGTGTGTGTGTGTGTGCGTATGTTTTTTTCTTTTACCCCTTTTTCTTTTCCCTTTCCTCCTTTAGTCATGTCAGTACAGAGGAATTATTTTCCGTTCCCTTTGCTTGCAGTTTTCTTTAGAGCCTCAGAAACCGCGTTAGCTCGCGCGAGTAAGGCCCGTGACACGGGATTAACTTGAAAATAACTCAGCCCACCACGGACCCGATGAAGGAACAGCTCAGAAAAGAGGTGGAGGAATTGCGGCTCCGTAACGCTAAGCAAGAGAGGAGGGAAAGAAGCGCTTAAAAGTAAGTAGGGAAGCCGAGATCGGGTTAGAGGGGAACGACATCCATGTGGTCCCAGGGGAAGTGTTGGTTATATGGGACCTGTCGCTACAGACACTCAGCGAATCATGTTCGGGAGACCCCCCACACCGGGGGCTGGTCTATCCATATTACGAAGGCTTATCATGGGCGTTAGGGCTGATGGAGCTAATGTGGTAGTCTAAGGAGTTACGGGGGCTAAGTTACCGGTAAAAATGGATATGATTGTGGCGACGCCGACATAAAAGGAGATGACATCTTGGAAATTAACGCTCTGGCTACGCTAGGATGGGTAGTGGATGCCAGCGAATTAGCGGTACGAAGAACCGAAATAATGCTAGCGAATGGTAGACGGCAGGTACAAGATAGTTCCCGTCAGCAGCAGGTTTGCAATCAAGCTGTACACGATAGTGGGGATCTGCGGGAAAGGCACTGACAGAGTAGTAGTACGGGAGCGAACAGTAGATTCCTTCAGCAGGAAGACCACTGGGCGCATCACGGTGAGGTGGAGATAGTAAGTTTGGCTCGTTGCGCACATAAGCGGCAATTGCGGCCGCATAGAAAGCAGGTGCTAGAGGTCATGTTAGACGAAACGCTAGGGGGAAAAGTGATAGTTATAGAATCGGAGACGCAGGAAAACAAAGTTATGTACAAAGTCGGTAGAACACCAGACAAAGTTAAAGTGGAAAGGTCGTGGACGGAAGGATTCCTGTCGTGAACGTAGGAGAGGAGGAGGTTCTAATAACGAAGCATCAGAGATTGGGCCGAGTGTACTTGTACGAGAAGTCGTGAGAGCTGCGATCGTGCGCTGGCTATCGTTACAGGAGAATATGTGTAGGAATGAATGAATGAGTGTAAGTGTAGAGATTGGGTGACGTAGTCACCTCTATCGAAAGGGGAGTGGAATGTATAGAAATGAAGTTATTGTGAAGTGTTGAAACATTGCTGAATAAGGTGAATTTTGTAGTTGTTTTGGTTAATTATAACTGTACATAAATATTGCACTAAAATATTGTAGCGGTGCTCACCACAGACTAAAAAGTGCTAACCAAGCATGGGGAAGGAATGACAATCATCAATTTGTTCCCTGAGTGTTGTGTGTGTGTGTGTGTGTGTGTATGTCTGTATGAGACCAACCAATGTGAGCCAGGTGAGTCAGTACGACTGTGAGCAGCGTGAAAGTGAAAAGGAAGTAAAGAAAGCGGCATGCTTGGCGGCACAGAGGTCTTAGTTGGTGAGTACCTGCACTGATGATATTTTTGGAGCATTGGGGTGGCAGGATTGTATTTTTATTATTATTATTATTTTATTTTATTTTTTTATTTAATGTGTCTCTCTGCCCTTAGGCAGGGAGGCACCTAGATCATTATAAGTGAACATATTGTTTTGTATTCTTATATTAGTAATATTTGGCCATCATCATCAGTGGTCTAGCGGCCGCGGCTTCTTCCCCTGCAGCAAAACTTCCCTGATGACCCTATAGGAATGGAGGATTACAGGTTACTGCATTAAAGCCAGCGTTTTTCTATTAATCTCAAGTTTGAGTAGTCCACCCTGCATAACGCGCGGTATTACACCAACAGAGATGACAATCGACACAATTTCAATAGACTCAACGCCTCTCCAAAGAGAAGCAATCTCAGCTGCCAGCTGCCTGTACCTAATCAGTTTCTTATTGAAGGCCCGCACAACATTAGCTGAGTCCGGGACTGTGACATCTATTATGCATACCTTACCCTCATTCTTACTGTGCCACACAATAATCAGGTTGGGTGCCCTCTACTGCGTGATCCGTGAGCATCACGCGATCCAAATATAGTTTCCCGGAGCTTTCTAACCGGCTCGGGATCATACTGGTAGTAGGGTGGGATGATTGAACGCGTACCTAACTTCAATGCCAACTCCCGGTGCAGTATCTTAGCCAGGCTATTGTGCCTCTTAAGGTACTGTCTGTGCCAACATTAGACAAGCATAAATAAGGCGGTGGATCGTCTCTGGGGCAGAGTTATTATTATTATTTTTATTAGTATCCCATAGGTTAGAGGAAATATTAAGTATTGACTTTTTGTTAGTTGTAAGTAAATTTAGTGCTCATCAATACCATTTCATTTTTATTACTTTTCTTCAATTTGGATTTCTAGTGATAATAAATTTTAGATTATAAATTATATTTCACTTATGCCTTGCTCCCAGTTCCACTCGCTCCCCCTGCACATATGTATATTGCAGGTACGCATATTCCGGTTATGCTATCTGTACTGCGTTATTAGATCGATAAAATTATACTCTCTATTACATTCTCTTACTGCTGTATCCCGAAGTATTGTGATCTTGTCAAATTTTTTATATTGAATTTTCACCAGAAATGCCCTTGAGCCATAGTCAGTGGAAAATACGTGTTTAGCCAATGGTCTGTGTTTGGTGTATGTCTGAACAAAATATCTCAAGCAAGGAAAAAACATATGTAGAGACATATGTAGCAACTTGGTATTCCGTTTAGGTATACCTCCGCAACTGAAACGAAGAATTCTGGCAAAATCCATCATTTGAAAGTGGGAATTTTCTCAATCTTCTTTTTCTGTGAATTCCTCGAAAACAGCTCCAACGATTTTCTTTAAACTTCGTGTACTATTTACACACATAAATACTTATCATCTGGTATCGATGATAGATGAAAATCCGAAAATGGTCAGGAATATACGAAATATGCCTGCTACGATGGTTAAAATACCAGATGTTATCCGGCATTGCGGCCCCTTCCACATATTCAAAAATACTAATCTTTTTTATTTAGAATATTTTCCTTGGGAAGTACTTTCAGTAGTTTAGTACTTTCAGTACTTCTATACTTTCAGGGGGAAAGTAACGTTAAGCTTTCCTCTAAAGTACCACTTCATCATAATGTATCGTTCTACTACCTGTACAGTATTAATACGTATACATATTTTTTTTTTTTTTGTTTGAGGGTTCTGTACCGCGACTATTTTTGATCTATTGTACCCCCCTCTGGTTCCTAAGATGAGCTAGCTCATCTATAGCACCCTCTCCAGGTTTAGCCCTGAGGAATCTCAGGATTCTGGAAGGTTCTAGGGTAGGTATTTCTTCCTCACCTATCTGGTAACAACCCAGACTGCTGAATCTTCTTTGAATGACGGCTCACAGTCCGTGAGGAGATGTATCGGAGATTCCTCCGTTTCTCCACAGAATCTGCATGTGCCGTCATCTACTAGGCCAAGCTTCCTCAGGTGCCCCTGAGCTCAAGATGCCCCGTAAGGAATCCCGTAAGAATACGGATCCTATTCTTACTCATGATGAAGGCTTTCGACCTTTCCTGGTTATAGCCACCCAGACAGACCTTGGCCTGCCTCAGTCCCGGGATGGTGTTCCAGAGACGAGCTCTTTCAGCCACCTCCTCCTTCTTAATTTCCTCTAGAAATACTTGGTCACTGACTCCACAAAAGGGCTCTGGCCCAATAAGAGGAGATACAGCGCCTTCTTTTGCCAGGGCGTCGGCTGCCTCATTACCTTCCACGCCGACATGTCCCGGCACCCAATGTAGGGTAACCTTATTACTCCTGCCTAGGTCATTAAGCTTGCCTAGGCATTCCCATACCATTTTAGAACTGATTACATAAGAGCTCAGTGCTTTAATGGCCGCCTGGCTGTGGGATAGGATAACTATCTCCTGATTCCGATATCCTCGATCAAGGTTCAACTAAATGCACCTTCCAATAGCGTAGACTTCCGCCTGGAAGATGCTAGGAAACCTACCCATGGGTTCTGAGTGTTTGATTCTAGGCCCAAATACTCCTGCACCGGTTCCTTCGATATTCCACCACCCCCCATAAAACTTATCCTAAAGCATTCATACCACAATCAAGCCAATAAATACATTCATACACATTCATACTTCTTAGTCAGTTCAATCAAAGCATCTATCACAAAGATATTGTTAGGGAATATAATATCCTCATAACGGAAAGGAGCGTCTAAATATTTATATAATTCAATTATTGTAGAAGTTGTTGGCCGTTAGAAATGATCTGATGTATCTCTTAGTTGGCTGATCGGCCGGGGGTATCATAAGAAAAACACTAAACAAATTTTTTTAAAGTGTTTTTTATTAATGGCCCGACGTTTCGACAAACATTGTTTGTCTTCTTCAGGGGCTATCTTGGGAAAGACAGAATTTGTGTGCTCTATTACATGTTCAATTATGACTCAAAGCACACAAATTCTGTAACACTAAAAAAAATTTTTTAAAGTGTTTTTATTACGGCCCGACTTTTCGACAAACATTGTTTGTCTTCTTCAGGGGCTATCTGTAAATACAGAATTTGTGTGCTCTATTACATGTTCAATTATGACTGAGTAATAATTGAACATGTAATAGAGCACACAAATTCTGTATTTACAAGATAGCCCCTGAAGAAGACAAACAATGTTTGTCGAAACGTCGGGCCATTAATAAAAAACACTTAAAAAATTTTTTTAGTGTTTTTCTTATGATACCCCCGGCCGATCAGCCAACTAAGAGATACATCAGATTTATATAATTCCGTAAACATTCTATATCTTTCTGTTTTATACAAACGACATATCATCACTATATGTTCAAAATTTTCCTCCACATTACATACACTATAATTAGGTGATGCTCTTATATTTATTTTATGCAAATAAGCTCCACAAACGGCATGGTTCGATCTTAGACGGCTTACTGTCTTTACTTTATATTTATTTACCCCGCACCCCTTAAACCAGGCTTTTTTGGTAAGGACTTTACCATTCTTTTATAAAACTTCCCTTTTACTCCATTTTCATATTCATCTTGCCATTTTTTAAGAATGTTTCTTGTAATAAAATTTTTAAAATCTGAAATAGGTAATTTTATATTTATAGATTCTATACATAGCAGCCTCTTTTGCAATACTATCTACTATTTCGTTATTTTTAATTCCACAATGACCCCTTACAAAACTCACCCCTACGCTCCTTTCCGTTAGTGTTGATAATAATTCTAATATCTCTTTAAATAGGTGGTTCAGATTCGAGGACTTTCCAATATTAGATAATTTATTCAACGCACTCTTACTATCACTTAATATTGTAAATTTGTTGTGAGATAATGTATTTATATATTTCAATGCCATAATGATAGCTACCAGTTCTGCTGTGTAGACGGAAGCATATCTATTTAAACTTGCTAATTCGCAAAATTTTCTTTGCGGGTCATATATAGCACTTCCTACTTTATTCTCTAATTTAGAGCCATCAGTATAAATATGATATGTTTGTGGCCAATTTTGTTCCATAAAGTCCTCAAATACTGATTTTCTCAGTCCGACAGGTACTATTCCAAGGTCAGCAGATACACTTACTTTAACTTCATTTAATAGGCACTCATAATTCATTGCGTAAATAGGCAATTTATTACTAGTTTCTATCATACCTCTAAATTCAGAATTACGTATAAAACTTTCGGTATACATTGGGGCATTCGTTTTTTTCCAAAATGTATTAGTTAATACTTTTTATTCAAATAACATATTTTCCTACTTATTTTATTATTTGTACTCATTATTTGGCCGTTACAAAGACGTTTCGCGACAAACAGATTAGACTTTGGGAGACGAGAGCTTTGGAGAAACGCTGGGGGGACACGCAGGTGTGCCTCCAAGCTAAAAGATTTATAAAGGCAAGCAAGCCGGATTTCGAGTATCTCCCTGTCTCTAGTAGGACGGGTTGAGACCTTGGTAGGGATAGTGACTGGACACACTTTGGGGTGTCCGTCCCTTGTTTTAACAATAGAGAGACGCGATCCCATTGTCAAGAACTGTGATGACGGAGTACCACTACACTTAAGGTCAGTGTCGCCCGTTTTCGCTGGAAATAGGTTTCGTATATTTTGTGGGAGGACACCACTCCCGCGGGAGTTGCCTGGGCGAGTTGGAGTTTAGGGATATCTTGGAATATTGCAGATTAAACGGCAAGTTACCGGGGGAGATTAATTAAGGGGTTAGGGGGTATCGGGGGGATAAGAGCCACATAGGCTTAGGTCCCGCGCCTTTGGGCACCTGTTTTGATAATAATAGTAGGGGGTCATCCATCGCTCCCGGTTGTCCCGAAGGCGGCAGCGGCAGCATCCTCTTCTTCCACTTGAGGAGCTTTTTCCTTCCTGGTGCCTCCGCCAATCTTACCTGCACCAGGAGGAAGAGCTGGAGCCTTCTTGCTCCCTTCCTCATCCTTCTTACCCATCTGAGACTGGTCCGCCTGACGAGCACAGCTCGTCCTGGCGGTACCAGGTCCAGCGGTTCCTTCGTTACCCCTAGGAGCTTACGTATACATTAGCAGCGTTGCTAGAATTCCAAAATTGAAGAAGATCGGAAATCATCCGGTGTGACAAAACAGGTATTTAAGTTTTTTGGAATTTTCTTGCAAACGAATATAGCGATTTCCTTTTGACTTGGATGCTAATTACACAGATGTAAACCTTACACTTTTATTAAACTTTTGTCCCGAAAAAATTGAGTTAGGAAGTTTTTGGAGGGCCTTTCAGTTAGGTTTAAATTTAAATTGCAGCCGCAAGCTTTGTTGGTTTTGACAGGCGGGGCCCACAATATCCACTCAGGTATATATATATAAACCCTACCACCTTTTTTGTGACCAGCTTAACTAAAATTAAGCATTGCAGTTTAACGAAAGTTTATTAATTAAATTCTTTAAATGGTAGTAAGAGAAAGTCGTGTGAGTGTTTCACTTCAAATTTTTGTTTTTCTTATTCAGGAGAATTCTAAATTTGGTGCTGGAGAACTGCAATTGGAAAATTTAACATGATGGAATATTCCTTCTCAGCAGAAGGTAAAGATTCCAAAGGATTTCCTCAATATTCAAGCTAGTTGTGTTCATGCAGTTCACACGGTATAAGTTAGTGAGGTCCCACTGATTGTTTACCACATTATCACCAATAAAGCAATATTAAGTTGCTTTTAAAAGAAAAAAAAAAAAAAGGGTGCGCAGATTTGAGCTTGATATAAAACTATTTCTACTTAACAATCAAAGTTTATAGTTGTGGTATTATAAAACTGGGAATTAACATTGCTCCCCAGTGGCAATCATCAACACAACTATTCACACGGGAAGTTTGTTAAACTCTCTGCCTTTAGCCAAGAAGTATCTGTTTGTCCCTCTGTGGATTTACGGTAATAATAGAGTATAAGTGAGAAATAGTTTATGAGATATAGTAAACCGTGGATTATAAGACTTTTGAACGGCAGGTAATTCCTGGTTATCAAATAATCTCATTTACAATTATGAACATAAGTACCAGTGGTTTCATGACTTAATTCAGTTTTAGTAGACCAATTCAGCGCGATAATAGTGTGGAGGTAATAGTTTTATAGTGATAGTGAGCGCGGAGCGGCACTGTGTGTGTGCGCGCGGACTGCTGGCCTTGCCAAACTCTACAGCCTCACTGAGATATCACTCCGATCACTGCCGTAGTTGGTCAAATCCAAACTCAGCGCTACCTTAATTATCTATAATAGTGAAACTAATTGCTTTCATAGATAAATATCTAAGTTAGTTAATTTTTATTATACAGCCAGTATCTCCAATTATTAAATATCTATATTTTATTTCTTCTCTACAATTAATTTCTGGCACTTCTTAACGGCCCCATTGATTACTTTCGAGGTTGTTTATCATTTTAATTTCCCAGCTGAAGCAAACTTTTCCTCCTACTGCAGACATTCTAAACTGCATATCTTCAGATCTAGATTTTAACTATGATATAATAGACACGAAATTAGAGCTATTACACAATTTGCAGGATTTTTGCAAAATACCTTTCACTTTCAACCAGATAAACAAATTTTTAATTTTTGTTCATTTAAACCAACAAAACTGCCGAGCCAGCAGTAGCCATCACTAAGCAATTTTTTGCCAGAGAAGTCAAACAATGGAGGAAAGGGAGTTGGAGAAGCAATGGAGGGAATCGAGGGCTGTCTCCAGACTAAAGGATGTATAAAAGGTACAAGACGGTCACGAGAAGTATCTTCTTTCGTTGAATACAACTGAGGGTCCAGGTAGCTGTAGTGACTGGACACGCCTGGGTAGCCGGCGGTTATCATGAAAACAATCAATAACTTGTAATGGATTGCAGGCGGTATGTTTTGAATACAGCCGGAATAATAAGACAACTCCGCAGCTGCTACGTCATCCGCCCACAGCTACGTCACTCAATATATAAGCCGTAATGCATCTCGCTATCACGAGCTGGACAATTCAAGATCCGCCTATCTCAATCCCTAGAAAATCTGGAAGGAGAAGTATGGGAATTTTCAGGAAGTATATATATATGCATGCTCAAAAATGAAGTAACGCACACACACACACACACACACACACACGCACACCCATGCACACACACACCCATACACACACACACACACACCCATACGCACACACACACAACTGTTTACAGTTTTGTCTATTATTCATCTTGTATACAGTCTTCATCAAGCCAATATGCTGCTAGTTCAGTCTGTCATTTATATTCACGCTACCACTTTGTAATTCAGTGCTGCAAAGTGTTTGCAGTATTCCTATTTCTCAGTTAATATATCAGAGTTCAATCAATGTACATTTATCTCTGTCCAACTCCCACCATTACAAAATCTTCCTCCTAACCTACTGCTATAAGATAAATTAATGGTAACATATGAAATTTTTGAAACTGACTTTTAATCGGGAATTGTTTTTGTTTTAAACCTATGCGTATGTGTGTGTTGTGTATGTATGTATGTATATATGTAGTGTGTGTGTGTGTTGTGAGTATTGTGTATGTGAACATTATTACTTAAAAAGCGAAAACTTATCAAAAAGTTCAAATTTAATATTCACTTTGGATGTACCATTAGAGGATTCAAGAAGTGTGGACAAAATACCTTATACCACTGTTCGGTTCCTTCCACCGATTTCCTTTCAACTATATATGTATATATAACACACAGGTAATACTATTATTTTTAAGTGAAACATTATTTTATAGGTGCTGTGAGTAATGGGTGCATTTATGCTTCCAACTCAAATATCATACTATACATTGTATGGTCCTACCACAAACATTCAACCTTAATGGGATTTAAACATCATCATCATGATCAGTTATTCTTTCTTTCTACTGAATATTTCTATCTTTCAGAGTCTGCACTATATCCTGTTTCCAGCTTCTTCTTGAGCGACCTCTTCTTCTTGATCTATAACATTTTTTGCACACTTCTTTGGCAATCCTGCCGTCGTCCATCCTTAACAGATGTCCAAACAACCCGAGCTGATTCTCCTTAATTATATCTGCAGCGGGTTTTAATTGCATTTCTTCTTTGTTCTAGTATTCCATATTCGATCTCGTCTTGTTTTACCCTCTAGCCTTCTGAAGTACCTCACTTCAATTGTTTGAATCAAGGATCTGTGTTTTGAGGTTATTGCCCACGATTCGCTCGAAAACATGAGGATCGGAAGGAAAACTGTTTTATAGAGAGCTGGTTTAGTTTTCTTTGTCACCTCTTGTCTCCCAAGCAAGTTCCTGTTGAGAGCATGGTACTCTCTTTCTGCGGCTCCGATTCTTTATTTAACTTCATTATTTATCGTTTCATTATCTTCTGTTAAATGAGCTCCTAGGTATTTGAAAGCTCTTGACCTTATTTGAAGGCCTCCTGCTGAGGCTGTTGACCTCCTAAATCTATATGGTGCTTCACTCTTTTTTGCCCAGCACCATTATCTTTCTCTTATCATCATTAATCGTCAACGTTCTTTTCATCAGATCCTCTACCAAAATCTGGAAGTTAAACTGCAGGTACCCCTCATTACTAAAAGATAAAATGGTCATCAGCAAACGCAAATAGGTTATGGCCAGTTATTTGGAGAATCCTGTGACCCAAATGAAGTGGCTTCATTCTTCTGGAATATTCAGTAATTACCTCATCTAGGAAGATTATAAAGAGGTAAGGGCTAAGGCTACAGCGTTGCCTCACCCCCAGAGATGTTTCAAATTCCTCCAATCCCATGTTATCCTAATCTGGTACCCCTCCCTCTTCAGTACCTCGTACGATTGGCCGTCGATGCCGGCAGTCAGCACGAGGCCCGAGTTCTCTTCTTTACAGCCAAGGACTTTCCACGCCTTCGTGTTCAGTCCTTCGTTTTGGGCACTGACGATAGCTAGTATCTTCTCAATGCCCTTGCTCGCACTACGCGGGAAGAACGTCGTGACAGTGTGCATCCTCGGGATATCTTCTCCCGAGCACGTCACTAGCTCCTCCCCCGTCCTTGTGCTCAAAGTCGATTCGCTCGAAATCATGAGGATCGGAATGAAAACTGTTCTATAGAGAGCTGGTTTAGTTTTCTTCGTCACCTCTTGTCTCCCAAGCAAGTTCCTGTTGAGAGCATGGTACTCTCTTTCTGCGGCTCCAATTCTTTATTTAACTTCATTATTTATCGTTTCATTGTCTTCTGTTAAATGAGCTCCTAGGTATTTGAAGGCTGTTGACCTTATTTGAAGGCCTCCTGCTGATGCTGTTGACCTCCTAAATCTATATGGTGCTTCACTCTGTTTTGCTCAGCATGAAGTGGCTTCATTCTTCTGGAACATTCAGTAATTACCTCATCTAGGAAGATTATAAAGAGGTAAGGGCCTAGGCTACAGCGTTGCCTCACCCCCAGTGATGTATCAAATTCTTCCAATCTCATGTTAGATGCGCGCACAAAGTTTCTTGTGCGCTTTTAGGGGCTCTCTACTGCCAGTGTTAAGCTGGATAAACATTCGTTTTCCTTCCGATATTCATTCATTATACATTGCGGTTATGTACTTGGGATAAGCAATGAAGACTTGATACAGAATATCTCACTATTCATTCCATCAAGTCCAGGTGTCTTTTTTGGGTCAAATTTCTTTATCGCTCTTTCAACTTCAAACTCGGTGAAGTCCTTGTCATTTATAGTATCAATATCTTGATACATTCTCATTCTGAGTTTTTTCTGATATTGTGTATCATCTGCCTGGCGGTCTGGCGGAAAGAATTCTTTCACTCAAAACATTTTTATGATTCTGATTTATTTCAAAACTTATTTTCTCTATGTCTTCTTTATTTACTGTTTCTATTATAACTCCACCTTTTGAAACCTTCTTTAACCTATTTATTCCCACTTCCACTTTACAGGAACTATTTTTTGTTTTAAGTACTGTTTTGTATCAGCACTTGACATTTTGATATCATTTGGTTTAACAATGACTTTAAATAATGATTTAGAACTTACTGAATTATTCTTCTTTACTACACTAGCGTAATCAAGGGTTGGCCGCTCAGAAAGTTCAGACTCCAACTCTTTAACTCTTCCTTTTAGGCTCTTATTTTCTATTAACAAGCCATTGTAAAGTTCTCAAAGATCCTTCAATGCATTAACAGCACTTTCCCGCATTTCGACACACAACTTTTGTTTTGATTTATTATATCGTCAAGAATTTTTATGACACTTCTAAATAGCTCTTCTTCACAAATCGCCATCTTGAAAGCTCGAGTGGAATGCATGCATATGTGTATGTGGTATATATATTTATATATATAAATATGGATATATAACATGATATATATATGTATATTGTATGATATGTATACAATATACACATGGTAGGTATATTGTAGTATACATCTATAGTATATGTATATAGTGTAATATATATATATAAAATTTAGTTATAAATATTATAAAATATGCTTAATATGCTTATGTGTATTTAATTGTTATTATTTCAATCACTTAATTTTAAATTGTGTTAGCTTGAAATCGTTATTTAATTTAATTTTAAAGTTATTCTAATTATTTAATTGTCAAGTGAATCTTCCTCCAACAACAGAGTTTAAAAATTAGACCCCCACGTGTTGTTTCCATTTTAAGGAAAATTTGCCCCTTTAACAACCCAAACATGTGTTCCTTTCCCACCCAGCTGACCCTTCCTCCCTTTGACTTAGTTCAAGAGTTTAGTTTTAAAATGCAATTAAAAAGACCAGTCAGAATTTCCTCTGTGCAAGTCTGTGTTATCATACTGTCTGACAATCGCATCCTGAAGATGGGTGAACGTCCGAAACCGGTCGATGACCACAAATGAAGCAGGCTACCGCAGAAAATGTCTCTGATGCTTTCCCGCTCTGCGGAACCAACCACCACAACAATATTGATATATCATATTAGAAGCAAATCGTTGGAGCTATTTATGAGAAAATCGCAAAAATGTAAAAAAAAAAATCCAGTAATGAGGTACTTCCGTTGAGGAATTTTGACATATAACCTTTTTCATATCCATTGTGATACCTAAACGGGAATATCGTTTGAAGTTTCTATGATTTTCGTTTTTGAGCTATGCTGTTCATACACACACACACACACACACACACGGAGTAATATATTGATTACTACTACTGTAAATATCGATTACAATACATGTAATTGTATTAGTTACAATACATGTAATGTATAAATGATGCATGCTGAATAAAGATGATTAAAAAAAACACACACACAGACCATTTTCTAAAAACCACTTTTTTGTGCTCAGGGGACCTCAAAACGGATATTTCCGGTGAAAATTCGATATCGAAAATTTGACACTATTACAATACTTCCTGTTACTAGCAGTAAGAGAAAGTAAAAATAAATAAGTAATAGAATAAATGTGGGAATAACAAGTTAAGCTACCACAGTTAGGGTTAGGGTATTTTAAAAATAGCAGCATTACTTCTTCCTAAACATTTTTACAAATGCTACAGGACATTCATTACCTACACATTTTTACCTACACATTACCTACACATTACCTATGCATTTAAACATTCATTACCTACACATTTTTACAAATGCTAGACGAAAAAACGGACTACACTTAATATACAATTCATATTTTTGTGATTGATTTATTTGTTATTAATATTAAAAAGAAAGTATCTATGTAAAGTACATATACATATATTTAAAGCATTTGAAGTGGTTCTTTCTGAGACTAGTGTTTAGATACTACGAGCATAATTTGCCTAAGATATCCTGGTTTACCTTCAAAGAACTGAAGACACTAAATTTTAATATACTTACGCCATCTAATATCTTGAAGGAGTGTACGAATATCCGAAGCATTCTGCCCAACATCCTTTAAATTTATAGATAACACTTGAACTTCTGACTTAAAGACGGCTTCAGTTTTATCTGAAATTCAACAAAAACAAGTGTTATTAAATCTATGATTAAAGAAAAAAGAACAAAATTATTAATTGTAACTATTTGGGGTAGATGTCGAATCTGTCTTAATCATCTCTGTCCATCGCAATGTCAAACAACCAATCAAACTGAATTAGTAGCACCAGTGGCGTATGCTGGACAGAATATATGGGTGTGCTGTGTGTGGGGCATCTTCCCATCGAATTTAGAAG
Organism: Triatoma infestans; assembly: GCA_011037195.1. Classification (NCBI taxonomy): domain Eukaryota; kingdom Metazoa; phylum Arthropoda; class Insecta; order Hemiptera; family Reduviidae; genus Triatoma; species Triatoma infestans. Next base: position 40,122 of record JAAEAF010000659.1, on the reverse strand, counting down.
ATGCATAAAAAAACAATTAACTCATTTTTCAACCCAATGTATATAGAGCGCTAGAAGTTTCTTCCAAAAGTTGTTGGAAAAGTTTTGTGATAGTCCTTGTATATTTCTGATGATGCAATAAATGGAATATTCTACCTTTCCGAACTGAGAAAATCGAAAGTTAATTTGATTAATTATGCAATCTCTTATTTCTAAATGTAATCGGCGATAGTGATTTTCTTGTTCACTTCTATCTGGACAATAGAAATCCACCTGAACAGTAATGAAACCCATCAGTTCAGATGGGTTTCATTACTGTTATCTAGAGCACTGTTCCAAACTGATGGAAATGAATGTACTCTGCCAAGTTGCAGTTCGAAGTTTGTATCATTTACTTTCTTGCTACAGTAAAGAATATCAAAATATTTAGATTATACAAGATGTCAGTGTAGGAAGGAACTTTGCAAATATTCCATAAGAAATACTGTCTCAAATTCTTGCTGAAATGCATGGAAACCTTGAGATTGAAAATAGAATTGGATTAAGTAAGCACGAAGTAGGCAGTATCCCCAACTTGCCACTCCGCACGCAAGGATTTTACAGCCAAAATCCTTGGAAATAATAAACCAGAATTTAAATGAATGTCGTGTGTTGGTGAGTCTACAAGTGTGAGTCTACAGAAACATTTCGTTGAAGTGAACTCACTACACGAATTTAGTGAATTTGCCCTGACGATGGATGAATATCCGAAACCGGTCAGGAACATAACTAATATGCATGCTACGACGGATAAAATACCGAATGTTATCCAGCAATGCGGACCCAGCCACATTTTCAACCTAATGAAATACTGTCATCTACACTCACCAACACACGACATTACGATAACAACTTAACACATTCTCCTCATATTTCTGTTGACCAACCACCTAAATAAAGTTCATTTACAACATTAACAAACAGTCAGAGAAAATCTCTATAATTTTCAGCCCACTGATGAAACATTTTAGGGAAAAAATTTTAAATTTGGTTTTTCTAAAACATTTTAGGGGGTTTTGGGGGAGGGGGAGGTTATTTTTCCTCTATATGCTATCTTAGTTAATTATAGAATTCTACCATCTAACCAAAATTAATTAGTGCCAAAATTCAGAGTTTCAAAGAAAATAGTAAACCGGAAGTTCGTCTTTACTGAATTTTTTTTGCGTTTTTCTCCACAAACGCACCAACCAAATTTTTTTATTTTTCAATGAAGCTCTGGAATATCTTCCTCCCAGATTCCGTCATTCCGTTTAGTCGTTAAGATATGTTTTAAATTAAACTCATGTTCACAAGTTTCAATTCATTTGAAACCCTCAAATTTAAAATTTTTTCCCTAGAATGTTTCATCAGTGGGCTGAAAATGTTAGAGATTTTCTCTGACAGTTTGTTAGAGATAACTAAATTTTATATATATATTACACTACATACATATACTGTAGATATATACTACAATATACCTACCATGTGTATATTGTATACATATCATACAATATATATATCATGTTATATATATATACCACATACACATATGCATGCATTCCACTCGACCTTTCAAGATGGCGATTTGTGAAGAAGAGCTATTTAGAAGTGTCATAAAAATTCTTGACGATATAACTAAATCAAAACATAAGTTGTGTGTCGAAATGCGGGAAAGTGCTGTTAATGCATTGAAGGATCTTTCAAAACTTTACAATGGCTTGTTAATAGAAAATAAGAGCCTAAAAGGAAGAGTTAAAGAGTTGGAGTCTGAACTTTCTGAGTGGCCAACCCTTGATTACGCTAGTGTAGTAAAGAAGAATAATTCGATAAGTTCTAAATCATTATTTAAAGTCATTGTTAAACCAAATGATAATAAAATGTCAAGTGATGATACAAAACAGTACTTAAAACAAAAAATAGTTCCTGTAAAGTGGAAGTGGGAATAAATAGGTTAAAGAAGGTTTCAAAAGGTGGAGTTATAATAGAAACAGTAAATAAAGAAGACATAGAGAAAATAAGTTTTGAAATAAATCAGAATCATAAAAATGTTTTGAGTGCCATTCAGCCAAAACGATTTTTACCAAGAATAAACATACAAAATATTCCAGAAGAAATAGATAAGAATAACTTTGTTGATGTTCCAGTAAAGCAAAACTCTGAGCTAAATATTGATCCTGGTGCTGTAATTCCTCTATTAAATTAGGAAAATAAGAGATACAAGAATAGAAATTTAGTGAGTGAGATCTTACCCAGTTTGTTAAATAAGCTACTCAATACAAAAATCAAATTAATGTTCTCTGTACAAAGTACAGAGTGTTACTGTACAAAGTATCTACGTGTCCCTAGGTGTTATCTTTGCTCCAGACTTGGTCATACTCAAAAATATTGTAAAGTAAATGAAATATGCTGTCTAATTTGCTCTGAAAAACATTCTTTAAAAGAATGTAATACTGGAAAAATAGCTTGTATAAACTGCAAGCAACATAACCTTTTCAGTCCAATTAATAAACAGGTCAATACAGTTCACACTGTTTTCGATAAGAAATGCCCATCACTTATCAAGAGAATCGAACAAAATATGGATTATGGTTATTAAAAATCAGCGCATTATTTACGGGCTAAGATGTGTTCAGGTTAATTTGCAACGTTCCGTCAAGCTACGTCTGTTTCGTAAGTTTCTCTGAATTTATTAACAGGGAGAAAATTGAACTGGTATTGTTGCAGATATTAAAAATAAAAATATTATATATTAAAAATAAAGTTAGTGGACTATCAAAATTCAAGGTATTTGAAAGGGGAGAAACCAGAAAAATGGCCGCCATTGTCGTTGCCAATGAGAACATTGATGCAACCTTAATTACACAATATTCAAATGAAGATTTTGTTCTAATTGAAATAATATTTTTAAAAATAAAGATTTTATTGTTATCGGCTTATCTTGCTATAAACATAGATATAATGAACAAATAAACAAATTGGAGAGCATCTTCCAATTTACAAACTACAAAGGGAAAATGTTGATATGTATGGGTCGTAATTTGCGCTCGAAATTTTGGTTCGACAAAATTACTAACCTCAGGGGAAAAATATTAGACATAATGACAAATAATCTCTATTTATTAAATGAAGATTGTGGAATGACTAGGTTCGAATCCTCCAGAGGTCAGATATTGACCTTACAATAGGTACTGGCTCAATTATTTCATCAATTGTTAAATGGATAATTAATGACGAAGAAAACTTATCAGATCATGCATATATTACATTTGATTTGAAAACACATTCTGGCAATGTAAGTGATTCAAGGAAATAGATTATCCTATAAGTTTTCGAACAAACAAAGCAAACTGGCAACTTTTCCATAAAACTTTAAAAGATAAACTATTTCATTTCCAGACATTCAATGGAAAAAATACAGAAAACTGTCTAATTGAATTCATTAAAAGCTCCAGAAACCTGAGTGAGACTATAGCGTCCTTTGAACAAATAATAATAAGTTCAACCAGCACAATATCTGTGCCTTATTCGAGAGGAAAATATTTACTAAGAATAAGGCAGTCAGTTGGAGGTGTCGAGAACTTACAGATTTGAGAAAGATAGTTAACAGAAAACGAAGGCAGTATCAAGTCCTAGAAAAGTGGAGGCTAGAAAAGTGGAGTACCTTAGACATAAAAAAATTTACCGAGAGAAGATACATTCTGCAAAGATTGAAAGTTGGAAGCATTTATGTGCAAATAGTGGAAAGTCAGATGCTTGGAACTAGTCTATAAAACTTCAACTGGAAAATTGAGGAAACAATTAAACAATTAATGAGGAAAATTGTCAACAATTAAAATAGGAAATCAGTTTACGAATACATTGGAAGAAACTGTGGATGAATTGATGAAAGAATTCTTTCCGCCAGACCGCCAGGCAGATGATACACAATATCAGAAAAAACTCAGAATGAGAATGTATCAAGATATTGATACTTTAAATGACAAGGACTTCACCGAGTTTGAAGTTAAAAGAGCGAAAAAGAAATTTGACCCAAAAAAGACACCTGGACTTGATGGAATGAATAGTGATATTCTTTTTCAAGTCTTCATTGCTTATCCCAAGTACATAACCGCAATGTATAATGAATGTTTTAAAAGAGGTGTTTTTCCAAGGCAATGGAAACAAGCACTGATACAAGATTATTCCATAAACGGGGAAAATACATGCATAGAATCCTGGAAGATATAGGCCAATAAGCTTATTACCAATAGGAGGAAAGGTACTTGAGAGACTCTTAATTGAAAGGATAATGTGCTTCATAAACAGAGGTAATTTATTTAGTGAACTTCAATTTGGATTTAAGCCACAGAAAAGTACAACGGATGCAATATTAACAGCAAAGGACTTCATTAACCATCATCTGATCAATAAAGAAAGTGTACTCATGATCTCGCTAGATGTGCAAGGCGCATTGAATGAGCTTGGTGACCTGCAATTATAGAGCAGTTACGAATATTCAGATGCCTTAAAAACCTTTTTAAATTAACCAAAAGCTATTTTAAAGAAAGAGAAGCTAAGATTATGTCTAATAATATTTCACGAACTGTAGCCGTAACAAAAAGATGTCCTCAAGACTCGGCCTACGGTCCTGGATTCTGGACAATTTTTTATGATTCGCTGCTGAAAATTAAATTCCCAGAGAATTCTCTAACAATAGCGTTTGCTGATGATTATTTGCTTTTAATACACGCAAAAGACCTTTTAGGTCTTCAAGTTACTGCTAATAAAACATTATTTGAAATCAATCAATGGGCTGAAAGCAGGAAAATAAAGTTTAATCGAAATAATTCTAAGGTCATTCATATTCATAAGAAAAACCGTGTTAGAGAACTTTCCATATTTCTGAACGGGGATAAATTAGAAATTGTATCAGAAATGAAATATTTAGAGATCACATTTGATTGTAGATTGAATTGGAAAGCTCATATTAGATACACAACAAAAGAAGTCTACGATTAGTGAATGCTTTGGCAAAATCTACCAGAACATATTGGGGACTGCGGCATGAGGACTTGAGTGTAATATAAAGTGGGGCATTTCTACCCAGCATCACATACTGCGCTCCAGTTTGGAAGGAAGCTCTAAGAATTAAATCTAATAGATTACTATTACGTAGAACACAAAGATTATTTGCACTCAGAATAGTCAAAGGCCTCCGAACAATATCTTTCGATGCAGTGTGCGTCTTACCTAATATTATACCCATTGACTTAAAAATTAACCAGATCTGTGACCTCTTTTAACACGTGGGATGCAAAGATGTAATTTACTAAAAGGAGAATATGATAAACAGGTTGAATACGGAGATTGGATTCATCCAAGTGATGTATCCGTAATAGTTAGTCTACCTTATGAGTCTCTGGATGTTGAAGAAGCGCGCTATAGGATATTTACAGATGGTAGCAAGAGTGGTGAAGGAGTAGGCAGTGCTATTGTAGTCTATAATAATAAGGATAAAATTTATTCCAATAAATATCGATTAAACAAATTCTGTAGCAATAATCAAGCAGAAGAACTCGCAATCCATAAGGCACTCGAGTGGTTTAAAGAGAACTGCATCGATTGCCAAGATAGCTTCAAGAAAGTAGCAGCTATGACTGACAATAGAGTTGCAATTGATTCAATAAAAATTACGACAATCATAGCAGGATCTGCGAGGAAGCAAGGAAAGAAATAAGTAGTTTGAAGGATACAGGGAAGGAAGTGATTCTGGTATGGGTTAAAACCCACGTGGGCCTGGAGGGCAATGAAGAAGTGATCGATTAGCAAAGGAGGCTGCTAAAGATAATGATCTACCTATCCTTTATCCCCAGTATCCTAAATCCGAAATCGCTCGTATCTTGCTTGAAAAAATTGTAGCAGAATGGGATCAACAATGGCAGAGTACTCTTAATGGAGCAGAAACAAAACTATTTTTTCCACATGTTCAAAGCAGAATAAAGTTAAGACTGCCACTCACTATGCCTTAACACAAATTTTCTCTGGGCATGGTCCCAATATGAAATATTTACATAGGTTTCACCTGGCTCTAGCGCCCTATTGTTCTTGCCAGGACACTATTATCCAGGATGTACATCATCTATATTTGACAGTCCATTACTGGAGAGAAGTAAAGCCCAATTAGTGCGGCATATTACGCTACAAGGGGAAAGTTGGCTGATTCCAAGAAGCAAATTTATACAAAAAAATATCGTAGAAATATTTAGTAAATTTGTAAATAACATCAATTTAGTACAATTAAATAATTTATAAACTTTTTATCTTATCTGTACATATTGCCATTGTTAAATTCTTCATATTGTTTATAAAATCATTACTCACATGTTATAACTGTTTTACTCACACATACTCACATACTATTACTGTTTTTTAGTTGAAATTTGTCATCTGAAATTATTTAATTTTCTTTTGTTAATCTGTGTACATATTTATATAAGTTAAAGTTTATATTAATGTACTTTATTACATGCGGTACCGAAGGTGTGGTGCACATAGAAAATAAACTCCACAATAGTAGGGTTACTACCAAAGGGAAACCAAAAAAAAAACATATGCATGCATTCCACTCGACCTTTCACCTCTTTACTCAGCATTCACATCCACTCTCCATGTACGCACACATACTTAATTTTTTTTTTTTTTTTTTAACTAAATTAAAACATAATATGTTTATGAACTATTTGGTCCATGTATACTACTTGTGCAGGTTTTCTATTATTGTGGGAAGAGTGTTTTGAATAATGGTTCACTGGCAAATTTTGTCTGTTCGTTTATTAAGTTTTGTTTCTTGTGTTTATATATTTCAAGTTGTTCTATTATGTCAAGTCCTTTGTGGCCAGAATGTATTAGCTTCATCGTGGTCGTGATGTCATCGGGTTTGTGTTTGTTTGTTTCTAGGTGATTGGCATAATTTGAGTCGACTTTGTTGTACTTGTATGATCTGATATGTTTGGGAAATAGTTCCCTGATTTTTCTGCCTGTCTGCCCCACGTAAATGTTGTCACAGTCCGGGCTTTTCAACTCGTAAACCCCACTGCTGTCATACACTTCAGTGAACTCGGTACGAGTGCGGATTTTGTTGCCTAATTTGTTATTTGTTCTGAAGGATGATCTTAAGACTCACCCCAAATTCCCGTTTATTATCCCTCGATATTACCAACCTATACACTTCCATACCAATCACGGACACACTGGACATAATGAAACAGAATTTGTAACGGGAAGAATCCACGTAATTCATTCACCAACTCACGAACAGTACAAACCATAACGGCACAAAACTACTTTAGATTGAACAAGTTCTACCTCGCTACTGATGGACTGGGAATGGGGCACCCCACATCAGCTATCCTATCGGAAATATTTATACAAAACATGGAAGAAACTTACGTACCAAGACTGAAAGATGAGTTCGGGGTAACATTTTAGGCACGATACGTGGACGATTCCTTCCTCATATTGGAAAATGACATTGACATAGACAAAATAGACATTATCTTAACAACATAAGCCAGAAAATAAAATTCACGTACGAAAAAGAAACGAACAACACCCTCAACTTCTTAGACATAAAATTCACAAGAAGCGACAATAAACTAGAATACGGAATACACAGAAAACCAACCACCTCCGATGCTACCATACCGCATAATTCCAACTACCCTACCCAACACAAACTTGCTGCACTTAGACATCTATCGCACAGACTTAAATACACACCCCTCACACCCGCGAACCACACACAAGAATTGCAGACAATCTACAACATAGCTGAGAACAATGTACAATGCGTGCATCGTTAATAAACTCCTCAAAAACGAACCACACCAACAAAATAGGACTGTCACCGAAACAACAGACACATTCGCCACATTCACATATATTGGAAGCCACACGTAAAAACTCACAAATTTATTTCAAAAAACTCGGCATTAAGACATCCTTCGGAACAAACAACAAATTAGGCAACAAAATCCGCACTCGTACCGAGTTCACTGACGTGTATGACACAGCAGTGGGGTTTACGAGTTGAAATGCCCTGACTCTGACAACATTTACGTGGGGCAGGCAGGCAGAAAAATCAGGGAACGATTTACCTAACTTATCAGATCATGCAATATATCTTTATTGCTTTTAGAATTTTACATTCATAGCAAGCGAGTGGGTTAATAAAAGGGAATAATATAAAATATATCAACTGTTACAAAGAAATATAAACATTGAGGGGCGGGTGTTGGTGTAGTGGTTATGAGCATGGACTTGTAAGTGGGAGGACCCCAGTTCGAGTCCAGCTTATAACTAAATTTTATATTTGTTTAAAAAATGTTAATAGTAAAGTAGGTGCTTCCGCCCCCGTCCACGACACCTAATTTGGTAGTTGGACGTTAAGCCCGCCTGAAAAAATAGACATTACTTTACTTTAAACATTGAAAATTAAATTAAATATCTTTCAGCAAATAGATATTTAAAAACAGAGAAAAAAAACAAAACTGAATTTCAAATTGTACCAAAAATAAATGAATAAGCAAAATTAGATCACAAACTTTTTGAATATTTGATCTGACAATAGTAAGTAACAAAGACAGCATAAAACATATATCATCAGAGACATTTTCCGTGGTAGCCTGCTTCATTTTGTGGTCATCGACCGGTTTCGGGCGTTCGCCCATCTTCAGGATGCGTTTTTTAGACAGTGTGACAGTCAGTTTCACACTAACTAAGTTTGCTCTGTGCGAGTCTGTGTTGTCGCACTGTCTAAAAAACGCATCCTGAAGATGGGCGAACGCCCGAAACCGGTCGATGACCACAAAATGAAGCAGGCTACCACGGAAAATGTCTCTGATTAATGCTTTCCAGCTCTGCGGAACCAATCACGACAACAAATAAAACATTTATACTTAATTATTTCCAATAAAATGGCTTTCTAATATCTTATGTCAACATGAATTTTATAAATTTTAAACTATTAATTACAAATATATATATATTGTTAATTTTATTAATATCTAAATCGGATAGTATACTTTCAAGATTATACAACATATTATTACTTGTAATGTACTGGTCTAGGTATATTGCTCTATAGGGAGAAACGGCTGGGCAATGAAGCAGAAAGTGAGGCAGATCTTCTTTCAGACCTGTACCACAACATCTACAATGTATATCTTTAATAAATTGTATTCTCTCCCTATTTACAACAATCCTAGAGTATTTTTTGCCTGCCATTCTCAATTGGGAAATCAATCTAAGTTTACATAAATTTATATTATAATAAAGTTAGGCTTCTGGTATTCCAAGGTTACTGACTCTACGAAAGTACTTATTAAATGAAGAGTTCAATATAAATTCTATATCTTTACTTAAATAATGATTCTCTATAATGTCAATGAGACTCTTTAAATTTTGGCTGTCCAAATTTTGGTAATTCGATACTTTTTTGGCTCCAAGTTCTCTTAGAATTATTCTTACTTCATTTGCCCAATTAAAAGGAACACTTTTAAAATCTTATTTATTACATTGTTAGGCAATTTTTCCTCAGATATTTCCATGAACTTACTCCACCATCGAAGAGTTCGTTTTAGTATTTTACATATAACATGGGAGCGTCCCGTCTCAACTCTAACAAAACTGTCTGGGGTATTGACTGGCAAGCTTAACAACAACATTTTAAAAAATTTCAACTGTCCTCTTTCTACAACATTAGCATATTGTAATCCCCAGATTTCAGCATATACAGTAGCACGCTTTCAGACAACGAATCGTACACCTTATTCTTTGCGTCCCAAGAGTCAGACTTACACGATCCTAATAATCTTATTACTCTTTGACTGGCAATGGCATTCTTCGATAGAAACGATAAGCTTGCTTGTCTAAATTTCCCAGATGATGCAAATTTTACTCCCAGATCATTAAAAGACTTACAAATTTCGATTCTGGAGCCATTGTAAAAGAAATGATTTGTATTGCCTAATGTTCCCCCTTTATGGAATATTACAATTTTTGTTTTCTCGGTATTTACAGTAAGAGAGTTTAATTCACAATATTTAGAGAGGCAATTAAGTTTCAACTGGTCATCTATCGCAGAGTATGAGAGAATTACTAAATCGTCCGCATACATTAAAATGTCCTTTTCTACCCCAAGGTTAATTCCCTTGAAGTTAAATTTATCAAAGTATTCAATAATATCCGCAGTATAAATTGAGAAAAGGAGAGAGCTTAATATTTCACCCTGAAGCACTCCTTCCGAAACGGGGATTTCATTCGAACTATCTGCAATTTTTATGGAGGCTGACTCATAAAGATTTATTAATAACCGCAAACACTTACCACCTATCCCCGCCTCATACATTTTTTGCCACAATTTACTATGCGGAATAGAGTCGAATGCTCTTTTAAAGTCGACAAAAGTGGCAAACACTTTCCTTTTATCTAACCTTAAGTGTATCTTTATTGCGGACGATAAAGTAAATATATTATCTCTACACCCCCTTCCTTTCCTAAAGCCCATCTGCTCTTCAGGTAATAAACTTCTTGATTCAATCCATTTAGAGATTCTGTTGTAAACTATGTATGTAAATAGTTTTGTAATTGAGTTGAACATAGTTATGCCTCTATAGTTCATTGGATCTTTGGGATCACCTTTATTATAAATCAGTTTCATTTTTATAAGAGACCACATTTTAGGAAAATCCTCACAACTCCAAATACCATTGAAAAGATCTAACAGAAAGTAAATCCAGTATGAGTTAAGTGTTTTAAAACACTCGTTTGGAATGAGATCAAATCCAGTTGCCTTACCACACTTACTGTTATTTATACTGTCTATCAGTTCGTTAAACGTTATTCGGTCGTCCAATTCAGGATGGTAAAATGTAAAAAAAATGATTTCATTATAATATTTAGGGGTGAGAATGTTTTGGTAAAAAACTTCCCATTCTGTAACCGATGTTGGGCATTCAGTGTAATGTTCACCTTCGAATTGTTTCAGTGCTGACCAAAATTCAAAATGGTTATTTATGTTTCTAAGTTTTAATTTAACATTTTCAAAAAAGTATATTTTGGATTGTTGTATTACTTGTTTATATGAAGATTTGGCTTGTCTATACAAATTAATTAAATCTTTACTTTTAAAGGACGTTTTACAACAGTTTTTACTTCTTTTTTGGACGCGTAACAGTCAGCATTATACCATGGCTTATATATTTTAATTGAATTATTAGATCTACATCTTATTGCTTTCAGGACCCCCGATTCATACATTGTTTGTTGAATTATATAACAAAAATAGTTATAAAGACTCGTTGGAGAGCGGACAAAAGTAGCATCAAAATATAGATATGAATAAGATTCTAAAAGTTCATTAAACAAACACATAGCTTCAATTGATCTGTTGTTACATTAACAGTGTTAGATTTATTTTTATATTCTTCTACGTTACTTTTATAATCAGTGTAAAAATTTATTAATAGAACACACATATAATGGTCTGAAATATCTGACACGTTTTCAATATTAAAATCGATTACGTTATTCAGGCAATTAGCTGAGATCCATACATAATCTATGACCCTCATACCTTGACTACCCATATAGGTATAACTTCCTTTATTATCTCTATGCGATCGGCCATTACAACAGATCATACCATAAGATTCCATTAATTTTACTAATTTTATCCCTTTTTTATTGACAACATCATCTAATGAACTTCTAAATCCGGACAAATTTGAATGAATAAAAATATCATTGTCCAAAGAATTTAAATTTCCAATACGAGAGTTATAATCGCCACCAATTATTACATAACAGTTTTCATATTCAGAATAAATATTAAATAAGCCGAAAGAAAATGAATCTACAATTGAATCATAAAATGATCGGGGTTGCCAATAAACTATTCCTACACACAAATACACTTCCTTATACTTGATTAATACACACAAAAGCCAGTTAGTAGATACCAAAATTTTTACATCACAGAATTTACCTTTTTTCAAACAAATCATTAAACCTCCCCACTGGGTCTACCTTTACCTGACGGCTTATTAGCGTTTCTGCAATAACAGTCATAGTTGGAAGTTAATAGTGCAGATAATAGTGGAGTTAATAGTGATTTCAAGTCCGAAGTGGTCAGCCATGTCTCTGAAAAACCCAAGATGTCCATATCCAGTAACTGATTAAATTCCGAAGTAGACAAATTAGAAAAATTGTTAAATCCATGTATGTTCCAAAAGCCAAATTTTACAGTTGTACAATCAGCATATGTCACTTTTTTCCTTTTTTCTCTTGACTGATTGCTCTCTCTTATAAAAAAGGACGTAAACGCAATTGATTAGGAGCCCTCCTCACCCTTTTCCTTGTTATACTTATCCTCGATCCCTCAGATTTATCAGTCTCTATTTCTTCGTTATCCGAATAGTCATGAATAGTTAAAGGAGGTGTTACAGCCAGAAATTTATGAAAATCATCTTTCGATTTTATTAACAATCTTGGTCTTCCATCATCCTTTCTTACCCAAATTCTATTATTTCTGAACCACACATATTTTAATGTGCCCTGGAACTTTACTTAAAGTTCTAAATAACTGGCATAAATTTGGGCTCATGTGTTCAGAAATAAAAATTTCAGATGTGTGAACTTCAGACGTTTCGTCATTTCCCATAAATTTATCAAATGTTAATTTATTTTTATTTTGTATATATCTCTGATAACAGTTTAAAAATTCCTTCTTATCAACAATTCTTAATAAACAACACAGGTGGTTTAAAATTTTCATTTATCACTTTAGGACGATAGAAATCTTGTATTTTTTTCTTTTTGAAATTCAAAATTAATTACCTTGGATATGCGCAAAATTAGTTCTTCAGTGTCAATACTTACTTGCAAGGGAACATTCGATATTCTAATTTTATTATAAAATTCATTAAGAGAAGCCTGTAATTCAGACAATTTTTTCTTCAGAAATTCATTTTCTCGGCGTAAGGCAGTTGTTTCTTTATCTATTTTCTTAATATCAGTTCTGATATTACATAGATTTACTCTAATTTCATCTTTAAATGTTTTGATACTATCATTTAGTTCTTTATTTTTTGTAATAATCTCAGAAATTTGTCTAGTGACATCTTGATGTAGAGCAGTAATTCTAAGATAAGACTACTTACATCAGTACCCCCACTATTTTCACCAGTTCCAATAGTAGACTCCCCCACCTTGCCCATGTTACTGGTAAGTCTGTTACTGTTACTGATAATATTTCTTCTCCTTTTTCTTCTTTTTTTTTACTTAAACTTTTTTATAAATGTCACTTTTAATAATATAGAACTATAGTACGGTATACAAAGTTTACACTGACAAAAAATTACTGTTTGAAACTTCCAAGAAACACTAAAAAATTGCACAAATTATATAGAGCAAATTACATACGTCTGATCACTTTGAAATCTAAATCCCCACTCCCATATCAGATCATACAAGTACAACAAAGTCGACTCAAATTAATTAAATCACCTAAAAACAAACAAACACAAACCCGATGACATCACGACCACGATGAAGCTAATACATTCTAGCCACAAAGAACGACGACTTGACATAATAGAACAACTCGAAATATATAAACACAAGTCACAAAACTTAATAAACCAATAGACAAAATTTGCCAATGAACTATTATTCAAAACACTCTTCCCACAATAATAGAAAACCTGCACAAGTAGTATACATGGACCAAATAGTTCATAAACAGATTATACTTTCTTTTAGTTTAGTTTAAAAAAAAAAAAAAAATTAAGTATGGGTGCGTACATGGAGATGGATGCATGCCATGTGTATGTGGTATATATATAATAATATATATATATAAATATGATATTATAAACATGATATATGTATAATATGTGATATGTGTATATACAATATACATATGGTAGGTATATATGTGATTAGTATATGTATGTACTGTAATATATATATAAAATTTAGTTAGAAATATTATAAAATATGCTTAATATGCTTATGTGCATTTAATTTTTATTATTTCAATCACTTAATTTTCAATTGTGTTAACTTGAAATCGTTATTTAATTTAATTTTAAAGTTATTCTAATTATTTAATTGTCAAGTGAATCTTCCTCCAACAACAGAGTTTAAAAATTAGACCCCCACGTGTTGTTTCCATTTTAAGGAAAATTTGCCCCTTTAACAACCCAAACATGTGTTCCTTTCCCACCCAACTGACCCTACCTCCCTTTGACCTAGTTTAAGAGTTTAGTTTTAAAATACAATTACAAAGACCAGTCAGTGTATAAACTGAATTAGCTCTGTGCAAGTCTGTGTTATCACGCTGTCTGACAAACGCATCCTGAAGATGGGCGAACGCCCAAAACCGGTCGATGACCACAAAATGAGGCAGGCTACTACGGAAAATGTCTCTGATGATATATCAACTTCACATACTAAGATCTATACTTTTGCTTAAAACATTTCTCTAGAAAAATTCATTTAAAGACACTTTTGGTGAGAGGCGGGGTTAGGTCTTCCTCTAAAGTGTTATTTGAGTTTTCTATACAATCCTATCGTATGAACAGTATTAGTTAGAATTAAATATGTTCTTGTAATTCTGAGTTTGAATAATATCGGACGACCGGAAGGGCGTTTATACTGAAAAGTATTTTACATTTTTCTGCCATTTCTCTGATAAAGGTTCCAAAGATTTCCTTTAAACAAATTATGTGAATTACACATCCAAAGAACTACAACTTTTATTTAAAAGATTTCTTCTGATAAAATCATTTAAGGGAGTTTTGGGGGGAGTGGTAGGGTAGTGTTTTGTCTCCAAAGTGCTATCTGAGTTGATTATACAGTTCTACCATCCAAACAAAATTAATTAGAAATAAATAGATGGCCAAAATCCGAGTATCAAGAAAATTAGTAAACCAGAAGTGCTGTTACGCAAAACCTCCACAAGCTGAGAGGGTCCCACCTAGCTCAGTGAAGATGGGGGAGGTTCACCACGAAGAGTTAGAGGAAATCTAGCCTAAGCGATTGTAGTTGGGCTCTTCACTATTTTTGTGAAATAATGAAACCTTTATCCTACCCTAATGCATTAAGGCAGAATAGAAGAATGAAAAAGAAAAATAATAAGAATCAACAAAACAAAACAAAATAGAATGTCCTTTGAAAGTGCGTATTTAGAGGACAGAATTGTATAGTAAACTGAAATAGCACTTTAAAGGAAAATCTAACCCCTCCCCACCACCAAAAGTGCCCTTATTGAATTTTGTAAAGAAATGTTTTAAATAAACGTTGTAGATTTTTGTATGTTTAGTTGATATACCAAGTTTGAAGAAAATCGTTGAGTCTTTTCGTGAAAATTGCGAAAAAGTGAAAAAAAACCATACAGTGAAAACCATACAGCTGTTCACATTCATTCATATACACAAACACAAACAGATCATTTATTAAAAACCACTTTTTTGGACTCAGGGGACCTCAAAACGGATATTTCCGGTGAAAACTCGATATCGATAATTTGACATTTACAATACTAGGAGTAAGAGAAAGTAAAGGTATATATTCTATCTAGTGGTTTGTATTAAGTATAATTTATTAGAATTTCGTTTAAATTGGTTTTGCTGACAATAATTTCTGACAGGTAATGATTCATAAATGGAACATTGGATTGATAGGTGCTCCAGAGTTTCATCTTTACCTGAGTTGCAGACAATGCAGGCAGACGAAGTATCAATATGATAGTAGCCTCCACATTTGAACCAAATTCTTATTGATTTGTCGCTAGATACTCTTAGCTGGCTTATCACCCAAATCCTATCTATTGCACTACCGCCTCTCAGGTAATCTTCTGTTGCATCTAGCCCACTTCTATATCAGAACTAGCGGCAATATCAAGCACTCAAGTATGCTCTGCAACTGCCACAAGTTGATTTTGCGATCATCAGTGACAACAAAAGCGCTCTGAAAAAATTGAACACTGGAATCTGAACTATGAAAATAATCATATAATTGTAAATACAGGCAGGACACTTTCCCTATTGCAGGCCCAGAACAAAGAGGTCCATTTTATTTGGGTTAAAAGTCATTGTGGCATCCAGGGAAACGAATCGGTAGATTCATTGCAAGGCTAGCAGCTACAATAAATGGTATAGATTTAGATTTAAAAATACCCTATACTGACTTTAAAAGATGGGCACGTATTAAAGTGGAAACCGTCAGGCAGATTCAATATATAGAATCCACAAAGGGCCGTTTTTATAAAGAATTGTTCCCACTAGCCGCTCACAAATTATGGTTCAAAGGAAAGTCAATGTCAAAACTGATTGTGATGCATATATGTAGGCTGCGCTGCAATCATGGCATATGCAGAGAGTATTTGCATAAAATTGGCAAGACTTCCTCACCTCTATGTGGCAACTGTGGGATAATCGAAAATTTAGAACATATTGTAATGCGGTGCAGTGTGTACGTTGCGAGAGACGAGAAATGTTTAGCAAACTGCAGAAGATTACCCATTGTACCATTAATTATAAGGAACTACTCAGTTGCAATAATATTGAAATTTATGAAATACTTGAAAAATTTATGTATTCAGTTTATTGCAGATATCCAGCGCGGCGTAACTCTTGATGCTAGCGTACTTGTAGGATTAGGTCTAACGGGGTGCGAGGAATATCAAGTACTCCACCCCAAACGTATGTATATTGATATGTTTGTGGTGTATATGTGTGTGTGTGTGTGTGTGTGTGTGTTTTGAGTATTTTTAGGTGGTTACAAGTATATAATATTGTATATAGTATTTAATTCTTATCATTTTAGGTATGTATGTATTTATTAGGTTGCAAGTATTTATTAGCGTGAATGGATAAGTATATAGTTAGGTTCTAATTTTAAAGCATGAATGAACTTGTGAATGAGTGTGGGGGACCAATACCGGCCAGGGGTGGCAACTTTTGGTCGTGTAGGAAGTCTTCCTGCACTGCTTTTAACATTGGGAGCCACTATCTCTTGGAAGGGTGGGTCTGACCGGGATTGGCAGCCAGATGAATGTGAGTTTGAATGAGAGTAAATAGTGTAAATATTTTTTAATTTAAGTTTAAGGATAGGGATGCGAGGTATATCGAGTCTCCACCCCATATTTCAGCGATATTTAGCGTATAGTTTGCAGGTTTTAATTGTACGAGTGAATTTTTCGAATGAATGTATTTATTTGAACTAAGGTTTTTTTGAATGCATGTAATTGCAAATATGAGTACGCTGCAGCGGGATTTTGCGCCAGCTTCGCTGGAAGTTTATCTTCCAGATATGATACATGGCTGATGGCGAAAGCTAATGCCAAAAAAAAAAAACAATATCTATAGATTGAACTGTAACTTGAGTTTATTGCCCTTTGTATGTCCAATGAAACTCACTTTGTTTGTCCACTTATCTATTAAATTCGGAATATTTTGTTTATCTATATTTATATCAGTTACATCAGCAATTTCAGGCTCCTCAATTACAGTTAACCATCTTCGCAGCTGACTGATCCAATTCCTTTCTGCTCCTCTATTCTTTAATCTGTCTAGTTACATAAGCCTATTACAGCGTAGTTTTGGAAGTCAGGTTTCTTCCATCGTCAGAACTCGAAGCCAATATGACAACATTTTCTAAAAATTGCCGCACCAAAAGGAACCCTACCAGTTTCCAATATATATGTAGTCAGGAGTGCGTTTAGGCTAACAGAAGAGCTGTTTCAAGAATCTCATCTGCCCTCTGTCTACAGTGTGCAAATACAGCGGGGTCCAAAATTCTGAGCCATAAAGAAGTGTAGCAAAAATTATCGCATCAAACAGTCTTGACCTTTCTTCCTAGATATTACATTTACTTCCGCATTAAATGCTGATAATTTTGCCAACCTAAGGCATCATATTATCCTATCTGTATGTTACTTTATTTTACACTTTTCTCACTTTTTATCATAGTGTTCCCTTTTCCAAGCTTTGTTTATAATTCAACACAATATTTAAAAAAGAGAAAAGAGAAAAAATATTAAATAAAACTAAAATGTTCAATTAGTCTTCCAGCTCTCTATTTACAACAACCTTCCAATCACTCACTGTACGTTATCATAAGAATCCAACATATATATATCCCACTTCTGAGAATGTTAACTATTGTTAACTAAATTAACTGGGATACTCAATACAGAACATACAATCAAAATGGAACTGATTAATATCTGTATTAGGGTATAATAAACAAAATAAACAGAAACGCAAAAAAATTAACACAGCTATTTACTTCATCAGAGATATTTTCTGTAATAGTCTGCTTCTTTTTTGTAGTTATCGACCAGTTTCAGACGTTCGCCCACCATCAGGATATTTTTTGTCAAACAGTGTGATAACATAGACTTGCACAGAGCAAATTCAGTTGGTAACTGGTTTTAAAATGTTTGACAAAAAACTTCCTGATGATAGGCGAATGCCCGAAACTGGTCGATGACCACAAAAAGAAGCAGGATATCACGGAAAATATCTCTGATGCTTTCCAGCTCTACGGAACTATTATTAAGTATTACTTGCTATTTTTTTTCTAAATTCATCCAGGTTTTTTTTTTAGTTAAATTGATTCTAGTTACTCAGAAAAACGTCAAGATACATTTAAATGAACTAGTTTTCAGCGTTTTAAATATTTCTAGCTAGTAGTTACAGGTCTGAGATTTTACTGTTGAGCACTTATCGTTTTATACACCTTGCGTGTGTGGCTGGGGAAGAACATCGTGCTCGCTGGGAGACGCAGTGACGCTTCAAATCGCTACCCGGAAGTGCTAACTTTGACGAACTTATTATTATGAGCGCATATAGCATAGTTTTTTTTATTTATTTTTTTTATTTCAGTATGTCTGCATGCTCCACTGATATTATATGTAATTATATTACAAAATTTACTTTTTAAATCTTTTAAAAATGCTGTGAAAATAAATTGTTAATGAATACGTACAATTTTGGAAATGAATATTAACTGCTGATAATAAATTCAAGAAAGTACAGTAAATATGGCTTAGTTGCAGAATCTGCAGACTCGCAGCTCCCTAGGAGGTGTGCCTCGACGCTAATAGAAGTAGGCTATAAATTTAACCGAATCCGCTTTGCGGTATTATACAGCTTTAACGTTTGCGGCTATGTCCCCCCTCCCGCCACCTCCTTCAATATATCCCCCAAAAAAATTTAAAAAGAAAAAATATTAGGAAGTGTATGCAAATATGTGTATACAACGTTAAGTGGTCATCAGTAAAATCTCAAACCTATAACTACTAGCTAGAAATATTTAAAATTCTGAAAAGTAGTTTATTTAAATGTATCTTCACGTTTTTCTGAGTACTAGAAGTAAATTTCAGGCATAATCCATCAACCGAAAGTGCTACTTGACTGCCTAGTTTTTTCAGGTTTTGTGATTTTCTCAAAATGGCTCCAACGATTTTCTTTAAGCATTGTACATCAACTGCATCTACGAAGAGCTACAACTTTTATTTGAAATATTTCACGGAAAAATTCATTTAGGGCATTTTTAGATGAGCGGAGGGGTTATGGTTTCCTCTAAAGTGCTATTTCATTTATTAAACAATTCTATCATCTAAATAATATTAATTAGAATTAAATATGTTGTCAAAATCTCGAATTAGATGAAAATGACCGGAAGTGCGCTTTACTGAAAGTAGTTTTCAGTTTTTTGCTATTTTTTCTAAAACGGCTCCAACGATTTTCTATTAACTTGCTATAATATTCCTACGCGTACAAAGAGCTACAACTTTTGTTTAGAACATTTCTCCGGTACCATTCATTCAAGGGCCTCTTTGGGGGAGGGGTGGGGTTATGGTTCCCTCTAGTGTGTTATTTCAGTTCAACAATGTGCATAATGTGCGTACCCTTCTGTCAACTAAATAATATTAATTAGAATTATATAAGTTGACCAAATCGAGTTTGAAGAAAATCGATGGACCGGATATGGGACTTTATGAATAGGTTTCTCCATAAAAGTGCCGACGGTAAACACTAATTAATAACTGTAAGTGTGAAGAATAACTGCCATTTCGAAGTAAGAGAAAGTCGTGTGAGTGTTTCACACCAGATTTTTTCTTGTCACAACAGCATAACCACCAGATTGTTGCAATTCTCTGTTGGGGTGGAGTAACTAAACATTCCAATACAGGCACCATTGCCTTGTTAGCTTTGTCAGCTTTGCCATTAGAGGGAGTTGAGTGACGGGTATCTTCTTCTGTTAGCTAGAAGTTAGAAAACAGCGGGTGTGTTATTTAGTTGTTGTAATTGGTCTCCGTGCACAAAGCGTACTACCTGGAAGTTGAAGCCAGAAGAACTGTGTGGGAGAGGTAGAGAAATACCCATACTAGGCCAGTATACTGACAGTCAGACAGCGATGCACTTCCTCGGGTCACTGTCGCACAACACATCATCCTCCCTGTGAGCTGCATCTCAATCACTTCTTCACCACTTTTTACTGCATTTTCATTTTTTTCCATTTGTAAATCTTTATTTGGGTTTGTTTTATTATCTCCATGTTAATTTTATGCCCCTATATGTAAGTAAATAAAGTTAGAGTTTTTTATTTTTTCTATTACAAATAAGTCTTTTATTAGTTTCTTTAACGACTTGAAGATCCAGCTAGCTAGAATATGGCGGAGAAACGTTTTGTCTGAATGCTAAACTAACTTTACTCCGCTTGTTTGGACATAATTACTTTAAATTGTCAGTAATTTAGTGCTGGTTCAATAAGACGCATGTTTTTAGGGTAATGGTAAGGTCCGTTTAGGAATTAGAAAAGAAACTATATAAGTTAAATAAGAATGTGACATCAGAGATATTTTCCGTGATAACCTGCTTCTTTTGGTGATCATCGACCGGTTTCGGGCGTTCGCCTATCATCAAGATGTTTTTGTCAAAACCTTGTGATAGGTAACTCCGAGAAATTCAGTTAATACACAGTATATAAGCCAGTAATCAAGTATTTCTAATAATATTTACTGTTTTATATATTTAATGTGAGCTATAAAGAAAAACTCGCAATTTTCATTCTATTGTTGAAAAAAGAAGCAAAGGAGAATTAGGCAGAAATGCAAAATCCACCGCCATTTTTTATTTTGCCGTACACTCTAGTGGACAAAAGAAAATTGATAAAATATATAATGCTTCTAGTTTTTATAATTTATTTGTTTAATTACATAATTATTAGTTTGAATCCTTTTTATATGTTGTTGTGAGAAACTAGATTTTGGATTGAATCGCAGATTTCCGTCTCTATAATAGATACTCTTTCAACAGTGTGTTAACTGAATTTGCTTTGTGCAAGTCTATGTTATCACACAAAAATATCTCTGACGCTTTCCAGCACAGCGGAAGCAAGCAACCAACAACTCTTTCGATATTGTGTGAACTGCGCTACATACATTAAAATAAATTAAACCCTATGTTAAAGCACTAAAATAATTCAACGGAAAAAATTAATGTATCAAATAAAGTTTGTATTCAGTAAAAGTCGCACAAGAATGAAAGAAGTGCGTTCTTCTATCATGGAATCGTTTAAATTTGCAAATGTTGTTTTATCAGTGAATGACTCCACAAATGTTAGGTTTAAATAGCAAAATAACTTTCAGTACTTCTAACGTTTTTGGGGTTTTGGGCAATGTTGTGACAAATGGGAAATAAAAAGGGAATTATAAGAAAAAATTATCGTGCTATTGTTGGAAATATTTTAACTAGACGCCCGAAATGAGTTAATGAAATAAATTTTAAAAATTCTGTTCTACTGTACATTATGTGGAACTTCCGGTTGACTAATTTTGCAAGTGACGCGATGACAGATTCCTTTGTGATACGCAAACGGAATATCAAGTTTGAACTTCCTGTAATTTTCCGTTTTTGAATTGTGCGTTCATAAACTCACAACCATTTTTTAATAACCACTTTTCGAATTCAGAATACCTGAAAACTTGTAATTCACCAGTATTTTTTGAAAACCTTTCGAACTGAGGGGACCTGAGAACGTGTATTTAAAAAGGAGTAGGAGAAAGTAAAAAGTAAAATAGTTTCAAATAAGAGAAAACAACAAAAGTGATAGGTCTCCGTCTTCATAGTTAGTATATCAAATTTAAAGAAACCCATCTTTGTTTTTATGGAGAAAATTGCAGAAAACTGAAAAAACTGTCTAACCCTACCAACGCACTTCCGTACAACTAATTTTCTTTAAACTCCGAATTAGTCAACATATTTAATTCTAAATTTTATAATTCAGATGATATAATAGCATAATAAACTAAAATAAATAAAGAAAAATTAGAACAGAAAGTAATAATAGCATTTTTGTGGGAAACATGCCCCCCTCCTCCAAAAGACATCATAAATTATTATTGTATTTTTTGTCTAAGGTGCACAATAGCTGAGGTCCTTCGCACCTACAGAATTAATCCTTAATTCGCTCTACCCAGCCTACTAACCTATTCATTCATACCTACATTCATAGGTTCCCATTCGCGCAATATGCCGGGGTGCCAATGGCCAAATAGGCCCACGCTTCCAAAATTCAGTGGCTCCCTAGTGCAGAACACAGATTACGCAATCAAAAGTGCTGCCATTCCTGAGCAGCATTGGTCCCTGCATTCCATTCGCACATTAATCCAATTAGACTCTAATCTATCTGCACCTGCATGCTTCGCACCTACATTCACTCTAATAAATACTCCCATAAAAAATTTAAAAAAACAAAACAAAAAAACGTAACCAATCTTTCTACATTCACATCTGACATTCATTCTTCACACTCATTCATCCTAATACACAATGGAGTAGAGTACGCGATATTCCTCTACTCCTATTTTTCCTATGTATGGATTACGTATGTTATATACTAAAATATATACACGACCCATCCATACACCATAAATGAATTTTCTCGGAGAAATGTTTCGAATAAGACTTGTAGCTCCGCTGTATGTGCAGTTGATGCACCAAGTTTAGAGAAAAACAGTTGAAACTGTTTTTAAGAAAATCACAGAAAACTGAAAAAGTGTTTAGTAAAAACGCACTTCCGGTCAACCGATGTTTTTTTAACTCAGAATTTTGACAAAATATTTAAATCTTCTTAATATTATTTAGATGATAGAATTGTGTAATAAATTGAAATAGCAATTTAGAGGACAACCTAACCCTTCCCCTCCGCCAAAAGTCCCCTTAAATGCAAAAGTCCCCCGGAGAAATGTTCCAAATAAAAATTGTAGAACGTTGTATGTGTAGTTGATATAGCAATTTTAAAGAAAATCGTTGGAGCCATTTTCGAGAAAATTGCAAAAAAGTGAAAAAATCTTTCAGGAAGTGGTACTTCCAGATGAGGAATTTTGACAGATTAGGTACTGTCAGATCCCAACGGAATATCAAGTTTGAACTTTCTACAATTTTTCGATTTTGAGCTATGCTGTTCGCATACATACATACATACACACACATACAGCCCATTTGCTAAAAACCACTTTTTTGGACTGAGGGGACCTCAAAACGGATATTTCCGGTGAAGACTCGATATCGAAAATTTGACACGATTACTATACTTCCTTTTACTAGGAGTAAAAGAAAGTAATTAAATAGTTGAGTCAATAACACATACGTGATAATGTTCAAGTGTGCCAGCTCATTTTTTCAGTAAGTAATATTACAAAAAGTCTTCCTAATAATTAAATTTATCCATAAATATACAAAATTTTCTAATAAAATCTAATGAAACTGTATCTTTTAAACATGACTTTACAATAATATAGGGGGGGAAAATAAAACAATGCATTCACATTAAAGGCAGCAACAGTTTTTAAAGTTTCTTCTTAAACTTAAACACTAATTCAAAATTATAACAAAATTATAAACAGTTTATATAATGTATATATATATATATACATAATATATGCTTATGTCTGCAATATTGGATATTTCTGAGTTTTTATTCGTGATATGTTTCATTTTATTAAACTAACATATTTGTGATTTTTTCTCCATTCTTAGAGTTTGATTCATCAAGTTGGTATAGTGATGTTGACTTTCGCTTCCAGAGTTTTGTCATGCACATAGTAATTGATTGTTTGAGAGGTTATATTAAGTATGTAGCTTACGGTATATTAGAAATGATAATTCTGAAATTGAAAATTGGTAAATAATAAAAAATGTATTTACTTTAAATTAATCAAACTTTATTTCCCATTAAGTTCCTATCGCTATCCTACACGTTTTAAAAATAGTCTGGTGTGAAACGCTCACACAACTTTCTCGCACTGCAGTTTACAAAATTATAAGTGACAAATTTTATAGTTAGAATACCAAATTAAATGAAATTCGTTGATGTTTTTGTGGAGAAAAACGCTAAAACAGAAAAAAACGCTCAGAAAAACGTATTTCCGTTTACTAATTTTCTTGAAACTCGGAATTTTAGCAATCTATTTATTTCTTATTAATTTTTTTTAGATGGTAGAATTGTATAATCAACTAGCAGCACTTCAATGGAAAACATAATCCTACCCCTCCCCCAATGGCTTTCCAGGAGAAATGTTTCAAATACAAGTTGTAGCTCCTTATATGTGTAATTCACAATCATTGCTTAACGAAAATCGTTGAGCCGTGTTAGAGAAAAAAGCAGAAAAGTAAAAAATACTTTTCAGTCAAAATGCACTTCCGTCATCTGACTTTCTTCAAACATGGGATTTCGACAACATATTTAATTCTAATTAATATTATTTAGATGATACAATTGTGTAATAAAGTGAAATAGCACCCCCAGGAGGAAACGATGCCCCCTCTTCTTCAAAAGGGCCTTTAAGTGAATTTTCCCGGAAAAATGTTACAAATAAAAGTTGGAGCTCTTAGTTTGTTTAGTTGATGTACCAAGTTTAAAGAAAATCGTAGGAGCCATTTTTGAGAAAAACGCAAAAAACATTCAGTAATGTGGCACTTTCGGTTGATGGATTTTGTCCAAAATCCTCGTGTCTGATATGGTGGTAGTACCCAAATGGAATACCAAGTTTCAGCTTCCTGCAAATTTTCGTTTCTGTGAGATTCTTTTCACACACACACACACACATATATATATATATAGACCATTCTCTAAAAATCACTTTTTTGGACTCAAGGGACCTCAAAACATCTATTTTCAGTGAAAACTCAATTTCGGAAATCTGACACGATACTTCATTAGTATCATGGCAAATGCACAGCAACAATTCTACCAACTACACTCTCCAGCACTAACCTTAGTTTGTTTTCCAAGCCAATAAATAATATATTAAATGCTTCTGTTTCAATAAATTCGATTTTTTATTTCCATTTTTGCGTGGCACCCCTTTCAGGTATTTCGCCCGCCCCCCAATGGTGGTGTGAAAAAAACACTATTGTACTCGTAATAATTTAGGCAGCATTTAGTCTAACATTTCCCCAAAATAAACCCATACTTTGTAACATTGTCACATACACTTAAAATTAACAATTTCCCTTTTAGTTCCTATTATTTATAATATCCACTTTTTATAAAACTGTTTTCTTGTTATCGTCTGGTCACAGTAAAGTCAAATTGTTCGCTTTATACTTCTGTCGCTGATAATCATCAAGTTACCTACCCACATACAATGTAACACTAACCTATGCTTCATGATTATATCTTTTATTTAGCATGGACATGCCATAACTTATTATTAGTTTGCTAATAATAACATTACGCATTATGTAATAACTATCATAATATGCGTAACTATCATAATATGTGATAACTATGAAAGGAAGAAAGGAAAGAAGAGTGAAGATCACTTTGGTCTTTCTAATTTCTTTATTAAGAAAACTATACACCTATATATTACACCACTCACTAATTTTATAAACCGTTTTATAGCAGATGGTTGCTTTCCTACAGTGTTGAAGATAGCGAAGGTGGTTCCTGTACACAAAAAGGGTAATTTGAATGATCCCAACAACTACCGTCCAGTGGCTTTGGTACCAATCTTATCCAAGGTAATAGAAAAAGTGGTGGCTTGTCAGTTGTTAGCATACCTGGAAGAAAATAATTTAATTATTAATACACAATTCGGCTACAGAGAAGTCTATGGTGCTGTTGATGATGCAGTTTGTAAACTTGTAGAAGAAATAATGGAGGCCTATGAAAATAAAGAAAAATGTATAGTGAGTTTTTGTGACTTGAGTAAGGCTTTTGATATGGTTAACAACGGAATACTTCTTTCAAAATTAAAATAATACGGAATCAGGGGTATTATAGGGAATTTCTTCCATGAATATATTACGAAAGAAGACAATATGTGCATTACAATTGTGAAAACTCGGAAGTAGCTGAAAGTAAGCGTGGTGTCCCGCAAGGATCTGTTTTGGGACCACTTTTATTTTTATTATACATCAATGAAGTGGGAATAATTTTTCCCAAAAGAAATATTTTGTACGCTGACGACACGACGCTCATTGCCAAAGGAAGGGATTTAATAACGGTATCAGAGAGACCACAAACAAATATTTCATGTTTGAAAAGTGGTTGGAGGAAAATAAGCTGATTCTCAATGAGAGTAAAACAAAGAATATGGCTTTCAGTATTCGTCAAGAAGGAGAACAGAATGACACGATAGTGTTTCTAGGGATTACATTGGACAGTCAGCTATCTTGGAAAATCCACATTGACTCTCTGAGTAATAGACTATTTCAGATAGTATACTTACTTACTAAGGAAATTACGAGATGAAGTTCCTTTGGAAGTATTGAGGATGACTTATTTTGCGTTATTCCATGCCAGAATGAGCTATGGAGTGGAGCCTCATCTGATACTGTTAAAATTTAAAAGTGCAAAAAAGAGCGATTAAAACGATGTCGAAAACAAAATTACATGAAAGTGGAAGACCACTTTTTCAAAAGCTACAAATTATGACTCTGCCTTCTTTGTACATATACAAGCCGGCCTTAAGGCAAAAAAGAAATAAGGATGCAGTGACTAGAGGAAATCAGCACCAGTATAACATAAGAAGCAAAGAAAATATTGACTTACCTGAGACAAGGTTAAAGAAAACAGAATGGCTTCCAAATGTCGTTTCAATAAGAATTTTTAATAAAATCCCAGTGAATATAAGACAGTTGGAAATAAGAAAATTTGAGATGATTGTGAAAAAGTTTGTAATAATGTCCAACTGTTTTTATAGTGTAAAAGAATTCACTGATACAAACTGGAGCATTAACGACTTTGAACTAAAGTGAATAGTTTGATATTTGTTTGTTTGGTGGTTAGAGTTCAGTACATAATACTACAGTCTTTTAAATATTTTATACATTCTTATGAAGTATTATTGTTATTGACGTGCCTTTTGTATTTGATATGTTCAGGTTGAAATAAAAAATAAAAGTTTATATCTAATAATGCAATAATACAAACATTAATTTTCATCTCCTGTGGAAGATCGTTAGGGTGAATTAACAAAAGTTCCTGAAAAAAATAATAAAATAAAAGTATTGTGTGAGAAGGTCTACTATTTCCATTTCTTAAACACAATGAAGATGTAAGACGTAAACAAGTTGGGGCGCATACTGGTGGCACGCACAGGAAACATTCCGATCTGCAATATTTCATTCATTTCTGTTCAGTATAAAATAATAATAATAATAATAGGCAGTTGACCTTTCATACTTTATTATTTACTTATACACTATATTACTTTATTTATATTGCGCTATTTATACAAACTAAATTCCTATATTATACTACTACATACCTATATTTTATATCACATAATTTTGTAAAGGTAGAAATAGGAAACATAAATATACAGGTGTAGCGAACTCCAGCTGGTATATTGTGTGTAACCTGCCATTAAATTACCTCCTCAGTATATTACCATGGCAATATTATTATGACATTTAATAATGATCTAAATATTTCTCCTGAACATTTACCCACATATAAATCTATACAAATAATGAGTAGATTTGTAAAGATATCAGTACATGTTTACCTTTATGATATTCCATCGAAACTGTACACGAGGACATAATAAATCATGGAAGCATAGAAAAAACAGTGACTTACTCTATCAACTGATTTCAATCAACTCAGAAATAGAAATGAGTCCAGCAATTATCACTGATGCTAAAGTACTAAATATTTCCTGCTAAATTCCATCTGATGAATTATCACTATAAATTGTTTTAAATTGTCACATTATGTAACAAGGAATAATGTATATATAAAAAATTAATAAAAACAAAAATTTGCACATAAATTAATATATATTAATTACAAACACTTACAAACTGAAAGAAACCACTTTATTGCAGACAAACTTACAAATTTCTTCTTTAAAAAAAAGAAAGGAATTGAAACATCAGAAACGTTTTGTTTTTCCATCATTTTTAATAATTGACAAAATAGTTTGTAACAGTATTACAAACAATCAATAACTGTTACTGTTTGATCAAACATGTGAGTAATGTAATGTTTTTTCTTACACTCGAGGTCAGGTCCGATATAGGTCTCGAGGTCAGGTCTCTGGAGGAGAGCTGTTAAAATACTTCGCTCGCCAGTTGAATACTAATTTTTTCTGCTATCGTATTAAAATTGCTTCTAAATTGATATCAATATAACAAAAATAGGAAAAATTGCAAACACTGAGAATGTACTTTCATTCGTTATTATTTCCTCTCTCTATAACCTCAAATCTCTAACCGTTTGGTATAACCTCAAATCGGCTGAATGTGGGATTTCCTTTGACCTTGTTTTCGCGTACTGCCGCTAGATATCGGGCTAGTTACAGTTGAATAATGTTACTTTACACTATTGAGAAAAGGTATTTATAAATATTTGCGTTTAGTTTTTGTCACTTGTGCCTAAACTCAGTACTTTTGATTTAATAATTGTCACATTATTAAACGGTTGCAAAAAAAAAAAAAAATTTAACTCAAAATAAAAAATATAAAATTATCACAAATAAGGTGGGTAACTGAATAATTTCATGAACATACAAAAGATCTCAATAGATACTCGTAATTAGCATATCTCTACTTTTCATTGGAAAAATCTATTTAAACGCGTGACTAAAGTACCCGTACTTTTTTACACTCTCATTCAGTTGCTAATTGAGTAATTGAAAAATTTACAATTAAAAAGCGAATGTTTTTCTTAGATTAAAAACCGAACGAACATTTTCCCCTAATAGGAAGTTGTGAACATTAATTTAGTTTGAAAATTCAAACGTTTCCACCCCCACCCCCTTAACTCAATGTTTATACCTTCTTATTACAAAATTCGCTTTTTCATGTGAGAAAACGTTCGCTAAGTGGCCTCTCAAGAAAAGTATTCTATGTTAGAATTCAATTATTATATTACAGAGGTATATTTTAGATGCTGTAGTTTTTACATTGCACCAGATGATAGACTATGACAAATCAGGAGCAGTTAGAGTGACAATTAAAGTCTCTGATTGAAATCTTTGAAATAGTGCAATCGATAGGATGTTGATTATGAGAGTTTAAATCATTACCATATTATTATACTGTCAATAGTGTTTTATTAATTTCATCATAGACAGACTGCGGAAAGGTTGTTTGTAACAAAATTGTCTATATTTAAATCATGGTTCAATCTGACCCATAACAACCTGAAACAATTGAATTAAAATTAACAATTGAATTTTTGGATAGCCATAATCCTCCAAGTTGATTACACAACAATTGCACAAATTTTGCAAGAGAAATCTTTTCTTATGATAACCCTTAATAAATACAAATTTATAGTTACAATAATACATTTGAAAATATCGCTAACCACTTCATATTCAACTTCCCCATCATTCCATCTAATTTTATGATAATAATTTTCTAACCAATAATTAGTTCTTTTTTTTTTCTTTTTTTTAATTTAAGGCGCGCCAACATCTATGGTCATTGGCGCCGATAATTAGTTCTACTTTTATCTGTTTTTTTATGTTGCATTGGCGGTTTGAATATCCAGTGCCGAACTGTTTGATAACAATAATCAAAAATTGGAAACTCTTTAACAATATAACCTCCTACACTATCCACAAAGCACTGCAAGTCAGCATTCAGTACGCCTGTCTGAGTCATACTGAGCACTGAGCTAACGATTCACATCTTTTTATACCATACGCCGAACAATGCCAGCTAGAGGGTTGTATTCTACCACTCTATCATATATAATAAGACAATATGCCGTTGTGTTGGGCGGGAACGGATTTTTTTATTCAAATTCTAATCTTACATCAACTGAACCCGTTTTGATAGATTCAGACTGTTTAGAACAATCTATTACAATTAAGGGTGTTTTCTCTTTAAAATTTCGCAGAGAAGTTAGAGGTTACATTTGTTCCCCATAATATGACATTTGAAAAGAAGCGTACATAAGATATAATAGTGCATAACGATTAGCTGAGAAATCTATGTTCAAATCATCGTATGGAAAAGCTTTACAATTTAAATAAAGTTTTACATTTGACACATTGCAATGGTCAAAATGGCTAGCATTGCTTTCCACATTATTTGCTCGTTCAGTTTGAAAAGCAAATATGAGGTCGCGCGGCTTTTCCAGCTTCCTTGATGTTTTCACCGACCAGATTTGTCTTTGAGTTGCCGGCAATAGTGGGTAATCATAGAGTCCCAGCTCCTAAAACTTAGTGAAAATACCTTTTCAGATTTGAGATGAGGTGTAAGAGCTAATCTCTGATGTTCGTTGACGGTGACAAGGGCAGCTTCCAGCATAGTTTCACCAATTCCATTTTACAGTTTTCTACCGCATCTTCAGCTCTCTGTCGGTTGAATTTGTAAGTATTTCCATCTTGTCTGCTTCTAACGAGTATCAATTCTTGTTTAACGTTGATCACAATCTTCTGAAAGTCATCACGAAATCGCAGCAGTGATGATAGAGGAATGCATAGATTAATGTCCCCTCATTTGAAGTGATGTTAATCGTATCATTCCGAGAATAGCACCAGCCCCAGTTTTCTATGTATTGACAACCATCCTTAAATGAAACCAAGCCTTTGAGTGTGCAAGCAATTCCTGGATTTCTTACACGATCTATTTCGACTCCAATCAGTTCATATCTTATTTTATCAAATAGAAATACAAATGTATTATTGGTTATTTTTGATGAAGTTGGTATTGCTGAGTTTCTTTTAAGAACTTTTAAAAACTTGCCCTCTAAATAGAGTAGACTGGGCAGCGTATATAGATCTTGATGTTGTACACTTAAACGTATTTCATCACCAGACAACAGTTTTTATGATGCATAAGGGTGATGTGAATGCAATTCTATGCATTCAATTGAATTGTCGAACAGGCTTCTTTCTTCCAAATCTAGCACTTCATATTGATGATAACAAGTAGTAACCTGCCGCTTGAAGAAAGCGAATATTGCTATTAGTCAACGATGTTCTCTCGTCAACTGTTCTCACTGGAATGATGGTTTTCTTCTCTGCAGTTGTCCTTTTATTTACTCTCCTAAAGTCCAAACCATCGCTGTCTGGCGATGAAATGAATATACACAGCTATAATCCTTCCTTTTATAGGAGATCCGGCAAGTAAAGTAAACACAGCTGGCCACAATTGTTGCTGCCCACTTTTTGTGGCCACGCGCCCCTCGCTTGATATTGTTGAACTATTTTAAAACTTCTGTACAAGAAAGTTCTATATTTAGAGTGATTATTGATAAGTGTGTTGAACTTTCTGAGCTTGACGAGCCATAACGCCAGTGTATAGCTTTGTGGACTCCTGCGTCCACGTTCGCCGGGGCTGGACACCAGACGGAGTTTTGGAAGTTGTAGTTGCACCATTTCCGTATGGGCTGAAGGGAGAACAACACTTGTAGGAGGGGACCGAGGCACCCAACCGCTCTTTTCAGAGCGAGGGCGTAAGCTTCGGCTTGAGCCCAGTGTAAATATTTACAATATTTACATAGTTAAGTATTTTAACTCTACATAGTTGAATTAGTGAAGTAATATTAAGTATGACGAGCACACCGATGAACGCTAGACCGTCTATCCGTTCTCGGATACTGAAGTGTCACCACTTTGCCTAAAAGGCATGATGGTGGTATTAGAAGAAAATTATTTGATGACGAGCAACAAAAAGTGCTATATGTTCAACGGTGGTCAAACAGACCAGTAGATGAGATTGACGGGTTCTAGGCCACTTTTTTTGCACAAGATGGCGGCCGTCCCCTCTCCCACCCTAGTCACATTACCTCTCTCCCACCAAATGACCCCCTCCCCTCCCCCAACCTTTTCCCAACTTTTCCCTCACCCCCTCCCCTCCCCTTTTCCTGTAGGCGAAGAAATATTAAAAATTAATTTTTTTTTGCTTAGGTCAGCAAAAGCGATCTCACAACCTTCGTCATCCAAGTCCATCACTTACACCACTCAGCTATAGTGGTAACTTGGCAATAGTAGTTTTCTTTAGATCCTTATACCTCACCCCCACATACTTCTCCCTCATCTCTCTCATATACTTTCTATCTCTCTCTCTCTCTCTCTATAGATATATATAAAATATATACACAGAGACTTAAAGAGAGGCTCTGCCCCACGTACCCCAGGCCAGGGTTCATTAACCTGTATTTTTCCATTCATACAAAAGTTCATTAACCTCTATGTATGCACAATGTTTGCAATATAATTTCTAATTAAAAGTATTTTTCCATTCGTACAAAAGTCTTATTCTTTAAGATAAAAATCTATTTATCGATAAGTATATTGATAACACCTATCGAATCCAGTATATGATTATTATCGATTTTATTAGTCACTCACTTAATAAATTCTGTAAGTTTTTTTTTTTTCGTTAGATCTGTACTTTGACGATGCAATTGAATGCCCTAAGATTTTTAGCACATTTTAAATTCTTATGAAATAAACACACAAAAAAAAATTATTCCATCAAATATATATTGATAACACATATTGAATCCAGTGTATTGATTATTATCGATTTTGTATGAGGCAGTCACTTCTGTAGGTTTTTTTTTTGGGTAAAACATTTTTAAAAAGTTAGAAAGCGTATTTAAGATAAATCTATTTATCGATCAATTATATATCGATCGCTTCCCAGTATATATTGATTATTATTGATTTTTAAGTTAATAATATGTTTTATCGAACTAATTGTTTATGCAATTAAAGAAAGGAAAAAACTAGTGATTTAATAACTGGTGTATCTCAATTTACATACCAAATTCCGCATATTTAATCACTAGACAGATACTTAGTTTTTTTGGTAAACAGATGAGTTTTTTTTGGTAAACAATAAACTAAAACTTAATCTATGGTTCCTTCTTATACACCATACTTATCTACTTTTATCGATCAAGTATATTGACATTTAATACAGTATATTGATTTATGAGTCACTTACCTGTGTAAGGTTTTTTGGTAAGCAATTACAATTTAATTTCCATTTTCCTTCTTTAAGAAAAATCTATTTAGCCTATTATACAAAACACACCGAGGACAGCCGAACTACAGAGCCGATAATAACCGAACAGTCCTTATTGTTTTTTTTAAAAAAAAACATTACACAATCATTTGTAATTAAGTTGTCCAAGTTTTCTAATAATAAGCACAGTCCAAATCGTTCGTTAGTAGGTTTTACTTTTCTTCCATAGAGCTGAGAAACACTTAACACTTTGTGCGAGCCCATGTTGTCTCTGCCGATGACCGATTAACACTTAATTACAAAGGACTCCACTATGAGTTAAATCTCCACTTTCCTTTTTAAGATAATTTTTTGTTTTGTTTATCGATCAACTATATTTATAGAATATAATATATCGTTTTCTTTTTGGTACTGCTTAAAGTCGTTGGATCTGTTATCTAACGCAATGTACGACGAAATAGTTAATAATATGTTTATGCAATTAAAGAAAGGGGAAAAAAAAAAAAGCTAGTGTTTAACCAGAGATTTAATAACTGTTGTATCTCAATTTACGTATCAAATTCCACATATTCAATCACTTTTCTAATCTAAAACGGACTCAATTTACACACATATTTCCGTCAATTCTTGCAAAGAAGAGATGTAAGTTTTCGGCTAGAAATGTAGAAAGTGCCTATCTTACAAATTGACATGTAGAAATAAAAGTAGAATCGCATTTAATGCGTACAGTCTTAACTAGGAATTAAATGGAACTTAACTGTTTTACAACACTTTTTATTAGACAAAGTATTTTCTCTAGAGATAACTCTGTAAGTTGGCAGTTACAACTTGTAAAAGGTTCGAAAGTGCGTATCTTAGAGCTAACATGTAAGAATAAAAGCAGAATTGCGGTATATACGCATTTATTCAAACTAGTAATTAACTGGAATTTATATGTTAATCATGTTAACAACTTCTTATTTGAGCAAAAGTAATTTCTCTCTAGAGATAGTTTGCGGAGTTTCGCAGTAATATCTTACTACAGTAGTATTTTTCTGTAGTCTTTTTACAGGAGTAAGTCTAATTCCACCACAGTGGAAAGCTGATCCTACACAGATAATGTAATTTCCAAAAAAAAAATCTTCTATCGAATTAATTGTTTGTACAATTAAACAATTACTTAAAGAAAGGAAAACTTAGTGGAACCAGTAGTCTTTTTATCTCAATTTAGGTACAAAATTCCCCTACATTTTTGCAATCTAAGAAGCACTCAATTTACGTACATAACTCCCCCAAAATAGTGATCAGTTTCCAATTTAACTGGTAAATGAATTATTCTATATTTTTTGTAATCTAATAAGTATTCAATTTACATATATAATTCCAATAGAGAATTTAATAAATTAATGGGATTTATACCATACCTAGATAGAAGTAACTTCCTTAGTGAGTAACAGATTGATATTCGCTCCTAGAGTCATGGATGTGCAAATGACGAATGATTAGATAGTAGAGAATGTATTGTGTTAAATGTCTTTGGTCAGGTGAAAATGTAAAATCACTGCACAAAGCAAAGTTGGACTACAATTAAATCTGTCGAATAACCAAGAAAAACAAAGATATACAAAAGAATATATTGCACCAAAACATTCGTAAGTTATCGTATTGTGAATTGGAATAACAGTTTTGCTAGTAATTTCCAAGTTCTTTCCTCAACCTTTCTAAATATGTAACAACTTCTTCTGCCATCTTACATTCTTAAACAGGCATAGGATATTATGCGCTAAAAAACATGTTACTTTTTAATAAAAGAATATTGGAACAAGTTAAACCATTATAAGTTTCTAATCTGGGGAAAGATTGCATTATATCCAAATTCGAAATCTTCTGTTTTGTAGCCATTGTCTAATGTCTATTAGTCCAAGAAAAACACACAGATATACAATAGAATATAAACATATATTGCACTAAAACATTCTTAAGTTATCGCATGGCAATTATTGTGGATTGCAATAACAGTTTTGCTAGTAATTTCCAAGTTCTTTCCTCAACCTTTCTAAACATGTAACAAATAAGAAATAAGTTTCTAATCTGGGGAAATTATATCCGAGTTCGAAATCTTCTGTTTTGTAGCCATTGTCTAATGTCTATTAGTCCAAGAAAAACACAGATATACAATAGAATATAAACATATATTGCACCAAAACATTCTTAAGTTATCGCATGGCAGTTATTGTGGATTGCAATAACAGTTTTGCTAGTAATTTCCAAGTTCTTTCCTCAACCTTTCTAACATGTAACAACTAAGAAATAAGTTTCTAATCTGGGGAAATTATATCCAAGTTCGAAATCTTTGTTTTGTACCCATTGTCTAACGTCTATTAGTCCAAGAACAACCAAGAAAAACACAGATATACAATAGAATATAACATATATTGCACTAAAAACAGTCTTAAGTTATCGCATGGTAAGTATTGTGGATTGGAATCAGCTTTCCTCAACCTTTTTAAACATGTAAACAACTTGTTCTACTGTCTTACATTCTTAAACAGGCATAGGAAATTATGCCCTAAACAATATGTTACTTTTTAATCGAAGAATATAGGAATAAGTTAAACCAATGTTTGCATAGTATAGGAAATGGGAAATGATTGCATTATATCCAAATTCGAATTCTTCTGTTTGGAATTTAGACATTTCTACCAACACTAACGTCTATTAGTCCAAGTACAACACAGATATACACAGAATATAATACAGTATATTGCCCTAAAACAGTCTTAAGTTATCGCTTGGCAATTATTGTGGATTGCAATAACAGTTTTGCTAGTAATTTCAAAGTTCTAAAGCTGTTTCAAACAAACAAACAAAAAATACTGCAAACATACAAGTGTCTTGTCCCCAAACTTGTTGTAATTGGTACCGATTAGAAATATAAATATATTCTATTGTCATTTGGAAGAAATTAGTCAAAATATCCCCCCCCCCCCCAAAAAAAAAAGAAAAACATTATTAGTTCTGTTTAATGTTTTAACTTGTTTTTATTAGACGGAAATTATAACAAAGAAGTAATTTTTGCTTAGTCAGATCGCATTCCTACACCTTCTTACGAGCCCTGGCACACACACACACACACATACGCGCGCGCGCACTACATGTTGTTAAGTGAATAATTGACAGAAATAAAAAAAATACATGTTTCTCTATTTTTGCAATACAAAAGAAAGGAAATAATTGCAACCATTAAAAGTAAAAATTGATCACCGTTTTCTCTATTATTTTTCTCTCATAATACATAGATGTGTACGGTTCTATTATAAATAACACAAACATAATATTTTGTTTAATTACAAATCCATACCTTATACTATAATCTTGGTAATAATATACATAATTTACACACACACACACACACACACACAAATCTTTTTATGTCTACTGGCAGAGTATGTTTTAACTTATCTAAATTGTCCAAATTTATAGTCAAAATCTAAAGCTAAGTCTTGCATTTCTCTTACTAACCAGCAATGTCTATTTCTATAAGGAACTAGTTTAAGGCCTACCAAAATTACTGCTTCTTACCGGTTGCACTCAGAAACTTTAACACGACCTCTTATTTCTTTATCGTTCTCCTGTTGTGTTGAAAGCGGTACCTTGTATATTTTTCCTGTGCAAAATTCCATCTTCTCTTATTTTGGCAAACGAGTGTCCATTGTAACTTGTTACACCAGTAAATGTTAAAAATGGTTTCTCTCGGTAGGTGAGGAAATTATATCCAACCCATTTTTCGGTATTATAATGTAACCATTTTCTTTATTACAATAGGCACTATTTTTTTTTTTTGTTTTTGTTTTTGTGGTACCCTTTTAGTTCTTGCACTCTTCTTTTTCTGCATATATAAAAGTTCTTTTGTTGTTTACGGTAAACACCAGTTGTGTGCAAAGTTTTGCAATGTGGTTTAATATTTTTAAATTCTGTCAACTCGTTTTCCACCAGTTGCTTGTATTCCTCTTTCTGTAGTTTTTTTTTTCTGTATATAGTCTATCTTCCTTCTTTTTAAATCCACCTAGTTCTAAGTGTCGTTTCTTTACCCATACATGGGAGTTCTATTTCTTTTACTGTATATGGCAATAGCCTACCGGCTCTCTTCCGTAAGACATGGTACCAATCCTGTCTTTTCGATATCTATGGTATGGTATAAAACAGTGTTCCAGTGTTTTGAGAAATACGCATTTAATGTAACATTTTTGCACAACTAAGTGTCGTTTCTTTGCATATGGTACATACATTAGAGGTGGGAGTTCTATTTCTTTTACTGTATATGGCAATAGCGTGTTGGTTATGTTAGCTCTCTTCCGATAAGACATGAAAAAAAAATTACATTATTGGTAGAGACCAATCCTGTCTTTTCGATATCTACTCTTCCTGGTATGGTAGAAAAAAGTGTTCCAGTTTTTGAGAAATACGTTTCCCCAACGTTTTTAATGTAACATTTTTGCGCAATCTGTACAATATCTTTGTTTACACACTACAATATAATATATAATTAATTGGTAGAGAGTTAAAACGAAATGTCGAAACAACATAATTTATCTTTTTTTTTTTTTTTTTTCTCTGTTCTTGGTATTTTCCGGTAGGTTTA
The DNA here is from genome assembly GCA_011037195.1 of Triatoma infestans. NCBI lineage: Eukaryota > Metazoa > Arthropoda > Insecta > Hemiptera > Reduviidae > Triatoma > Triatoma infestans. The sequence goes on along the minus strand of JAAEAF010000659.1, from coordinate 2,001 downwards.
ACTGTATACCAGTCAACTTTCGTGTGTTCTTATTCGCCCAATATACATACTGTAACAAATTATTAAATACAAGGCAACAACTGTTCTGTAAAGTGTCTGTTAGCCTTGTCCACATCTTTTGCAAAGGAAACAGAATACATTGGAGCTTGACGGAAATAACGTTTACTACTTTCCAATAGGGATAAACAGTCTTCCAGAGGGTTGTACATATCGTCGGTTGCTTTGTAAGCGATCAATTTCTCTAACTGTGTGGGATTTGAGGTGAGTCTGATATTCAATCTACGGCGCACGTTCTCCATAGTTTTTCCAAACACAGAGTTATTGTAAAGTTTGTACAAATCTTTTTCGAATTCATTATCGGCAGAGAAATCTATTTAGCCTATTATACAAAACACACCGGGGACAGCCGAACTACAGAGCCGATAATAACCGAACAGTCCTTATTTTTTTTTTTTTTTAAACACATACACAATATACAATCATTTGTAATTAAGTTGTCCAAGTTTTCTAATAATAACCACAGTCCAAATCGTTCGTTAGTAGGTTTTACTTTTCTTCCATAGAGCTGAGAAACACTTAACACTTTGTGCGAGCCACCATGTTGTCTCTGCCGATGACCGATTAACACTTAATTACAAAGGACTACAAAGGGAAACTATGAGTTAAATCTCCACTTTCCTTTTTAAGATAATTTTTTGTTTTGTTTATCGATCAACTATATTTATAGAATCTAATATATCGTTTTCTTTTTGGTACTGCTTAAAGTCGTTGGATCTGTTATCTAACACAATGTACGACGAAATAGTTAATAATATGTTTTGTCGAACTAATTGTTTATGCAATTAAAGAAAGGGGGGGGGAAAAAAAAGCTAGTGTTTAACCAGAGATTTAATAACTGTTGTATCTCAATTTACGTATCAAATTCCACATATTTAATCACATTTCTGATCTAAAACGTACTCAATTTACACACATATTTCCGTCAATTCTTGCAAAGAAGAGAATGTAAGTTTTCGGTTAGAAATGTAGAAAGTGCCTTTCTTACAACATTGACATTTACGAAATAAAAGTAAGAATAGCGGTGAGCTTACCCTTACCACTAGTAATTTAAATGGAACTATTATTTTTAAAACACTTTTTATTAGAGCAAAATAATTTTCTCTAGAGATAACTACTGTAAGTTTTGCAGTTTAAATTACTAGTTTTAATACATGCTTATATACCGCACATCCTGCTTTTAGTTCTTACTGTTAAGCTTCTAGATACGCACTTTCGATTTTACAATTTTAAACTGCAAACCTGCAAGCATTTTCAAACTAGTAATTTACTGCAACCTTACCGTATTATCTCTAGAGAAAATTACTTTTGCTCTAAGAAAAGGTGTTTAAAAAATATATAAGTTCCATTTAAATTACTAGTTTAATATGTTACGCATAAACGCTATTCTTACTTTTATTTCTACATGTCAACTTTGTAAGAAAGGCCTTTCTACTTAATACTAACCGAAAACTTACATCTCTTCTTTGCAAGAATTGACGGAAATATGTGTGTAAATTGAGTTCGTTTTAGATTAGAAAAGTGATTAAATATGTGGAATTTGATATGTAAATTGAGATACAACAGTTATTAAATCTCTGGTTAAACACTAGCTTTTTTTTTCCCCCTTTCTTTAATTGCATAAACAATTAGTTCGACAAACATATTATTAACTATTTCGTCGTACATTGCGTTAGATAACAGATCCAACGACTTTAAGCATTACCAAAAAGAAAACGATATATTAGATTCTGTAAATATAGTTGATCGATAAACAAAACAAAAAATTATCTTAAAAAGGAAAGTGGAGATTTAACTCATAGTGGAGTCCTTTGTAATTAAGTGTTAATCGGTCATCGGCAGAGACAACATTGGCTCGCACAAAGTGTTAAGTGTTTCTCAGCTCTATGGAAGAAAAGTAAAACCTACTAACGAACGATTTGGACTGTGGTTATTATTAGAAAA
>JAAEAF010000658.1:0-236930 GCA_011037195.1 Triatoma infestans | reverse complement strand
GAGGCCGGTAGTGCACTGAGAAGGATCCGCAGGGTACAAGAGTACAAGTCTCAGTCCACTTTCCCCTGAAAATAATCTAATCCAATCTAGGCTTACGTTTAAGCTACTCTTAAAAGTTTTGCTCAGCGCTAACAGAATGCGCAGATCTACAATTTAGTGCCATTTATAGGTTATGCTAAGGACAATAATTAAATGTTAAGTAATAATAAATTGTAAATGCAAAATGTTATCTGCATTTTTCATTCACAATTTATGGAAAACAGGATATGACGAGTGACAGAAAATAATCAGTCCAATAAAACATAACCGAAGCGATCAATATCTTTCATATCATAGAATTATTTACTTTTTATCCAAATTTTACAAGCTTTGTGAAAAAGAATGAAAAAATCAAATACTGCAAAAACTATTATATACGAGTATATTGGGTGTTTCACATAATTCTTATTTTTCCAAAGTGAGAGAATATATAATACAAGGAAAGTAAAGAGGTTTTAGAATATAAGGGGAACACTAAAGGATAGTAAAATTAATTGGAACAATGGATATTTAGAGGACGAGAGAGATTTTTTCTTTTGGGGAGGAGGATATTTCAAGACGACAGACCCCAGGAATAACTCAGAAATTCTTGTCCGCAATGTTGGAAAAGTGTGTGCCAATTTTCCATATTTCAGTTCTTCGCTTTTGTGAAACTTGATGCCACGTCTCCCTGAGAGAACTAAGAGAAATCTGATGGTAGAAGTTCTGGACCGCAAGGCGAACATGGCAGCTTATTGTTCCAACGCTAATCTCAAGCGTGTTGGCGTAGTACGTGAGTAACTGTAAAACCACTTCGGTTTTTTTAAAAAATCGCAAGCTTCTTTCTTCTATTATATCTTCTTGAAGTGCGAGGTTCAATTATGCAGTTGAAATCTCGATTGGTCGCCTTGCACATTGCAAATGAGACACAGTTTTCTCAGGGTATAAAAATTTGTTTGATTTATTCTAGCTAACAATCGGTTATTGAGTATTTGAGAGTAAATATCAGTTATTTTTACTCACTCAAAAAAACAAAAAACAAATCAGAGAACACTGTTCTTCTAAAGAACAGTTTTCTAGAGTTCGTGTCGCCTTTGAATGGATAACTGAAGTTAACATATTGAACCAAAGATCAAACAGCTGTTCTAAACTAATGACAAGGTTGCCAACTAGTGTAAAATACAGAAAATATCATTATTTTTATAAGGATATTCTGTGATTTACGCTTTTTTGTCCATTTTGTACTTATAAAATGACTTTGGTATTTATGATTTTATATAATTAAAAATAAAAAACATAATTTTTATAATGAAAATTAGAGCTTTTGTTAAGTTTAAAATAGTTTAATTTACATAGAAATTTGTACAGTTGTTACATTACAATATAATGTAATAAATAAATACATAAATATGATGAAGTATACGTGAAAAACAAAGTTTTATGTTGTAAACTATTGTTCCATCGCTACTATTATATATAAACATATATGCGTACATACTTTTACTGGCTAACTATAGCTTATTGTTTACTTTTATACAAACTTGATAATTTATATATATTCTTTTGTTATTTCCTCTCCCTATGGGCTTGTTTCTTATTAGAACTTAAATATTAACTTTCGTAACATTTTACTAAGCTTAACATGATTTCAGAGGAAAATAATTTTTTTTTAATAACCAATGATTCATTTTTTCCCTTATCTTTTGGTTTTACGTTTCCTTTGATGTTATTTTTTCATCTACTTTGTATGATATCTTTTTTTTGCCAAGAGGTAGATTACGCAACAATAACAAATTAAATAGTTAACTTTTCCTTATCATTATTGTTATTGATTCTATCCACTTGACAAATATTGAAAAAAATGCACGAAAATAGAGTTGGAATTTTCCTTTTGAAGTGTCAGCGGTCGTGAACGAGATCTGGTGGCTCTCTTAAAAAGTGTAAGAATGTAAAAGGTCTGGTTTTCTTGTTTTCTGGCCTGGAAGCGATATATCTAACCAAAAAAAACCTTCAATAAATTTACTTCTATTAAATATACTTTTACCAGCAAACGAAATGGCTATTGATTCTGGACCATAGTATGAACTATTAGGCCATCGCGGCTGGTGAATCTGTCCCACCCATTAGAAGAGTCGTTAGTATCAATTCTATTTTTTTTTCCAATCAGTCTTATAAACATTCCATAATCTGGTATAAATACCAAATTTGGTTGAACAAAAAAAGGTTTGTCGTATTTTTTTTGTACTTCCTTATACTTCTAGTAATAGGAAGATATTGAAATCCACTTTTCACAGGAAATACAAGTCTTATACAGCACTCTAACTTAATTAATTAACTGTATTTAAGGACTTAAATTAATTAATTTAACTGTATAAAAATAATGATATTTTCTGTATATTACATTAGTTGGCAATCCTGTCATCAGTTTAGAACAGCTGTTTGACCTTTGGTTCAATATGTTTACTTCAGTTATTCATTCAAAGGCGGGCACGTCCTCTAGAAAACTGTTCTTTAGAAGAATAATGTTCTCTGATTTCTGTTTTTTTTTTTTTTTAATTATCTCAAAAAAAGAGCTACAATGATTTTTTGTAAGCGGGGCCCCATAATTGCTATCTGCATAGAGAATGCATCACTTTTATTTGAACCATTTTTGACAGGAAAATTTCATTTTAATGTGTTTTGAGCAATCTGCTTCGTTAAATTTGAAATGTTATTTGCGTCTTGTCCACTGGACTGCAGTATAATCACTTTAACTACTATCTACTTTGGATATAATATACATGTATCCCCAATCAACTCTATACTTATGTTAAAGATAAGTAACAATATCCAAGTAGAATCTTTGTGTAGATTGTGTCAGGAGGAGGAGGAAACAGTCTCACATCTGTTGTTTGATTGCATTGAAATCGCCAAATTGCGTTATGAGATCTTACATACTAGACCTACAAGTAAATTTGTTTATTTTATAATATTGTATTATCAAAGTCGTATGAATATGTCATACCAGATCATGTTTTTCTTAATTCTGAACGGTTTCGGGTTTTCCTCCATGTTTATTAAAGTCTAGTTTTCATCAAGCATAAAAATGTAATGTTTCATTTTTAAAGTTTCCTATCATATGCTACGTACTCCAAGTGTAAAGTAGACTTGACGAGAAACTGAAACCGGTCAGAATTAATTTAAAAAAAAAAAAACTCTTGCTATGTCGTATACAATTTGAAAAATCATGAACTCATATATTCAACACTGAAGAACTTATCACCTATTCATTAATTTTTGTTCTCTATTCATTTTTACTTTCTCATACTCCTAGTAAGAGGAAGTATTGTAATCGTGTCTAATTTTCGATATCGAGTTTTCACCGGAAATATCCGTTGTGAGGTCTCCTGAGTCCAAAAAAGTGATTTTTAGCAAATGGTCTGTGTGGGTGTGTGTGGGTGTGAATATGTGAACAGAATAGACCAAAAAACGAAAAACCACAGAAAGTTGAAACTTGATATTCCATTTAGGTATTATCTGACGGTGGCTCATCTGACAAAATGCCTCAACGGAAGTACACTTTAACTAGTTGGTGTTTTACTTGTGGCGTTTTCCAAAAACTTGGTAGGTCAACTTAACATACCAAAGTGACTACAACTTTGATTTGAAACATTTCTCTGGGAAAATTCATTTAAGGACAGTTATGGGCGAGGGATGGGGTTAGGTTTTCAGCTAAAGTCCTATTTCAGTTTATTAGGCAATTCTATCATCTAAATAATGTTAATTAGAATTGAATATGTTGTTGAAATTCACAGTTTAAAAAAAAATCGGATAACCGGATGTGCGTTTACATTACCACTTTACTAAATGATTTTTTCACATTTTCGCGATTTTCTCAAAAATGGCTTCGACGATTTTCTTGAAACTTCCTATATAAACTATACATACAAAGATATATAACTTTTATTTGAAATATTTCTCTGGAAAAATTCATTTAAGAGCACTTTTAGGGGAGGTGTGGGGTTACAGCTTCCTCTAAAGTGCTATCATAGTTGATTATACAATTCTATCATGCAAACAAAATTAATTAGAAATAAATAGATGCCTAAAATTCCGACTTACAAGGAAATTAGTAAACCGGAAGTGCGCTTTTACTGGACAGTTTTTTCAGTTTTCGACGAATTTCATTAAATTTGGTACACAAACTATAAAATTTGTCAATTATAATTTTGTGCACTGGAGTAAAAGAAAGTTGTGTGAGTGTTTCACAGCAGATTTTTTTCTAGAGAAAAAAGTAATTGTAACAGATCTATTAGTTCAGTTTTTATGAATCTATTATTATAGAATTATGAATAAATTAATCATTAAAATAGATTCTCATGTTGAAATGAGGAAAATAAGAGTATTTTATGCATTACCTCACTCGAAACTTATCCCCAATATTAGTAAGAACAAAAAATACTCCCACATTGCTTTTTTTGTTTTGTTTCCAGTTAAAAACTCTTCTATCCAATAGAGTAGTGGTAGTTTTGGTGTTTCCTTAAGATGAGTCATAAACCTGTACACGGGTAGGGAACTTGACGTGGTAATATGTTTCAATGGGAGGACTGTACAACGGTTAAGTCTTTAAATATGTGGTAAAGATGTTTGCAGTAATTTAGTTGTAATAGTGTTAAACAAGTGTCAAGATGAACAACGGTTCATTTGTGAAATTAAAGAATCATTGCGATGATGGTGTAACAGTAGATAGACTTGCTGCTAGAAGACCTATTAAGGTTTGTGTTCTCAATTTTATTTATTTATTTTTTTTATATTTATCCCTTTTTAACTTCACGTAAATCAGAAAAGTTACAAAACTATTAAATAATTAAATAGTTTCATTCATTTCCGTTCATTCATTCTACTATTTTCTTATTCCCGATTCTTTTGTGTTTCTGTCTGTTCCTACGTTCATACCCTGAAATTAATCCACATAACATTAATCTGATATGTCAATACTATACATCTTTATAGTTGAAGTAGTTTTTTAACGCAATCTTCATACAAAAAAGAGGTCTATGATTTCTATGATTTCATTCGTCACATTATACCTGTTAAAACGTGCCGGCGTATGATTGTGTGTGTGTGTGTGTGGGTGTGTGTGTGCCTGCTTGTTGTTGACCATGTTGAATTAATTACTGTTGGTTTTTATCTTTACTGGTGAAAATGAGAAGAAAAACAAAATTATTTCCAGATTAGGCTTTCGTCAACATTGTCAACTCTAGGTCCTGGTTATACCGAGATTACAAAAAAGAGGCAAAACAAAATAAATAAAAATATAAATAAATTAAAATATATTTACTTTCTTTATCATCAAAATCCTTTATTTTGTAGTGATTTTTTACTTTCTCTTACTCCTCCTAGTAAGAGGAAGTATTGTAATCGTGTCAAAATTGTCGATATCCACTTTTCGCCGGAAATACATGTTTTGAAATCTCTTGATTTCCAAAAAAAAACGGTTTTTAGAAAATGGTCTATGTGGGAACAGAATATCTCGAAAATTAAAAAATTGCAGGAAGTTCCAAATTTTATATATTCGGAAAGTACCACTTTTCTGAATGGTTTATCAGTTTTTTGACATTTTTTCGAAAACAAGTCCAACGATTTTCTTGAAATTGAGTATATTAACTACACACATAAAGAGCTACAAATTTTATTTGAAACATTTCTCCGGGTAAAGTTATTTAAGGCGATTTTTTTTGGGTAGGTGTGGAGTTATGTTTTCCTCTACAGTCCAATCTTAATTATTAAACCGGAAGTGCGTTCAGTTTTCGAAATTTTATCCATAAAAACACCAACGAATTTCATTGAATTTACTATACTAATTCACCAATAACTATAACATTTGTCACTAACAATTTTGTAAACTGCTGTAAAAAAAAGTTGTGTGAGTGTTTCACACCAGATTTTTTTTTTTTTCCTATTACTTTCTCTTACTTCTCATAAGAAGAGGAAGTATTGCGATCGTATAAAATGTTCGACATTGAATATTTCACCGGAAATTCATGTTTTAAGGTCCTTAAAAAGATAAAAATATTTTTAACATTAAGTTTATTTTTATACATATATATGTGTGGGGGTGGGGGGTGTTCAAGATTTATCTTCTTCAATGCCCATCATTCATAAGTACAAGTATGTGTTTTGAGTATCCAAATCGTATTCTCAGTTTTATCTAAATCAATGATTAAATTAAATATAAAATATTAATGAGTAACTCTTCTATATATAACATAAATAATAATAAAATAATAAATAATAACAAATTAAATAATCAATTTTTTTTTTTTTTTTTTGGAAGTTGGTCAAATAGAATAAGAAATTATTTAAGTCCTTGCTAATGTTTCGGGAATATTTATTTACATCTTCACGGCTTGAAAATAAAATACATAATTATTACAGATATTGTCTGTTCCATATAAATTTATAACTATTAAATATAATAATTTATGAGAATTGCACGGATTCTGACATTAAATGCGGTATATAATGGATATGAGAAGAAGAGAATTGGGTTTGAAAAATAAATAAACTGGATATAATACTGAACACTGTTTAATGAGAAAGTAACACAAATTGCCAAAACTTTACACGAATATAGAAATTGGTAGCGAGAGATTTAGAGTGTGTGAAAAGAAGGATAGTACGAGGAATGTCCAGTAAGTAAGTGTACTGAGGCTCTCACGGCCGGAGGGATTTTGTTTTCGACATGTTGGCTACACAGTCGTGTAGCCTGATTCCTGCCCTCCGCAACGAGACTGGTTCGGGGTCAGTACGCTGAGAACTGTCAACGCGACAATACGTTTCGTGAAAAATGTCAATCCAATCTCCCGCCAAGTGTGAAATATTCAAAGTCGGGCAAGAGCTTTTTGAGATGCTACAAACTCCATGGAGATGAATTTCTCCGCTCCATCATTTCTGGAGATGAAACTTGGGTTGCACACTACACTCCTGAAACCGAAAGGCAGTCTCAACAGTAGCGTCACACCTCTTCACCCTCCGCCAAAAAGTTCAAAACCACGATTTCAGCCAAGAAAATCATGGCATCCATGTTTTGGGACTGTCAAGGCATAATTTTAATTGAATATATGCTTCAAGGGGAGACCATCAACTCTGAAGATACTGTGGGACCCTAAAAAAGTTGCGGAGGGCGATTCAGAACAAAAGGAGAGGCATGCTGACAAAGGGAGTCTGCCTGCTGCACGACAATGCCAGACCACACACTGCTTGCCTCGTTTAAATGGGATGTCCTGAACCATTCCGCGCATTCCCCTGACCTAGCACCTTCAGATTACTATCTCTTTACCTCCCTGAAGCTGCACATGGGTGGAAAAAGGTTTTCAACCGACGAGGAGATGAAGGGGTAGGTGGAGAAGTGGACGAAGTGGTTGGCGGGAAACTACTTCGAGGAAGGCATCAAAAAATTAATATCCCGGTTCACCAGCTGCATTGAGAGTAATGGTGAGTATGTCGAAAAACAGCTTACATATGTACTAATGTAACCAGGTAATTTTTTTGTTCAAATACAAATTTTTGTAACCTACAAAAATTCAGTACACTTACTTACTGGACATGCCTCGTAGTTGGTTGCTGACGCGTTGTAACTGCTGCATAAACTGTTCTAAAAACTCTCCCCTGTAAAGCTCGCGTTGTTGTATTTAATCAGAGTCTCCCACTCTAGTCTGGCCTAAGTAGCGAGGGAGATTCTCAATTTTGTGTCTCTCTCTCTGCTTTAGATCCCTCTCTTCGAATCCTATTACAATTACCAGTATATATCTACAATCAATAGTCATGTGATGCATTTGATTTTTGGCAGAAGAGTTACTTTTAAAAGAGATTTCCAAGTCTTTTGAAATTTTCTTGGAAAAGCTCCACCAATGTTTTTCTTTGAATGGACTGCACAAATACATAAATCTGTCACTTTTATTTGAAACTATTTATTCCGGAAAAGTTGAATTCACTGGAGAGGCCAGTCTTACTTCAACGTGCACAGTATTTCTGGGCTAGATAACAGCGCTTTCATGTGGTCTGCTATGTTGTCGTATTCACTATCTGATCCTAAAACACTTGTGTATAATGTACGACTTTACGCTCCTATTCCCCCCTTAAAAATTTACCACTTTTCTCTTTAAAATAATCTAAGTTTCTTTTACCAAAACTTTCTCTTAAGGATAAAGAAGCCTTATAGGGTGAATAATTTGTAGAAAAAAAAAAAAAAATTACTTCAAAACTACGTTTTTCATGGAATAAATAATTCATTGAAAATTAACCAATCACCATAATGAAAAATGAAGCTGTGAGTTATAGGTGTTCGGTTTTGACCAATCAAGAATCTAGAATTGATAAACTTTAACCAGGCTATAGAGGGACGTTAGTTAATTTTCCCCCATCTAGCACGTAAATAGGTGATAGAAAGTGGGCGATTCCTAGCATTGCCTCTTTCTTATACGTAGGGGGCGGGGTTTAATTTTCCTTCCCATGCTAGTGATTGGCTATTGGATGACGATCGATAAAAGGTGAAATGTTGGTTTCTAACAAATCATTGACGCGTTCTCAAACCGACAGATCTTATTGGTTTAAAATAAAAAAAAATTAAAAAAAGAAAACATTCCGTAAAGCACTTCCAGTTGACGAATTTTACCCGAAACCTTGTATCTGATGTGGTGGTAGTAGCTAAATGGAATCCAAGTTTCAGCTTTCTGCGGAAAACCACACGCATACACACGTACACATATATCATTGATAAAAACATTTTTTCTTATTCAAGGGTATTTCCGGTGAAAACTCAGTTTCGAAAATCCGGCAAGCAATAAGAGAAACTTTTTTTTTTATAAACTAATTTAAAATGATAATTGAAACTTGTAAACAATAAATTAATATGCTAGAAAAAAATCAAATTTCTCCTAAACATGGTTCACTTGGCTAATTGCGTATTGATATTGGTATTAAATCAGTGGTAAACAGATCTTCTCTGCTAGCCATGATGCCTGTTTAATTATAACATTTACACCTACCTCTCCTTCATAAACAAGTGTAACTTATTAACATAATCTATAACAAAGTGATTAGATTTATCTTTCATATACACGCACACACATTTATATATATATATATATATATAATAATTATAACGTAATGATATGTAATTATTGCAATATTTCCATTATTAATACAACTATTGGGGGTTATTGAATGAGCTATACTGATGAATAATAACGATTTTTTAATAAAATTTCAAAGAATAATTAGTTTTTGAAAAAAGGTACAGGGAAAACAGTACTTCCGTTTTTTTTTTTACTTTCTCTTACTCCTATAAAGAGGAAGTATTGTAATCGTGTCAAAATTTTCGATATCGGTTTTCACTGGAATATCCGTTTTGAGGTCCCCTGAGTCCAAAAAGTGGTTTTTTAGCAAATGGTCTGTGAGTGTGGTGTGTGTGTGGTGTTTGTGTGGCTGTATGTATGTGTGTATGTGAAAAGCAATTAAAAACGAAAAATCGAGAAAGTTCAAACTTGAATTCCGTCGACTCACATGTGATCTGACTGTACGTTATCTTAATAAATTACTCAACCGGAAGTACCACTTTACTAGTTGGATTTTTTTTCTTTTTTGCGATTTTCTCAAAATGGCTCCGACGATAATCTTTAAACATTAACATCAACCACACATACAAAGAGCTACAACTTTTATTTGAAACATTTCTCCGGGAAAATGCACTGAAGGGCACTTTTTGGGAGGGGTGGGGTTAGGTTTCCATCTAAAGTGCTATTTCAGTTTATTAGACAATTCTGCCATCTAAATAATGTTAATTAGAATTAAATATGTTGTTGAAATTCCGAGTTTGAAAAAAATCGGATAACCGGAAGTGCGTTTACTTTACCATTTTACTAAATGATTTATTCACTTTTTCGCAATTTTCTCAAAAATGGCTGTGACGATTTTTTTTGAAACTTCGTATATAAACTAAACATGCAAAGATCTACAACTTTTATCTAAAACATTTCTCTGGGAAATTTCTTTTAAGAGCACTTTTAGGGGAGGGGTGGGGTTAGATTTTCATCAAAGTGCTATCCTAGTTCATTATACAATTCTATCATCCAAACATAATTAGTTAGAAATAAATAGAGGCTGAAATTCCGAGTTTCAAGAAAATTAGTAAACCGGAAGTGCGCTTTTACTGAACAGTTTTTTCAGTTTTCGACGAATTTCATTAAATTTGGTACACAAACTATAAAATTTGTCAATTATCATTTTGAGAACTGGAGTAAGAGCAAGTTGTGTGAGTGTTTCACACCAGATTTTTTTATATTGTAAGAGGAAATAATTTTTTTAAAATGTTTATTTCCACGCCTTACTTCCCATTCATCTCGCTCCAGTTTGTACAATATTATTTCGTTCAAGGTTAAAGTTTGATTACATGCTGTCTTATCGTCAGAAAGTTAGTATGTCCAGTATATGATTCATTCAACAAGTATTTCTGCGTTATAATTTCCTACAGTGAACTCTTTAGTTCAATACACTTTGGTTCCCGATGACGTAACATTCTTTTTTCTAATTTATTTACTAGGAATATATGATGTAGTTCTATCTGAATTACGTCGTTATATTTATCATTTCTATTTGGAATTCAAAGGAAAAAACCGTTTTTTTTTTTTACTTTCTCTTAACAAGAAGTTTTGCAATCGTATTTTTCAAACTTTTGAAATGGAATTTTCACCGGAAATATATGTTTTTCCGGTAAAGTTTCCGGGAAGTGGTATGTATGGACAAAATATCTCAAAAACGAAAAATCGGAGTAAGTTTGGTCAAAGTTTGTCAAGCACAAGCGTGCATTTCTCAACTTTTTTTTTTTAATTTTTCTTTATTTTCTCAAAACTTTTTTTTTAAACTCGCCTTAATTAGAATTATTTATTAATTATTAATATTAATTAATTATTAATTATTATTACAAAGGCTTATTTTTATTTTTATTTTTTATCTCTTACTACTTGTTAGAGGAAGTATTTCGATTGTGTCCAATTTTCGATATAGAGTTTTTATCGGAAATACAACGTTTCAAGTTCAGTGAATCAGAAAAAGTAGTTTTTTTTGGAAATTGGTTTGTGTGTATGTTTGTGTGTGGTCATCATAACTCAAAACCCTTAAATCGCAGAAACTTCAAGCTTAATATTTAGTTTTAAGTTCCACTAGGGGACCTGACAATAAGGTTTTGAACAAAAATCGGTCAACTGGGAAGTAAACACTTCACAGAAAGAGAGGTTTTAGGCGTGGTGGTTTTGGGTTATGTTTCTTTTACTCTAAAGTGTCATTTCAGTTAATTATATCATTCTATCATCCTACATAATATTAATTACAATAAAATATGGTGTTTAAAATTCCGTGTTTGAAGTAAATTGGTTCAACCGGAAATGCAAGTTTACCCGGAAGTATATTTCAGGTTTTTTTTTTTGTTTTTTTGCGATTTTCTCCATAAAGACACCAACGAATTTGATTAAATTATCATATTGATCATACCATAGACCTACCACTTTTGTTGGAATTAGTTTTCCCCGTATAATTCATTTCGGGGAAGTTTGGAAAGTTACGCTTTTCCTCAAAAAAGTAATTTTTTATAAAGTTTTAGATTTTCCCATTAATGTATCTTCAATACAACAAAACAGAGAAACCAACAAATCAACAAAAGGATTATATATGTTAGAACAGAATCAGTGAAATATAACTTTCTAAGCTTTCGTCTTAACTTACCAAATAGATTTCCAACTTTTAAGAAAATCTGTTAACTAGAAGTGCGACTTAATAAAATTTATTCCTGATAATTTGGGGGGGGGGGGATTTTCTTGAAAACTTACTGAAAACGTTTTTCATTTCTTTTGAAATGCTAACTGTACAGGATATCAACCCAACCAATAATTTTTATTGTAGCATTTTTCCATGAAAAATTGAGTTTTTTCCGGGTAGATCTCCAGTGGTTCTTCCAGTTACACTTAACCAATACTTCTTTACAACATAGTCACATTCAAGTAAAAAATTTATGTCCAAAAAATACCCATCACCATTTATTTCAAATATATATTTAATGAAATTCATCAATGAAAAATTGTAAAAGAATTTTTTAGAAGCGGTTTTTTTTTTTTATGTATTCAAAGGGCTCAAAGAAAGGTTGTTTTTTTTTGTTTTTTTCATGGGATCTTTTTCTTTACATAAAATATGTACACTATATTTAGTTGTTTAATAGTGTAGCGATCGGATGATAGTTAAATTTAAATTTTTTTTTAATATATTTGATGGTGAATGTAAATTCACGTAAGGAAAATATAAAATCTGTATTATAATTTATATTAACAGTTTAACTTTAAAATTAAAGAATTATCAATCAATCAATCAATCAAAAAATATTAAAGAATAAAATAAAGAATGCTAGAAATCATTTATTTGAAAATAATACCCAGCTCTGTTATATAAATATGTTTTATTCAAATAATAAAATTTACTTTGTTACTTTTCCATCCTGGTTATACTAGATAAATGTACTTTTCTGAAATTTATTAGCATTGTATATCCCATCTGTAAAGAGATAATTTTCCCCCAAAAAAAGAAAAACACCCTATGTATGAGGATATACCAAGGAGAATGTGGTGGCTATATCTCCTCCAGTGTAGGATATGAGATTCAATGTGAATAAGGTCTCCTCTTTGGGTGTGTGAAAATAGAAAAGAACATAGTTACAGCTACACATCGGATATAGTTAGGGTTACAAGGATAACCCCTTTTTTGTTTGTACTTCCTGGAGTTTATTGGCTGATGCAGCTTAGATCGCTTCTTATCTCTACTTTAAAGTACACTATAAAATTCCCTTACAACTCATTTCCCCAATGTTTATTTCTAGGAATACCTTAATCTAAATATTTCCAACCTTTGGTTATATGCCATTAAAGTAAATTTACTCTCCATCTTCTAAGCTAATGTTATTAAAATTTTTTTTTTATACAAACATTGTGTCAGTGGTTTTTTTTAACTACTTTGTAGTGTTTAGATATTTTTTCTTATTATAGATTTAAAATAGCGACTAACTCCATTTAAAAAAAATATATTGCAACTCACGCAGACGATTTTCACATACTAACCATACAAAACACCAGTGTTCTATAGATTGGAATTTGTATAATAAAGAAGATTTTTCCTAATTATATTATAGAAGGTGTTGAATAAAATGTTCGTCTTAATGTGACGAGTAAAAGTGATTCAAGTCAGTAAGGAGTTTACTGGATATAAACTGATTTTAAATACTATGTTCTCAGTTTAGAAAATCATTCTGATATGAATGATAACACACTACTTTCTTTAGAACAAGTTTAAAGTAATTTTTTTTTTGGCGCCGTCAAAAGATTATCTCTACAGAAATAGGTTTTTCCTAAAAAAAATTTCTCACACCAATATGGATACCACAATATGGAAAAAATATTACGAAGCTTAAAGTAAATCGTGAATAATGAATTAAAAACAAACAAACAAACAAAAAAATGAATAAAATGACACTTCTCGTTGGCTAATATTGAACGAAAACTACGTTCAAATTCTTTGGAGATATCTGAACGGATATTAAATTTGAACTACTTGTAAATTTTTGTTTTTTGAGCTGTTTATGATGAACAGACACACAATATACGATGCAAAAAAAAAAGAGATATGTTTTCTTATTCACAAGAACTCAAAAAAAAGAAAAAAAAAAAAAGGACTTTTCGGGTGAAAACTCAACTTCCATATAAATAAATTTTGACACTATCGAAGTTAATAAAAACAAAATTGACTTAAATTTGAATTTTTGCTTCAGTGTTAAATTTATTATATAAGGTTATCTAAACTAAACACGATACTTGAGGAAAATGTGACTCAAAAAACTACTTAATTAGAACAATATTTCTAATTAAATTGATAATTTATGTAAAAAAGTTTATTAAAGTACCACTTCCGGTCAACCCGGAATTTTCTTCAATTCCCTGAATTTTGGTAATATATTTAATACTGAGATTACTATCATACCCATCGTAGCATGCTTATTTTTATTTTTTCTGCGCAGTTTTGGATTCTCATTGATCCATTAAAGGCTACCAATTCGTGTAGAGAGTTAGTTCAACTTAATGTTTCTGTCATGCATTACACTTGTTGATTCAGGGTGCCATGTGTCATCAAATAGTCATGCTACTAAGAAAAAAATCCCAGATTTATCGAGTATTGCGGACCCAACCACATATTGAACATATTTAAGTTTAATTAAATTATATACGTCATAGGATCAATTTAAGAAAAATGACACTTTAGAGGTAAGCCTTAACATCGCCTCTAATCCTAAACCTCTCCAAAAATGAATTTATTTGGGAAAAATGTTTGCATACAAAAGTTGTAGCTCTTTATTTTGTATAATTATTATAAGTTTAAAGAAAATCGTTGGAAGCCGTTTTCGAAAATATCGTAAAAAAAACGTTTAAAAAAATCTATTCAGATTAGTTCCATTAGATCAATTTTGACTGTAACCTGATTGTCGGGTATACTGGAGGAACTTAAACGAAATAAAATTTTGAAATTTTTGTAGATAGACAGACGGCGAGCAGGCGTATTCACACACAATTTCTCATATTAATAATAATAATAATAATATTTTATTGCTTTAGAAAATACATTCTGTAGCAGGAGTTGGTTACAAAAATCAAAATAATTATAGAAATAAAAATAAGATCATAAAGTTAAGAACAAACAAAACAACATCTGTGAAAATAAGAGTGAAACTGAATAAAAGAGCTCTTATATCTATATATACACTTAAAAACAATTAAGTGGGTGAAAACAAAATCAGCTGAGAAAAATAAAAAAATAAATTGATTAATAAAGAGAGAGAAGAATTTCTCCTTTCTTCCTCCCTTCTCTCTCTTTTTCTTATTCTTTGTAAATAAACTTTTTGTAAATACATTCCTTTTTCCTTTTTTCTCCCTTTCCTCCCTATTTTCTTCTTTTTGTAAATAAACAGAACAACAATAATAGAAAGGAAGAATAAAAATAAAACAAAAAGAAGTGATGTCTCTCAATCATACAAATTTCTACGTAACTTTAAACCTGCAGATAGATAACAAAATATATCGTTTATTTGTTTATAATCATTAGACATCAGTAAGTCTCTTTGTGGATAAGCAGTTGATAAATATTTACTTAAGAATTTAGCTCTTAAATTATCCAAAACTTTACAATCATATAAGAAATGTAAAAGATCATCTTTTTTATCGTTATTGCACAATTTACAAAAAGCTAAAGGAAAAAAATTGATATCTGTCATGACCGTGAATTATCCTAAAATTCTTTTTTATAATTACATAAACGCAGTTGACAAAAAATTCGTATTTTTTCGATATTAGAATTGAAATGCAAGTAGAGCTCACCTTGAGGGTCAAAACTAGATAAACATCTAAAATGAGGGTTAAATGAAGAATTTAAGATAAACTCAACATCTTTACTGAATAAATAATTTCTGAAAGAAGATAAGACATTAAATTTGTTATTTTTAATAGTATCAACATCCTCAATCAATAAATACTGATGTCCAGTTAAACATAAATTATACTTTAAATATGAGTACCAATTAAATGGTAATTTGAAATTGTTTTCAACCTGTACAAGACGCGATAAACACATTCTTAGTAATCTGTCCTCTGGCATCGCCAACAGAGACAGCCACCAGCCAATCATCCTTTTAAATACTGTAAATCTTGAATGGATCCGACCTACCTCCATCCGAACATAGGCACTAGGCGTATTTTTTGGCAATTTTAAGAGATTTTTGAAGAACAACAACTGACCTCTCTCAATTTGTTCAGTGTATGGACCACCCCAGACCTCAGATAAATATAAAAGCACCGACTCAGCCAGAGACTCATAAAGATAACACTTCGACTTCCAATTGTCCGACTTAGAGCTTCTGAGTACATTTAAAACGGTCGATTTAGCAGCAACGAATTTGGACAAAAAGTGCTCAGTAGCGGGATAAAATTTTGCCGACGTACTAAAGGGTAAACCCAGATAATTAAATTTATTAGCGAATTTAATAATTTCACCATCATAATACAATTTTTTATTCAAACGACGGCCACCTTTTTGAAAAACAACCACAAAGGATTTTTCGGCGTTTACAGTTAATGAATTTCGGGAACAATAATTATGTAACGCTCTTAAACTGTTCTGTGCTTCCATCCAGGTCGAGGATAGCATCACAATGTCGTCTGCGTAGAGTATCATAATTAGATCTTTAACTGAGCTAATATTTACACCTTTTACGTTAGCGCCCTCAAAAAACCGGACTATATCTGACAAAAAAAGGGCAAAAAGTAGTGGGCTCAGGATTTCACCCTGAAGTAACCCTTCCGAAATTTCGAACTCTTTAGAGACCTCATTGCTACAAGAAATGGTCATTGTTGCAGCATTGTACATGTTCATAATTAGCCTTAATAATTTACCACTAATACCCAGGTCATACAATTTCTGCCACAACATCTCATGCGACACAGAGTCGAAAGCTCTTTTGAGGTCAATGAAAATTCCAAAAACTTTCCTTTTAGGCAATCTAAGTTGCAAATTTACTGCAGATGATAGGGTGAAAACTGCATCTCTGCATCCTCTTCCACTTCGGAAGCCCATCTGTTCTTCCGGAATTAAGCTGTGTTCCTCACACCAGTTAACCAATCTATTGTAAATTACTGAGGTAAAAATTTTAGAAATTGTATTAAATATGGCAATACCACGGTAGTTACTCAAATCAGAATGGTTCCCTTTTTTATGTAATAATTTCATTTTTATTTTATGCCAATAATTCGGATAAGTTTCAGTATTGAAAATCTTATTAAACAAATTTAATAAATAATGAAGCCAGGGAGGAGACAGTCGCTTGAAACACTCATTCGGTATCAGGTCAAATCCGGTAGCTTTATTGAGTTTACACTTATTAATAGAACTAAGCAATTCGTCCATTGTAATATCCGTATCTAGCACAGGGTGTGTAACGCCAAGAAATGAAATGTCATTAATAAATTTAGGTGGAAGAATTTCAGAATAGAAATTCTCCCATTCACTCAAAGGAATCGGACAATCAGTAAATTTCTTATATTGAAAATGTTTCACAGTACGCCAGAATTCAGTAGGGTTCTTAACATTTCTAAGAGAAACCTTCAGATCATCATAAAATTTTTTTTTGCATTTTTTATCAGTTGTCTGTAGTTCTTCTTACTATCTAAAAATACAGTTCTTAGGTGAGCATTCATTGGATCCGATGTGTCCAAGTGTACCTTTGTCGTCAAATGGCTTAGCCATCAGCGAACTGAAGTGTGTCTAAAGAATTTCTCATATATTAATCAATGACCAACACAGGTTGGTGGAGATTCGAACCCAATTACAACGCAATACACCTAAGTTGTGCGGGTCCGCGCCTGTACCATTCAGCTATCTTGTATAATATATTGGTACTTTGTTACAATCTAGTATTATTCCTTGGACACACAGGGGGAATAATCTGCATTTTATTAATCCTTATTTTAACAAAAGTTCTATAACATAGTTAATTTAACACAAATTAGCCAACACAGTTCAAGCTTATTCCTTAATTAATCGAACAAATTTTTTATTAATTCATTTAAAAAAAAAAAAAAACATCAACCGTACGCCAACATTTTGTTTTCCAAACTGCCCACCTGTATTATATTAATATTTCTATACACTTTTCTTGGTATTCCACGACCATTAATCCTTCATACGTCAGTAATTGCTTACGTTTATATATTTACTGTATACAGAAGTATATGCTTTTTCTTAAAATAGATTACTAGATTGCAATGAGATGTTTGTACGGCAATGGCCAGAGGAGTTTTTAAAGAAAAAGAATTTATTGTTGCTCTTCGTTTCGGGTACCATTGGTGCCCTTCTTCAGGAGCTCTTTAGGTTAGGAGAGGCGTAGATGTCTCAACGTTCTCAACGTCTACTGCATTGCCGTACAAACATCTCATTGTAATTTTAAGGCCTGACGATTACTACATTGTTTTCATTCATAAATACAAGAAATTAAAAAAAATTTACTGATTTGAATATAGAAAATCTAATTAACTTTAATGAGAACAGCATACATTTTTACATTAATTATAATAATTTTCAATTCCACTGGAATATAGTTTTCTTGAAAGAATTTACGTATTAATTATATAATAATAAATTTTCTCGAAAAACAATTTCAAACAAAAGAGATAAGTATTTTTTTAGGATAGTTAGTAGGGCAACTTGGAAGAAACGCTCTGGTGTTATTATCAAGAAAGTAGTGGAAAACCCCCAAAAAAAGAACTTACAAATTTTATTTCCGGTCAAGCTATATTTTCTTCAAACTCACATTTTTGTAACTCACTCAAATCTCATTAACATCGTATAAATGGTAAAAACCTTACTAAAAGTAATACTCCCCTCCCAAAGAAAGGCAGACTTATATGTGTGCAATAACATTTGCAGGTGTTTTGAGAAAATTGCAAAAATAAACTGAAAAAAATCTCAAAAATTTTCAGTTAATAGATTTTAACAAATAACTTAGAAATGGATTATCTAGTGATACCCAAAAGAAGCCCAATCAAGTTTGAGCTTCCTTTGATTTTTCATTTTTGAATTATCCTGTTTTTAAATACGTTCACACAAATTTCAAACACTTTCTATATCATACCAAGATTAATTAAGGATCATGAATATAGTTTGAATTATATCGAAATGGAAAAATCCGTAAACCGTAAATCCGTAAACAGTAAATCCTAAAACTATTATAGTTCATAGAATTATAAACAATCGCATCTTCTTTTATTTTTTTGGTTTTCCTTACAATGTTTATCTTTTCCTTCTTTTTCCGGCGTACATTTCTATTTATCAAAACTTTTCCCCCTCCATATATCACTCTTTAGACATTCTGATAGCAGACCACATCCTGACATCCATTACGTACTCCATTGTAAGTTAGGTCTGTCTCTTTTCCTCCTTCTTTCTGGGGACAATTTCATCACTTGTTTGACGCATCCATTTTAAATGTAAAAACCCCAAACTCTTCCAGCCTTCTTTCCGTTATTCTCTCGGAGAATATACCTCCCTAGAATCCTCTCTAGTTGAATTGCCCTCGATTTTTCGTGATTCCCCTGTTTACTTGGTCATGTGCTCAGTTTTTTTATAATTTATCTTCAAGCCCCAATTTCCGTACATAAAATGAATCTGGCATCATCAGTATCCTCAGTAATAATAACTTGATCATCTGTTAAAAAAAAAAATAATAATAACTACAAATATATAGATGATACATAAATCATCACATCTTTAAGGAATTCAATCATACAAGGATAAAGTGGGGAGAGCGGACTTTAGTTATGAAATATGTGGTTTAGCAAAAATAATTTCCTTTTAGTACGTCTGATAGTAATTCTGCCCTTCATTTATATGCATATTTCATGGATTACATTTTTACAGGAGGAAAATAAATTGACCCCTACATCTGGGGCAGCTTTATTAAAGGCTAGAATTATATTTTCAGTTTATTTCTTACATGAAGAGATATAATATAGTTTTAAAAACTTTCTAAATTTAATATAAAACGAATTTGGTTGTTAAATAGTATCTATAAGTTTAAAGTATACTTCTTAATGACGCAATTGTCGCAGGGCTTTCTATGATTTTCACATTTTTAACAGTCAAAATTTTCTATGACCAAACCAAATGTCGCAGATCCCTCGAAGTGCCCTAAAACGTACTTTTCCGGATACATATACTTGTGATATTTGATACATATTTAATTGTATGTAACGTTAGAATGAATTAGAATGATGCAGGGGGGAACCAAGACCCAGGCACTGCAGCCTCCCATTGAGGCTTCGTATGTAATTACTCAAGTTTAATAAAATCCACGGTGGCACGTAACGAGATAAGTTGCGAGAATCTTAAAAAAATGGATGATAGATTTTCTGGGTGATCATTAGGTCCGGATCCTGTGGTGATACCTAAACGGAATATTAAGTTTGAACTTGTGCGGTTTACCGTTTTCACTTAAGTGCTCTCTCAAACGTACATATACAGAGTTCTGTTTTGCCATCACCCTCGTCTAACACCGGACAGTGAGCTGTATGGGCTCCTAAGAGAAGGAACTTAAGGACAGCGCTCCTGGATTCGGAACCGCCCATTAACACAGCCACCTTACTCCAGCCCAGAATCAGAGATATTTTCCGTGATAGCTTGCCTCTTTTTGGGTCATCGATCGGTTTCGGGCGTAGGCCCATCATCAGGATGCATTTGTGAAACAGTGTGATAACATAGATTTGCACTGAGCAAATTTAGTTGATACACTAAAAGAGTTTGCCATCACCTTCTCCCAACATTGGACAGTAAGCTGTGCGGGCTCCTAAGAGGAGAAACTTAAGGACAGCAAACCTGGATTCGGAACCGCCCGCTAACCCAGCAACCTTACTCTACCCTAGGATCAGAGATATTTTCCTTGATAGTTTGCTTCTTGCAAATCTACGTTATCACACTATTTGACAAATGCATCCTGATGAAAGCCGAACGCCCGAAACCGGTCGATAACCACAAAAAGAAGCAGGCTATCACGGAAAATATCTCTGGTGCTTTCCAGCTCTGCGGAACCAACCACAATAATTACTCCAGCTTAGTTTTTCACAAACTCTGTATCACGAACATGTATTTTGTTGGATCCGTCTGGCTTGTAGACTTCTATAATCTACGCCAGCTTTACTGCTTCCAAATTCATAAATAACTGATATTCATTAATTTAAACTCTTTATCCGTCTTTAGAGTGCTATTGTGTTGAAGCTATTCTGTCCACCTCTTCTCACAATCAAATATTTTTCTTATAGATTATATATGTATATAATTCTCATACGCCCCAATCTTGTGATTGCAGCTTCAATCAGCTGTGATAAATATAAGATAAGGATAAGATTAATAATATATTTTTATTAAAAATACACGATAGGCCCTGTGACTCAAATATTCTTTAAAAAAAAAACAAAAAAAAAAACAGATGTAATTGTGCAATAGAAAACTTGGCCATCTTTACAATAATATAATAACTATGTATAAATAGAAAAGTAGTCAGCCTGTCTGAGAATTGCATGTAAATTCTATGGTGTCTAGAAAAGCTTTCTCGCCTCTGTTCATATGGAAATTCCTCATGTTAGACCCTTTCTTGACGTCAAATGTTACTTTCTCTGTAAGAAAAAAAAAGGATAAAAATGAAAATTTAATGTTTTTTTTTTCTTTTTCTTTTCCTTAAATAGAAAAGGAATTAATGAACTTTGATTCCTTGCTTATTTCGATTATTAAATAGAGAAAAGTAACCATTTAAACTTGTTATAATTATCAAATTAACTATAAAATTAATAAATGACAGATTAAAACAAAGAAAAAAAAAATCTTCTTTAATGAAATAACTTTGTATAAACTTTTTAGAAGTTGGAATTTTCCTTTAAAGATGAAAGTATGCGGAAGAATTTTACATTTCTTACTTTGATTAAAATTTATTTTACTCGATTGGCATAATTTTCCCCTTCCCCTTCCCTTTTTTTTCTATCCCTCAATGTTGCTGAATTGAACTTCTCTTTTATTATATAATATTACCTTGGGGTATTGTTCCCCCTTCTCTACACTTCTTTACCATCAATAGTTTATATCATCTTCTTTCTCAAAATAGATTATACATTACATCCCTAAAGAGATCTGTATTAACGCTGATTTGCGATAGATATGCCAATTCAAACGTTCAGATAAGAAATATTCAAGTCTCAATTGTTGACGTTGCTTTTTTATCAATTTTGACTAAAGTAAGTAAATGAAGTTAAAAAAATCTGGTATGAAACACTCACACAACTTTCCCTTACTGGAATTTACATTTTTATAATTTAAAAAAAAAAAAAATTATTGATGGAAATACTAAGTACTTAAACTTAGTAAAAAAGAGAGTTCCTGAGAGGAGAATTTCACCTCATCAAAGCATCGCTAAAATTAATTTTCTTGCAAAAAGTTTCAGGAAAATATATAACAAAAAGTGATAGGCCTCTCAAAATTATAATTGGTATACCAAATTTTATGAAACCCGTTAGTGCCTTTTTGGAGAAAAATTAGGGGAAACTGAAAAAAAAAAATAAAGTTGAGTAAAGTCGCCCCTCCCTGATTCAAACCGAGTTTCTTTAAATATTATTTAAATGATAGAATCATTATTTAAATTCATATATGGAAATGGTATTTAAGTGGAAAACATAAAGTCCCTAGATTCTAAAATTTTACCAGAAATCGAAACCTTATTACCCTGGGGGGCCGCCTGGTAGTACTTAAACAAAATATTAAGTTTAAAATTACTGCCATTTTCCTTCTTTTTTTTTTTTGAATTAGAAATCTTCTCCCCCTCCAACACAAACACACGAATTTCCAAAACCCTTTTTCGGACTAAAAGGTTCGTTCTCAAAATATCATTTTTCTATGAAAAACACAATTTCGTAATATTTGAAACGATTGCAATATTTCACATGACTTTCTCGTACACCGTCCTCACGCGTTGATCTAGTGGCTAGCGCACTCGCCTTTCATGTGCGAGAATTCAGGGTTCAATTCCCGTGAGGGCAAAGTCGGTGTTCACCCAGCATCGTTATAAAAAGTGGGAAGCTACAATGAATAGCGGCCCTAGGTAGCGAAGGCCGGAACTAAACGGAGTGGGAACTGCGGCGTGCTTAACATAAGCCTCCTATTCAAATCGCCGTCTGGCAAGCCTTGGTCCTTCATGGGCTGTTGCGCCATAGGGTTTTTTTTTTTTCTCTCGCTTACACCAAATTAATACATTTTTAATCAAGAATTTTTCTTTAAAATTACAACGTTACAATGTTTAATTGGAGTACCCATAAAATGGTTGTGGGGATTTCACTTGTATACCTGAGTCGTCTTATGTGGAGCGCACTAAATCAAAACCAAGAAAACTTGTGCAAATTTAAATTTAAACTAACCAACTGAACCTCCCCTCCCCCCAATACCCCTCTATAATCAATTTTTCCAGAAGAAATGTTTAAAAAAAAAGAAGTGATAAGTATTTTGATAAACTTGAGCGTAAAAAAGTTATGGTGTAAAGTTGTATAAATTTTTAGGAATAAAAAAACGTGTTAAGGAATCTGATGTAAAATTGTAACAATTAGTTACTAGTCAGAGCTATGAATTATTGATTGATTATATTGCTGATACAATCTACATTATTAATTATAAAAAGATTCCTTTAATTTAATCTGATTATTTCTTTGATTCATTGAATGAGTTGAAATAATTGGTTAAAACTTTTTTAGTAGATATGGAATAGTTCATTTAAAGAATGAGCACCACATGGTCACCATATTTAATAGTGTTAATTTTTGTAGAATTGCAATTTGCTCCAAAATTTTAGAATTTTTATTGAACTAGGCTGTGTTAGAGATTTTCACCTAGCTCATAGTAAAGATGGTTGGGTAACTCATATCTCTTACTAGTAACTAATTGTTACAATTTTACATCAGATTCCTTAACACGTTCTTTATTCCAAAAAATCTGGTGTGAAACACTCACACAACTTTCTCTTACTCCTGTTCTCAAAATTATAATTGACAAATGTTATAGTTTGTGTACCAAATATAACGAAATTCCTCGAAAACTAAAAAAAATGTTTAGTAAAAGCGCACTTCCTGTTTACTAATTTTCTTAAAACTTGGAATTTTGGCCAACTATTTATTTCTAATTAATTTTGTATAATCAAGTATGATACCACTTTAGAGGAAGCTGTAACCCCACCCCTCCCTTAAAAGTGCCCTTAAATGAATTTCCCCAGAGAAATGTTTTAAAATGAAAGATGTAGATCTTTGCATGTTTAGTTTATATACGTAGTTTCAAGAAATCGTCGGAGCCATTTTTGAGAAAATCGCGAAATAGTGAAAAAAAAATCATTTAGTAAAGTGTTAAAACAAACGCACTTCCGGTTATCCGATTTTTTCCAAACTCGGAATTTCAACAACATATTTTATTCTTATTAACATTATTTAAATGACAGAATTGTTAAATAAACTGAAATAGCACTTAAGATGAAAACCTAACCTCACCCCTTCCCCAGAAGTGCCCTTAAATGAATTTTTCCGGAGACATGTTTCAAATAAAAGTTGTAGCTCTTTTTACATGTAGTTGATATACCAAGTTTAAAGAAACTCGTTGGAGCCTTTTTTGAGAAAATTGCAAAAACGTAAAAAAAATTAACTAGTAAAGTGGTACTTCCGGTTGAGGAATTTTGCCAAATAACGCAGCATCAGATCCCATGGTGATACTTAAACGGAATATCAAGTTTCAACTTTCTACGGTTTTTCGTTTTTGAGCTATGCTATTCAAATACCCACACGCACACAGACCATTTGCTTAAAAAACCACTTTTGGACTCAGGGGACCTCAAAACGGATATTTCCGGTGAAAACTCGATATCGAAAATTTGTCACGATTACAATACTTCCTCTTACTAGGAGTAAAAGAAAGTAAAAATTTATTTACAACTTTTCACCGTAATATTTTACACTCAAGTTTATCAAAAAACACTTTTCTCTGAGGATAACATGTAGAATGTTGAAAATATTTGTGCAGCAAATATTCCAAGTTTAAAAAAAAAAAAATCGTTTCATAGTTTTCGAGGTAATTCGGAGAAAACACAAAAAATCCCTTCTGTAAACTTGGACTAATGCTTAACCGATTTTACTTGTCTTACGGCTTATTTATAATTTTTTTTTTTTTTATTGATTCTACGATATGGTAGATAAATGTAAACGTCTTCCAAAGAACACCTCATTTTAAAGTAATATATTTTATTTACCATATCAAATATACTCAGCCATTTTGATGTACAAAATCCTCCTCTGTTATTTATTTCCCAATTTCCATATTCTTCCACTAGATAACCTCTTATTTTATATAAATTCAAATCTATTGTTATCCATTTCAAACTGTCAATAAACATTGTTTTCTTGTTTAACAAAAAGATCAATAGACCATAAAAATAAATTGTTATTTACTGTTATTGTAAGATAATAAAAATCCTTAAGAAGAATTTTATCTCGATTTATTCTGATTTAACATTTTTTTTGTTCAACCACTATATTATTATAACTCCTGTTCAAATTGTAAAGTTTTGAAAATTGTTTGATTTTCTTGTGTGAAACTTCTGATTGAATTTGTTGCTTCAATATAATGCAACTTTTTCTAGTTACTTTCACTTAGCTATTCTGTTCGTGTCAGATTTTCAATGTTGACTTTTTCTCTGGGAAATATTTGGTATGAGGGGGCCTGAATAAGAAAAAGAAATAAATCTGGTGTGCAACACTCAAATGATTTTCCATTACAGCAATTGATTGATTGCATTAATTGTTATTGATGGTTGTAGTAATCTTTTTTTTTATATTTAAGGCAATATTGCTTTCCAGATATATTTTATTACTCTTCAATACATATCTTTATTACAGAAACGTTTCAAGGATTTTTTAAATACTCATCTTCAATTTGTCAATACAACTTTAATGTACAAACATTTTTTTTTATACGACTCAAAATTTTGACTTGTTATTTTTTATGTATTTATTCAAATTAAATTTAGTAAAATATAGTAACATTTTATTGGTGGTAGAACCACAAACTGAACTGACATCTGGTATATTAGAAGAAAGCTTAGCGCTATTGTTCTCCCAGTGCCCCTGCCCCCCAAAAAATTAATTTTCCCAGGAAAAACGTTTCAAATAAAAGTGATAAAAGTAAACGACGTCCTTTGTAATGTAATTTTCCTTCTCTATATATAACTTTTCCAAATGGCCATGTTCTGTTTTTGATTCTATAATTTTGTACTTAGACTCTATCACACATTTTGAAATTCTTCACTTGTATTGAGTCTTCTACAGTCTTCACAGTCTGTCTCTGTTTGTCATTATGTGTTATTAAAAAATCACATGTAATTTTGTGCGTACATTAGTTCGTAAGCTGTTTTGCCGGAGTTGTTTGGTTTGCAACGTAGTTGAATAAGTAAGTTAGTAATTTTTGAACTGTAAGTCTCCTTTATCCTCATGCATTGCCAGAAATGATTTTTTTTTTTTTATTATCTGAACCATTCTCTCTTCCTGTTCATTTATGAAAGGATGAAACTGGGCCTGTGCGTTTGAGTGTAATATCATAGGACTGAAGAAAAATTTCTGGAAGATCTGAAAAGTGAATTGTAGGCGGTTATCTAATACAAGACCAAATGGAAATCCAAAGTTTGAGTATAGCCTGCTGAGTTGCCCAATACACCAATCTGAGGTTGTAGTCTTCGTAGGCATAACCTCAACCCAGGTATCCCCCATTTATGAACTAGTTATAAACCAAAAAATTGTCCAACAAAATCAATATGTAAACGCTACCCATGACCTGTTGGTTCTTTTATCGACGATAATTGCTCCTAGTTATTTAAAATTTCTAATAGCCTCAAAATTATGTGACCCTAGGACAAGTACTTCTAAATTTCCTCCTCTTCTTGTGATCTTCATATATTTTGTCTTTGCATGCTGAATTTATTCATAGCTTTTACAAATTTCTCTAAACCTCTCGGCTAATGCTGCAAATGTTAGGCAAGAGATATGAGCTTTACCTGTTGTAAATTATACCATCGGATGGTTCTTAATGCCTCACGCTGCTTTCTCTAACGCCGGGTTAAATAAAAGTCAGGATAATTGGTCTCCTTGCCTCTTAGGCCCTTGGAGATAGGGATTCCTCTTCATCCCTCGATCTTTACAGGCCCTTTTGAATGCCTCAAGATTAACCAGGTCAATCTTATTAACTTCTTTTAGTAAAGCCAATTCCTGCATCCAACATATCACTTACTTTCTGTCAAAGCTGTCATATGCTTGCTTCAGGTCTATAATGAGGTGGTGTAGGGGAACATCATATTTATAACATATTTTAATAACATATTGAATAAATGTTATTTATTGTGAAACTCTCAGTTCCAAAACCGCTCTAGTACTCTCCCATTTCTTGTTTAATCCAATCAGACTATCTGTTTCTTCGGGGAATAAAGTAATACGGGACCTTGAACATGAAGTGGTGCCTTCTTAGAATTAGATTATAACAATAGAGTATAGATTGTATGCGAAGTTTTAAGAAATTCGTTCAACATTTTGAAAGAATTGCGAAAAACTGAAAAAAAAAAATCATTCAGTAAAGTCGCACTTTCGATTGGTAGACTTGCCCGAAACCTATATTCAGTTCAGATAAGGCTAAAACCGCATAACCAAGTTTAAGTCTTCCAACGATTTTTCGTTTTTGAGATATTTTGTTAACTCACAGATACACAAAACACAGACCATGCGTTACAAACATTTTTTTCGTATTCAGGGGACCTCAAAAGATATATTTCCAGTGAAAACTTAATATCGAAACTTTGACTCGATCGCAATACTTTCTTTACCATGGGAGTAAAAAACTTTACCAAAAATTAAAAAACTAAAATCTTAAGACAAAAAGTTAAATGCAAATCTTAAAAAAAAAAAAATTTGGTGTGAAACACTCACTCGCATTTCTTTTTTACTGCTTTTCCATTTTTATTGATTGATACATTTTCTTAAAAATAGTAATTTTTTGTTAACTTGAACTCCCCACTAGGTGATGGAACCGGATATTTTAATCAATAATAATCCCCAAAAATAATATTTCCAGACAAATGTACAAACAAAAATTAATAGTTGGGCCCGCAATGTTTAATAACATCTATGGATTTTATTTGTCGTAGCATGTTTCAATGTTTTAATAACATTCAACCAGTGTAGTTTTATGATATAAACATATAGTTGAAGTCATCATTCGGCACGAACTGATTGTAAGCCTTACTCTGACGATGGATGAAAATCTCAAATCGGACAGAACCAAAAACAATGAAGCATGCTCTGACAGATAAAATCATAGATAAAAATTAAAAGGATTAGGTAGTACCTATTAGGTTTTTAGGAAAAAATAGGTTTCAAGGAAACCTATGGAGTCAGTTTCGAGAAAATCGCGGAAACTTAAACACTCATTTCAAAAAATTACAACTTTTGTTTGAATAGATTAACCTATTGTAACGCAGCCAGTGGTGCCATCTAGGAGAGAAAGCAGGTACCTCAAGTTCTCCTAGTGGCCGCTAGGAAGCGCTGGCGGCGCGCTCTAGCTCTTTTTAGAAGAATCGAGAAGATTCTAGACCCTTCTCCACCGGTATAAATAGTGGGACCACAGTCAGTTTAGGAGAGTTTTCTTGTACGTATGTGCAAAGTGTATAAAAAGTGAACAAAGTGAACTTTTGTGGTTTAAACTGTGAATTAATTATTATTAAGTGTTGTATTTATAATTTATTGTGTAAAACAATAAATTGGTGTTTTTCTTATTGAAGTTTAGATTATTTTATCTAAACGAACCCACTTTAAACTGGTTGCAGTAGCTAGTTTAGAGGGAAAAAC
Organism: Triatoma infestans; assembly: GCA_011037195.1. NCBI lineage: Eukaryota > Metazoa > Arthropoda > Insecta > Hemiptera > Reduviidae > Triatoma > Triatoma infestans. Next base: position 208,341 of record JAAEAF010000658.1, on the reverse strand, counting down.
GCTACACTATGTTCTCCATACTTGGTAGTTTTTAGTTATATTTAATTCTCCATTGCTCTCTATGTAGTTTTTTTTTTTTTTTTTTTTTTTTTTTTTTTTTTTTTTTTTTTTAAGGCGTCTCAACATCTGTGGTCTTTTGCGCCCGGAGCCTTCTCAGTGCACTGCCGGCCTCCGGACAGTGTTGTCTGTAACGGGAGAACACCGGACAGTGGGCTGTAGGGGCTCCTAGGAAGAGAAAATCTAAGGACAGCACGACTGGATTCGAACCCGTGATCTCCGCGTTGCTAGTCCAGCGCGCTACCACTGAGCTAATCCCCTCCCTCTATGTAGTTATTAAAAACGTATGTATTATGAATAGCACTTTAAAAAGGAAGCAAGAGGTCAGTGCTTTGGGACCGTTTTTTAGAAAAATCGCACAGCAGAAAGCTAAAAATAAAAGGGGAATAAACCAATCAATAAAGTTGTAATTCCGGTTGCATAGCTTTTGCAAGAATCCCTTCTTTTGGATCCCATATTTATGAGATTTGGATCCCATATTTACAAACAAATACGTATAGACCAAAACTTTACAGAATTTTTTTTTCGTATTCAAATGGGACCTCAAAACGGTAATTTTCGTTGAAAAATGTTTGAACAAGAACTTTTGATCAAAATTTAACACCATCAAGATTTCTGTAAAAAAAAATATAAGTCAGGTGTCCTAATGGGAAAATTTTTCACCGAATCTGCTCTCCTACAAGCTCCTACTTATGTAAGGATGTAAGATTCTTTATGAGGAAAACCTTGGAGCTTCGTTGGTGACAAACAAAATACGCCGTGTGCATACTAATTTTTCATGAATTCTGGTTAGTTTATTTATTTATTTTTTTTTAATTTACGGAATTTCAACATCCATGGTCATTAGCGCCCGGAGCCTTCTCAGTGCACTGCCGGCCTCCAGACAGTGTTCTCTCGCTACAGACAACCCTTTTCGGGAAGAAAAAATCTAAGGGTAGCACTGGACTCGAACCCGGGACTTCAGCGTGGGAGTCCAACGCGCTAACCACTTAGCTAATCCCTTCCCTTAGTTAGTTTATTATTTCTGTTACAGTTATTCATTCTCAATTTTTAGAATACCAAAACACTTTTACAAATTCATGACTTGTAATTAGATCATGACGCTTCTAATGAATCATTTTTTTTGTTTGTTAATGTTTAAATCACATGTTAAAATAATATTTTTTTTAAAACATAAATGAAAATAATATTTCAAAGTTGTTAACATAAGAAAATAAGTGAAGAAATTAGATTAAAATGGAACTAGATGAATTTGGTACATACGAATGTTCAGATCAAATTGAAAGCGACATAATCACTATTGGCCATTTTGATACATATTATGATTATTTAGATTCATTTTTAACTGAAGCAGATTTCAAATTGTTACCAGATCTGGAAACTGCTAGAAATTTAGTCAAATTAGGTTATAGGTAATTTTTTTTTTTTGTTTGTTGTTGTTTTCTTTATAATAACTTTTATCATGAGATCGGAAGCAAATATTGTGATACGATGTTTGTGTACTTTATTGGGAAATGCTTCTCCAGTAGCCAGCGCAGTCTAAGGTAATTTTTACAAACTATGTCTGTCGTCTAAAACGTAAGTACTCCTTCTTATTTGTAGAACAGAAAGAAAATGTAAAGTAATTTTATAAAATGAAAATAAAAATCATATTTTTATACTGGGGACTTGGCTTGCGCGCTTCCTTTTTTACTTGCCCTCCGGCCCTATATAAATCCGGTAGACTCTATCCTCAGCCCCAGCCAGTCCATCACTAACACATTCGAGGAATTAAAAAAAAAAAAAAAACTCGCTCAGTATCATCATGACGCCAACTTAGATCAACTATTCTGTATTACAATTTTTAACTTTTTTCTGGACTTATTTATTTCATCAAATTATCTAATAAAAGAAATTTAACATTTCATTTTGTTTTATAAATAATCTGCAACATCCATTCTTATTTTATAAATAATTTGTTACATACGTATGTTTTGATAATATTTCAGTCTTTCGTAAATAAATTTATATATTTTATTTATTTTTTTGTTATTGTTTCTATTTGGATCTACTTATTGTTAACATTCTTAGTTTTTATTTTTATTTCAGATTTCTTTATTTTTTTAATTTTCCTTTCACATGGTAGTGAGGATTTTAATTGTATACCTGAGCGGTCTTATGTGGTACGTTTTATATCAAAACCAACAAAGCTTGTGTAAATTTAAATTTAAACTAACTGACTTATCCTCAATAGCCTTCACACTTCCGGTTAAAAGTGGTACATATTTAGGAAAACTTAAGGTTGTTACTATTCCCACAGAACTCACAAAAAAATAAATGAATTTTTCCCGAAATATTTTTCAAATAAAAGTTTTAGGTATTTATGTGTGTATATAATATACGAAGCTTCAAGAGAATTGTTGCAGCTGTTTTGGAGAAAATCACGAACAACTAAAAAAAAAGAAAAAAAAAATCAGTAAAGATGCACTTCCGGTTGATGATAGAGTTCGCCGGAAATCTTCGTGTCTGATGCGATGGGTGGGTAATACCTAAAAGGCACCCCAAGTTTGTGCTTCCTGCAAGTTTAAGATATTATATTCTATTATTACGCACACACATACAAACCATTTGGCTAAATATATTGTTTTTCATATACAGAAGGCCTGAAAACATGTATTTCTAGTGCAAACTCAATTTTGAAAATCTGGCACAATCGCAATACTTTCTCTTACCCCACTAGTAAGAGAAAGCAAAAAAATTATCCGACTGAAATCTTCTAAGGAAGGATCTCCTCAAGTTTTCTAAGGAGAGATAATAGCTTACATTCATATTACTTTACCAGACATAGGAGTATGAATCTGTATGGACGCTGAAGCTAAAGTGGGTCTATAAATATTGTGTACGTGGAAACAGCCTTCTTTTCTTTTTTTCTGCTTTCATGCAAAGTATGCCGCCTTGAAATATGTTTTATTTCCAAATTTACATCATTTCTATGCTATTTTCGGCCAGTAATCGCGCAAATATCGATGAAGTTCATGTACGAAAAAATTAGTAAAAAAAAAGAAAGAATTCCAAATAGATTTAAAAGATATACATCTGGTATGAAACAATCTCAAGCCATATTCTTGCTGCAGTTAATACAATATTATAAAAATGAGAACAATATTCTTTAAACTAGCCCTTACATGCATACAGAGTCGATGGACTTACAGGTATCTACCCAAAGCAAGTAAATAGTTGAAGTGATTGCAATTGAAGTCCAGAATAGAGCGAGCACTAATAACATCAAGTATAACATTATTCTATACTTGGCAAAAAGTGTTTGAAATAAAAGTGATTGCTACGTTTATGAGCCTAATTTAGTATACTAAGTTTACCGGAAATTGTTGGTGTAATTTTCCAAACATTTGCGAAAAACTAAAAAATGAAAAACCTTTAGTTGCACTTCCGGTTGATAGATTTTTGACCAAAACTTTATTGTCGCGGTGGTAGTATCTAAATGAAATATCAAGTTTGTAGTTCCTACGATTTTTTCGTTTTTGAGATATTTTGTTCAATCACGCGTACATACAAAATACACCCCCACACAAAACTCACATATATATTTGCTCCCTCAAAGGACAGGGGCCGAAATGTTTATGCCGAGGAACAGATAGTGGGAGCTAATGGGCAAGTTTTCCAGCATCTTCTAGACAGAAATTTACGCAATAGTCAGATGTGACCAATTTAACCTCGATAGGAAATATCCAATAGCTAGGCCGCCATTAAAGCTACTTAGATATAGGAAGAACTTAGAAATGAGGAGAAAGTGAAGAGATCACAGCACTGGAAAACCCTCTCAGGACTCAAGCATGCTAAGATCTATCTGGGCGCTTATAACCAAAAAAAGATCTGAAGTGTACATCAGTCTAAGTAAAAATAGGCTTCATTATGCTGAAGGGTTTGCTCACGGGGCATTATAGACTCATGTCTCACCTAAAGAAGCTGGGATTAGAACATGATGATAGCACCTGCAGATTCTGAGCTTCGTTAAACATTATTACAACGATCGATCCTCTTAGTTTATCTTTTAGTAATCTTAATTATATTTTATTACATTATAATAATTATATTAATTACATTAATTAATTATATTATATTATACTATATCTATAATTATTATACTTTATTATTATTATATTACACACTAAAATTATAAAACGATGAATGAAAGTATGTGAACACTTATCTCACATTGAAAATTGAACTATTGTTCAATCAAAATTCATGAAGACGTAATTAACAAGTAACTTTTTATAACTATATTTTAATGAAGCAAATTAGAACAAAAAAAATTACCTATCTCTGTAGAGAAGAGCTCTTGGGTGAATTATTTGAAGTCACATTGTCCGATTGCCCCAGTGATTTTTTAACTACAGCTAACATTAATCAGCTGGAAGTTGATTATTTATCTGAAAACAGTAATTATTCTGATATTAGACCATCAAGAAGCAATAAATGAGATAATAATAGAAAGTGAAGTGTCCTTAGTAGTCTCATAGAAACATCCTTTAACGACTAGGGTTGCGCGTAATCCGGGATAGCACTCAAACTGATCACCGCTGTTGGAATCCTGCCTATCAATATCTTCCTTTATATTCAACCTATTCTCGCACACACAAAACACACACACACACACATATATGTATACATTGACTATTCGCTAAAACATTTTTTTCGTACTAGGGGACCTCAAAATATAAATTTCCGGTGTGAAAATTCAATTTCGAAAATTTGACACGAATTTTTGATTCAGGAAATATTGCCGAAACGGAAAATGTTAATTAAAGTAATTTATTAAAAAAAAAAACTTATTCATAAAACTAAAAACTATAATAATATATTCAAAATAAGAAAAGAAAAGCGGCTTTCGTTTCTTTTACCCTTAAAGGCTTTTCACAAGTTTTCCCTTAGCCATCTGTGAACATTAGTATAGAATTAATTAACATTTTGATGATGTGACAGGTGTGAAACAATTTCCTTACATTATATATCTCTTTAAAAATGGATATTCTTTGGAAAGATAAAAAAACCTTCTTTTTTTTAAACAAAAAATAAATCTGTGTGCAAATGTATTTGTGTGTTTATGTTTCATTTTTTGTTTGTTTGTTTCATTAAACAATTGCAAGGCTCTCATACTTGGATTATTAGAAAGTCCTTCCATCAGGGTCAGGTTTCAGTCGAAATTGTTTAATTTAGAAGCACGAGAAAGTGTTTCAAATAATAATGGTAGGTATTTATGTCTGTTGATAGTATACGAAGCTGAAAACAAATTGTTGGAACTGTTTTCGAAAAAGTCACGATAAAGTGAAGGGAAAAGAGCATTGAATAAAACTGCATTTCCGGTTGCTGGATTTTGTTGGAATGCGGTGGCAGTATGTAAATGGATTATCAACTTTGACTTTTTACTGTGATTTTTTTTCGGTTTTGAGAAATTTTATTCACCGACACACACAGACATTCCCTAAAAACATTTTTATTTTCGGATCCACGAAACCTCAAATCATATATTTCCGGTGAAAACTCAATTTCGAAATTTGGGCACGATTGCAAAATGTACTTCCTTTTACTAGGAGTAAGGGAAAGTTTACAATTTAATCACATAATAATATGTTATTAATTTGCCTACAAATAAATACTGTCTTGATTTAGTGCCCCAATTTAGATTAAAAAATTATTATTATATTTAGCAAAAAAAAAATTACTAAAAAACTCACAAATATCGCATTTTTAACCCTTCTTGAAGTGAATTAACTTTAAGCTGGCAGCAATTTTAAATTTAACACAACACGAAAGTTCGCCTAAAAAAAAAACAACGTAAGGAAATCTTCAAAAGTTTTTACCTTTTTAGGAAAACTCACTTTTGGAAAATGTAAATAATGGCGGAACTTGCTCATAAACAAAATAAATATTGGATAATTTATTACAATTAATAAGCACACAACGTTTGGCTTGTCTGGCGTTGACTGGTGCGTTTCGGACTACACCGACCGCATCTATAGAGACTTTGTTAGGGATTCCACCTCTCTTTGTGGAGGTGAAAAACCAGGCAATGAAAGCCTGTTATAGAATTAAACAGGCAGATGTTTGGTAGGGTAAGCGATATGGTCATTCTACCATTTATCGTGAGATGCTTTTAAGGATTCCCATTACAGGTTTCCCTTCTGATAGGAATTTGAAGACTTTTGTCTTTGGTCATTTCTACAGGTTAGGTTGCCTTCTAGGAAAGATTGGTTAACCCTGGGTCCGTCTGGTGTGATTCCTGAGAATTATCTCCGATACTACACGGACAGTTCCAGGATGGATGGTAGGTCTGGGGCTGCCGTCTATTTTGAGACGGGGAGACCATTTGGTAGCGCCTCTTGGTGAGTGGGCCACCGTTTTCCAGGCTGAGGTTTATGCAATTCTTTGCTGTATTTTGGATGAGAGGGTGCGTAACACTAATTTAAAAGGTGTTTGTATCTGCTCGGACAGCCAGGCTGCGTTGAAGGCGCTTAATTCATGTGTCTTCACTTCCAGATTGGTGTTGGAATGTTCTAAAAGACTGGAAGATCTTTCTTCATTGAAGGATGTGCTTCTGGTCTGGGTTCCAGGTCATATGGGAATCTTTGGGAATGAGGAGGTGGATAGGTTTGCCAAATTAGGTGCCTCTCTCCCTTTCATTGGTCCAGAGCCTGCTGTTGGTGTGTCTTCTGGCACATGTTTGTCGGGCTTTCAGACGTGGATGACCTCACAGCACTCATCCTTATGGATGAGTGCAGTGGGTTGTCGGCAGTCTAAAATGCTCATTGGGGGTCCGGACGGAGCTTTGAGTAGCGGGGTCCGATGTCTTTCACGGACCTCCCTCAGGCATCTGGTTGGATTCCTCACTGGGCATTGTGGTTTAAGGAGACATCTCTATACAATGGGACTCATGCCTGACCCCTTTTGTAGAGTTTGTGAGACGGAGGAGGAAACACCCATGCATCTGATGACTGATTGTTTGGGCTGTGAGGAGATTAGGTTTAGGACCTTCGGCCGGAATAGGATATCGGTAGAGGATCTTAAGCTGTGTCCTTTAAAGGTTTTGGTCCGATTTGTTCGGTCTGTGGTGAAACTTAGATGGTTTAAACCTCGGCCTGGATTTTCGTTCTAGTCCCAGTGGTTGTTATTCTTTAGGGGTAGCTATATGGGCCCTGGGAGGCTTTGGATAGCGTAGGGTTTGCCCTCCCCTTCTGTGAATAATAATAATAATAAGTACCACAAATAGTGGTGCTTCATTTATTTCTTTAACCTCTTACAAGAAAGTAAATTTGTTTTTCTTTTTTAAACGAGTTTAATAATAAGAACAATGATTTTACTGGGATTTGGATATAAGACTCTAAAAGTAGATTAAACAGGAAATGTGATTTCCACTAAGATTACAGCTTCCCCAATTTTATTTCCCTCTTTACAAATTTCCTTTTTCGAGAAAATCTGTTTATAAAAATAAATACGATTATTTCTTTTTTTAATTAAGCATTTTGCTTAATATTTTTTTTATAGTTTTAAATAGTATTTATATTGATTGTAGTTAATAATCAATTTTTTTTTAAAAAATCTATAAATTAATTATTTTTTCAATTAAATTTTCGCGTAAAAATATATTTTTAATAAGAAATTTTCTCTCACTTAAAGAGGGAGTATAGAGTAATTGGGTCCTGTATTTTTATAAATTAATTTAACAGAGATACAAAAATGTCAAACAAATTTCAATTTCTCCCTTGATAATTTCTCTTTATTCATATCGCAGATATTAACCTGAGAAATTTCAGTTAAAACTGGATAAAAATAAAAAAAGAACTATTATTCTGAATGTGTTTTACTTTCTCTTATTCCTAGTAACAGGAAATATTGTAATCGTGGCAAATTTTTTATATCGAGTTTTCACCGGAAATATCCGTTTTGAGGTCACCTGAGTCCAAAAAAATTGTTTTTAGGAAATGGTGTGTGTGTGTGTGTGTGTGTGTGTGTGAACAGCATAGCTCAACAACGAAAAATCGTAGAAAGTTCAAACTTGATATACCGTTTAGGTATCACTATGGGATCCGCCAGTGGGTCAACTGTCAAAATTCCTCAACCGGAAGTACCACTTCGCTAGTTGTTTTTTCTTTTAATTTCTTGCGATTTTCACAAAAAATGGGTCCGACGATTTTCTTGAAACTTGGATAAAAAACTACACATACAAAGAAGAGCTACAACTTTTATTTGAAACATTTCTCCGGAAAAATTCATTTAAGGGCAGTTTTGGGGGAGAGGTGGGCTTAGATTTTCCTCTAAAGTGCTATTTCAGTTTACTATACAATTCTGTCATCTAAATAATATTAATTTAGAATTAAATATGTGGTTGAAATTCCAAGTTTGAATCGGATGACCGGAAGTGCATTTTTACTGAAATGTATTTTTCAGTTTTCTGGTATTTTCTCAATAATGGCTCCAACGATTTTCTTTAAAATAGGAATGTGTACTAAGCATAGAAAGAGCTACAAATTGTATTTCAAGATAATGTCCTTTAAGGAGGCTTTTGGGGGATAGGTAGGATTATGTTTTTTCTAAAATGCTGTCCTAGTTGATTATACAATTCTACTATCCAAACAAAATAATTAGAAATAAATAGATGCCCGAAATTCCGAGTTTTAAGAAAATTAGTAAACCCGAAGTGCGCTTTTACTGAACAGTTTTTTCAGTTTTCGACGAATTTCATGAAATTTGGTAAACAAACTATAAAATTTGTCAATTATAATTTTGAGAACTGGAGTAAGAGAAAGTTGTGAGAGTGTTTCAATCCAGATTTTTTTTTTTTCCAAATTTTTGTGTTTTTACTTTCTCATACTACAAAGTATAGCGGTCGTGTCAAATTTTCTATTCTCAAGTTCTCACCGGAAATACACGTTTGTGAGTCCCAAATAGTATTTTCTTTTTTTCAGAAATTGGGTGCTGTGAGTCTGCATGATTCGCATAACCCAAAAAATGGAAAATCTCGAGAATTTAAACTTGATATTTCGTTTAAGTACCACCAGGGGGAGGGGGGCTTAACAATAAGGTTTTGGTCAATTTTTTTTCGACCGGAAGTGCCACTTAACTGAAATGGATTATTCATTTTTTCGAGATTTACTCGAAAACCGCTCCAACGATATTCTTTAAATATGACATACGTATTTACAATACATGCCTAGAGCTTTTATTTGCCACACATTTTCCAAGCAACATACCGGGAAAATTCATTTAAGAGGGAGGGGGTATTGAAGGGCTGGTTTTTATGCTTTCCTTTAAAGTGCTATTTTAATTTATTATACGATTCTATCATCCATCATATAATGTCAATCAGATTTAAATATTTTGAGAAAATTCCAAGTTTTCTCGAAAACTGTTTCAACGATTTTTTTCTTTAATCATGGTGTATCATATATAAAAAAAAAATCTGGTGTGAAATACTCACACAACTTTCTCTTACTCCTGTACTCAAAATTTTATAATTGACAAATGTTATAGTTTGTGTACCAAATTTAACGAAATTCGTCGAAAACTGAAAAACCTGTACAGTAAAAGGGCACTTCCGGTTTACTAATTCTCTTAAAACTCGTAATTTTGGCCATCTATTTATTTCTAGTTAATTTTGTTTGGATGATAGAATTATATAATCAACTACTAGAATTATATTTAGCACTTTAGAGGAAGCTGTAACCCCGCCCCTCTCCTAAAAGTGCCCTTAATGAATTTTCCCAGAGAAATGTTTTAAATAAAAGATGTAGATCATTGCATGTTTAGTTTACATACAAAGTTTCAAGAAAATCATCGGAGCCATTTTTGAAAAAATAGCGAAAAAAATCATTCAGTAAAGTGTTAAAATAAACGCACTTCCGGTTATCCGATTTTTTCAAATTCAAAATTTCAACCACATATTTAATTCTAATTAACATTATTTAGATGGCAGAATTGTTTAATAAACTGAAATAGAACTTTAGATGAAAACCTAAGCCCACCCCTCCCCCAGAAGTGCCCTTAAATTAGTTTTCCTGGAGAAATGTTTCAAATAAAAGTTTTAGCTCTTTGTATGTGTAGTTGATATTCTAAGTTTGGAGAAAATCGTCGGAGCCATTTTTGAGAAAATCGCAAAAACGTAAAAAAAAAAACTAGTAAAGTGGTACTTCCGGTTGAGGAATTTTGACAGATAACGCCTCGTCAGATCTCATGGTGATACCTAAACGTAATATGAAGTTTCAACTCTCATACACACAGACACACTCACACAGACCATTTGCTAAAACCACTTTTTTGGACTCAGGGGACCTCAAAACGGATATTTCCCGTGAAAACTCGATATCGAAAATTTGACACGATTACAATACTTCCTCTTACTAGGAGTAAGAGAAAGTAAAAAACTATAGCATTTATTTGAATCCTTTTTCCTGGAAAATTAATTTAAGGGGAGTGCTTGGGGAAGGGTGGGATTTCCTTTAAAAAGTTGAGCATTCCTCTAAAGTACTAGTTTAATTCATTATCGATTGCATCATTTAATTCTAATGTTAATTAGAATTAAATACGTTGCCAAAATTCCGAGTTTGGAAAAGGTCAATTAACCGAAAGTGCATTTTTATTGAATAGTTGTTCTAGGTTTCTGCGATTTTCTTCATAAAACATCGATTTTCCGGGTAAATACACTTACAGAAGATTTAGAGTAAGTGGGGAACGTTATCCTATCTTCAGAAAAGTCATTATATTAAAAATTAGATTCTTACATTGATAAAAACAAAAGACGAACATTTAGTAAAAATTATAAGTCAATTTAGTCAATTTTTAGTCAATTATAACTATGTGAATTGCACTAAGAGATGGTCGTGTGAGTGTTTCACACTAGATTTATTTATTTTTCGAAATCGCCTGCAAAGAATTTCTTAAAATGTGTAGACATATATCTATAGGCATGTTGGTTATCACACAAAATAAAAAAAAAAGAGAATCTCCGAGAAAATTAAGTCAGTAGAACTGTATAGTCCTTTCTATAAAGGACGTTAAAGTTTCTTTTTCTCAAGTTTAACAGTACTATACTTGCATAATACTATACTTAGTATAATAATACTAATTAGAATTAAATGTGTTGTAAAAATGCCGTTGAATGAAAATCGGTCAAGCTTGCTACTAATGTGCCATTTCAATTTAATTATATAATAATACCTTAATAATAACAATAAACTTTGCTTTAAAAGTCCCAAGTTAATTAAAAAAAAGTTGTAAATTGGAATCTTTACTTCTAAATTTGTTATTGTTACGTATTTGCGTGCTCGGTAGAGCTCATCCGGCACCACTAGATGGTTTCCGGGAACGTTTAGACCACTGCAGGAACTCCGTACGGAGACCATAGGCAGGTCTTGCTGTAAGGGATAGAAGGGTGGGGCAACAAGACAGAAAAGGCACCAATTCAAAAATAACAATAAGTTTATTGTTGAACACAGCACCTCCCCAGTTCTTCCGCCTCACGTCCGAGCCCGAAAACGCACACTGACGAGTGGGTATGCCCTGGGAACTCCTCTGACTGCCTGAAGGGCAGGCAATCCCTTCCAGGGCGGTCCACAGGTTGCTGATGAAGGATGATCTCACCTCCGACGGAGGACCAGCAGCGAAGCTGCAAAGCTGTTGGCATAAGAATAACTATGTAGGAACTGTGCAGGTGACAGGCGGAGCTGTATAGTCTCAACCTAGGTTGAGAGAAAATATAAGAGCACTAGGAGGGCTAATAAGAAAAGCTAAGGTTCGTATACTTGCCTTGAAGTTATTATAGTTCCGTACACCTCCTTTAATTAGAACTCGTTCTATCCAGTGTAGAGACCCCGTCTCTCCAGACTGTACAAGTGGGGGTTGCAGTGAATAGTCACTTAGCTTGGAATTAGATAAATGATTAGTGATCAAATAAATGTTGAGCTGAGACTGAAGGTATTGGCAAGAAAAAATAATATGAACTATTACCTTCAGGGCGATTGCAATAATCGCTTAAACGGCTTCCGCCGACCTATATTAACACTTAATCATGAACAGAGTAGAGATATCAAGGAGAGGAAAGAATAGGAAAATTATCTTACTCTGAATGTAGATGATGCTAATATACGCCACGTGCATCCGCCAGATTTTGACTCTAGTTAGAGTGGTGACTCCTATTATCACTGCTGAATAAGCTCTTACTGAGTGTGAGACTGTAAATTAGAGGTTTAACAGACTGCTAAGAAGAGTACCCACGTGGGGCAGCAACTGAACGGCGTAAAAAAGAGAACTGCGATCCAGCGATTTAATGATACGCCACCGAACTTAGCATACACTAGAAAATGTTATTTGAAGATAATTGTGCAATCTCACAAGATGATTCACGCAATATAAACGGCTTTATGTAAGATGTTCACTAAGAACGAAAAATGCAGTCTGGTTGGGCGTCACACCAGCTCCACGAGATAGAACGGAACTTGAGGTAGTGATAAGGTTACAACTACTAGGGCCCTGCCACTTAGCTAGGTGATTAGATTGAGAAACTGATACCCTGTGTTAAGGCTAGAACGTTACAACAGTGCTCTAGGTGACCAAAATTGTAAGTAACGTCCTGTCTCTTTTTTGATGGGAGGGGCCTCTATCAATTGAAGACTGTCACTCAAACAGTTACGTATTTCGCTGCATTAAAACTCCCCTTAAACTCCAGAAATACGTAACACTGGGGGGGGGGGCAGGAAATGCCCAGAAGATAAAGCCCCAGACAGAGCCATTGGGCTCGAAGAAGCGTGGATATAAGCCACGGCAACACCTTACCAATAAGAGCAACCGCTCTTTAACTAAGGGCGCAAACGCGCAAAATCAAAGGAGCGAGCAAGGCTCCATAAAAACATTGTAAATCTCCAACACCAAACAAAAACAACAAGGGAGAGGGAAGGGAGATATAATAATCAATAAATAACTAGAGTAATGAGAGAATATTTTTATGCAGACCCCGCCTCTCGTAAACTCAGTGCAGGGTGAGAAGAAAAAGAGTAAATTCGAAGGAGAGAAGAGAATTACACGCTCCCCTGCACGTCTCCGTCATCAGAGAGGCGTTGAGAGGTTAGTATATATAATAATAAATGGAAGGGAGGTGGAGCAAAACCACCAAGAGAAAAAAGGCCCGCTGAATCACTCAATCTATAGGTAGTTTGTACAGTTTTGTTACTGGCCTAACAAAACTACTACGTGAAGTTCGAAGCTTAACTTGTCTGACCACCCCATCCGAGCCCTCATACACCTCTAGGACCCTTGCAAGCGGCCATGTTGAGATAGGAGTGTTAGGTTCATCTAAAAGCACCAAGTCGCCAACCTTCAAATTTGGCTGATTGACAGTCCACTTTTGTTTCGGTTGTAGCAGTGGGAGATAATCACGTCTCCAACGATTCCAGAATGACTGAATGGTAGCTTGAAGCAACCGATAAGAAGGTGGAGAGAATTGTAGTAAGCTTAGGTCGGATTCAGGAGAAGCCATTAGTGGCCGACCTATTAAAAAATGTCCAGGCGTTAGTGCACTATAATCTGAAGGATCGCTAGACATAGGAGTAATCGGGCGAGAATTTAAGATTCCTTCAATACGAATCACCAAGGTCTGAAGAGCGACAAAGGTGGGAATTTGTTGTTTAAGAACACGATTCAGATGGAATTTCGTGGACCGAACTACCCGTTCCCACAATCCGCCCTGATGGGGTGCTGCAGAAGGGTTGAAATTGAAGGTAATACCTCGTAGATTACAGAACTCCTCAACCTGTGGGGAGGTTTTTAACAGTTGCAGGAAGGCTTGTAAGGCCTTTCGCAAGAGAACTGATGCGCCCACAAAATTAGTACCACAATCTGAATACAACTGGGCAGGGCAACCTCGTCTAGCTATTAACTTGTTAAGGACATTGATAAACTCTGGGGTGCTTAAGCTCGTTGCGAGCTCTAGGTGAACTGCTTTGGAGGCAAAACACACAAATAAACAAAGATAAACCTTAAGTAGCGGAGCCTTTCGTAAATGCGAACTTCGAACAGTAAATGGGCCTGCAAAATCCATACCAGTATGGTAGAAAGGCGGCGCGGGGTTGACTCTAGCCGCTGGTAACTGCCCCATAAGGGGGGGTACGTGTGAAGGTCTACTTTTGAAACATGTAACGCATTTAAAGATACAAGTTCGAATGGCTTGTCTTGCAGATATAATCCAAAAACGCTGCGACAAGTGAAACAGAACCTGATTGAGTCCAGCATGAAGATGTGCTATATGATAATAGCGGATAAGAAGAGCAACCAAAGGATGTGCTTTGGGTAGCAGGATCGGATGCCGCTGCTGAACTACAGTTGAAAGAGCCAAGCGGCCTCCAACTCGAATTAGCCCACTGGGGTCTAAAAAGGGTGTCAACCGTCTAAGACTGACGGGCACCTGAGTTCCGTTTTGTAAGGCCCTTAATTCGGGACCAAAAGATTGGCGTTGGATATATAGACAGATACGGTCAACCACAACCTGGTAGGAAATAAACGTAGGACTGGTTTTGTAACGCCAGGTTAAGATAATCTTAACCACCTTAAGAAGTGTAGGCCAAGAGGATATAGCGGCAAATAAATTAATAGGCGCCGGCACAGCTGTGCACAACGGCTTAGCAGGTAAAGACACTTCTAATTCTTCCGGAGTAAACGAAGGATTAGGGATATCAGAGGGCCAGTTAGAAGGAAAAGGAAGCCACTCAGGGCCGTGCCACCATAGTGCACTAGAGGATAACAGAGACATAGTAGTGCCTCTGGAGGCCAAGTCGGCAGGATTCTGACCTGAGGTAACGTGATGCCAAGTGGCCATGGGTACCCATTCTGAAATTTGGGCGACCCGATTGGCTGCAAAGGTCTTTAACTTGTGCGGCTCGATGGATATCCACCGTAAGACAATTTGAGAGGCAGTCCACAGATGTAGGTCACATATGTGAAGCGAACGTGACAATAACGTATAATAATGGTGGGTCAGTAAGGCCAACAAATGAGCGCCGCAGAGCTCCAGTCGCGGAATGGACTGGGTTTTAAGCGGAGCTACTCTAGTTTTAGATACCAGCAGAACGGGCGGGCCAGTAGAAGCAGATGCGCACAGATACAATACGGCTGCGTAGCCCCGTTTGGATGCGTCACAAAACCCATAAAGGGCTACAGGGTCCCTTGCAGACGTATGTGGCAAAGGCCGATTTATGAAGCAGCTAGAAACTAAGCTAAAAGAGGAAAAGATAACAGACCATTCCTCAACAAGGTCAGACTCGAGAGGGGTGTCCCAATCCAAGGGTAAAACCCAAAGGCGCTGGATAAAGCACTTCGCTGTCATCGTAAAAGGAGACAACCAACCACATGGGTCAAAGATTTGAGCAATAGTAGATAAAATTCGACGTTTGGTCAATACCGAAGCAGGGCGAGACTTAAATTCCGCCGATATACTCAATGTATCTTGATTAGGATCCCAGTGTGTCCCAAGAAGAGCTATAGGAGATGATACTTCCGCTACAGTGGTTATGCAATGGTCAGTTGGAAGTCCATCTAAAATAGATGGGTGGTTGGATACCCACTTGCGGAGTGTAAATCCGCCAGTGGCCAACAAGGCAATAACCTCATCACGCAAGGCAATAGCTTCTGAGAGAGTATATGCGCCAACGCAGATGTCATCAACAAAAACGCTGGTGGTGAGAGCTTCAG
The DNA here is from genome assembly GCA_011037195.1 of Triatoma infestans. NCBI lineage: Eukaryota > Metazoa > Arthropoda > Insecta > Hemiptera > Reduviidae > Triatoma > Triatoma infestans. The sequence goes on along the minus strand of JAAEAF010000658.1, from coordinate 192,552 downwards.
ATGCCTTAGGGAACCCTGCAGACTCATCCTCTGCCAACTGGGCTAGAGTTCTCAACGCGAGATACGGAGCCGACCTGGTTCCATAGGTAACTGTAGTAAGAAGATATGTTTTCAAGGGTTGACCAGGATTATCGCGCCATAAAACGGCTTGATAGCACCAGTCATCTGGATGGACCTTAATTTGTCGAAACATTTGCATAATGTCACATGAAAACACATAAGGAAATCTACGAAAGAGCGTGATGATATCTGATAGTAGCGGTTGTAGTTTGGGGCCCGGATATAATAATTCATTGAGTGAAGTGCCCCCAGCTGGTCTAGCGCTGGCATCAAAGACCACTCTAATTTTTGAGGTGTCTCCGCGCTTCTTAAAAATCCCATGATGTGGAATGTAGTATGTGGGAGTTGAGGAAGTCTCAACCATGTGTCCCTGCTTAAGATAATCGCTCATAAAATCCACGTAAAGTTGTTTAAATTCGGGATCTCGAGTAAAACGTCTCTCTAAAGCGAGAAAACGAGTATAGGCTTGGCCGTGAGAACCCCGTAGAGATGAAGTATCTGCCTTAATGAAAGGCAGTCTTACTTGGTATTGCCCCGATTGGTGCCTTATAGTAGATGTGCGAAAATATTGTTCGCACTGTTCAGCTTCAGGGGGTACACGAGAAGGGGCAGCAGGTGGCTCTTCGGTAACCCAGAATTGCTCCATCAAGGCATGGAGCTCATTAGATGGAACTGCATGAAAGGCAGGTACCTTGTTGTCATATTCGACAGATGAAGTTGAACTAGATTCGGAGCATGATTGGAGTGTTGGGGCGGAGCCCATAATGATATAGCCAAACACTGATGGCATGGCTACTGGCAAATTTGGACCTGTAGGAACAGGTGGTTCACAAGTGAAAATCCGAGAAAATAACTCGGCGCCCAGTATACAGTCAATCCTCGATGGAGTATCGAAGGTGGGATCGGCCAGAATTAGATTCCTGGTGCGTTGACGCAACTCAGGGGAAATGTAGGTTTGAGGAGTAGGCTGTGTAAGTTTAGGTAATATAATAAACGGATGAGCCTCAGCAATTGTATAGTTACTTCCACTCGAAATTGAAAGGGTACATGTTCCCTTTGCATTGGCCGAAGTAGGACCTACCCCTTGAACAGTTACTTGTGCCTTAGAACGTTTGCAATTCAATAATTGCGCACAATGTTCTGAAATAAATGAGCCTCCGGCACCGGTATCAATCAAAGCCCTCACTACTCGATAGGCTCCAGTTGGAGTTCTTAAGGTTACCAAGGCAGTTGCTAGCAACACAGTATTGTTAGCAGGTGAAACAGCCGCTATTGGGACTGAAACCGGAGATGCCCTGTGATCAGACTGAGCTGTTGTTGCTGAGTTTGCTAAGGGGGGAGCCGGAGAAGTAGGCACGGAAGTCTTGGTTTTGGCTACAGTATTATTATTAGGTAGCCTAAAATGCAACAAGGTGTGATGTTGTTTATGGCAGACTCGACATGTAAAAGAAGAAGAGCAGCGATTTTTATGCTTGCCTAAACAATTGATGCATACTTTGTTGGATTTTACCCACTCGAACGCTGCTTAGGGCTTTTTTGAGTGAAAGTGGGACAAGCTTGCAGTTTGTGCTCAGCAGAGTGACAAAGGTGGCAACTCTGTTGTGATGTGCGTGTTGTAGTGGCATAGGCAACCTTCTTAACACGAGTAGTGGGTCCCACCGAAGGACCTGGAGTGTGCACAGCTGGCTCTACAGCTTGTTTGATCTGTAGCTGATCATGCAAAAATTTAAGAAGCTCTGTAGGCTTTGGAAGAGCAGTAGCAGAATTAGAAGCGCGATGGTGGGCTTCAAACTTCATAGCAGTTGCTGAATCTAACTTGGATGTAAGTAATGTCATGACTATAGCAGAATGTTCATCCACCTCTGGCATTGCTACTAAGGCCTGATAATGTAATGACAGATGATCTAAGAAATCTTGATAACTGTCTATTGACTTAGAGTTCAGCTGAGGAAGCTTAAGTAGGGCTGTTGCATGATTGTAAGCCATGCGCCTAGGATTTTCGTAGCGATTCTTAAGTAATGTTAACGCTACAGGATACTGCTCAGCTCTGAATTCAAGATGAGAAATAAGTCGCTGTGCTTCCGGGGTTAGAGAATCTATAAGATACTGAAACTTTTGTAATACAGATAAGACTTCACTGGAATCTACGATTGAGGAAAATCGCGAAAAGAAGTTGGACCAGTCAGCTTGGTTGCCTGAAAATTTTGGAACTGACTGAGTGGGAAACCCAGCCGTAGAGGCACTTAAAGAAGACGCTGATATCGGCCCAGCAGAGGCCGAACCTATTATAGTGGAAGAGGCTAAGGGCTCAGAAGAGGCAATCAAGTTATCCAATTGTAAACATATGTTACCATACAAATCATCTATAGAGTTTAACCCTTCTTCCAATCGTTCCTCACTCAGGTCGGGCACCCTTTCAGAAGAGTGTTTATAGGGATCCAAGTCCGTCAATTTTTGTGTATAGTCCCTAGTAAGTGAAGTCAACAGGCGCTGATAGGTTGCGTTAGTAGCAGTACCGCTCCGTACGGCGTCATTCACATCGCCTTGAAACTTATTAAGACGGCGCAAGGCCGAGCGGCAAAGTCGTTCAAAAGCAACACCTGAAAGTTTAACAGGATTAGCCATGTTGAAGTGATATAACAAATATAACGAAAACCCAAATATCAGATATATAGAAGATGTAGAGTAAATTGGACCAAGGTATGAGCACAACTAAAGGTAAATAACTCCAATGAAAATAATTAAGAAGGGCGAGTCGCCAAAACACAAGTATATAAGATGTTAAAGTACCTTAAATGCCAATAATAGAAACAACCAAGTAATAGCAATAGTTGTTTTATGTTGATGCGTAAATATCGATAATATATAGTACACAATTAAGATTCAAACGTACAGGCCAGTAACAAGAATTATGTAAAATAGCTTACTTCAAGAAATCCTACAAGTGGTTAAGCCAACAGCAATACTAAAATTCAAAAAATCAATTAATGAGTGATTATTATAGTGGCAGTATGTGGTATGGTTACTTAAAGAAATAACGGAACCACAGAAGACCAAATGGGCCAAGAATAAGAAGAAATTCTTCTAATGAATGCAGTAGGTGTGATTACATAAAAATAAAGTAACCAAAAGGGCCAAGAAGAAGCAAAAAACAGCCTCTGGTAGTTGCAGTGTTACGTATTTGCGTGCTCGGTAGAGCTCATCCGGCACCACTAGATGGTTTCCGGGAACGTTTAGACCACTGCAGGAACTCCGTACGGAGACCATAGGCAGGTCTTGCTGTAAGGGATAGAAGGGTGGGGCAACAAGACAGAAAAGGCACCAATTCAAAAATAACAATAAGTTTATTGTTGAACACAGCACCTCCCCAGTTCTTCCGCCTCACGTCCGAGCCCGAAAACGCACACTGACGAGTGGGTATGCCCTGGGAACTCCTCTGACTGCCTGAAGGGCAGGCAATCCCTTCCAGGGCTGTCCACAGGTTGCTGATGAAGGATGATCTCACCTCCGACGGAGGACCAGCAGCGAAGCTGCAAAGCTGTTGGCATAAGAATAACTATGTAGGAACTGTGCAGGTGACAGGCGGAGCTGTATAGTCTCAACCTAGGTTGAGAGAAAATATAAGAGCACTAGGAGGGCTAATAAGAAAAGCTAAGGTTCGTATACTTGCCTTGAAGTTATTATAGTTCCGTACACCTCCTTTAATTAGAACTCGTTCTATCCAGTGTAGAGACCCCGTCTCTCCAGACTGTACAAGTGGGGGTTGCAGTGAATAGTCACTTAGCTTGGAATTAGATAAATGATTAGTGATCAAATAAATGTTGAGCTGAGACTGAAGGTATTGGCAAGAAAAAATAATATGAACTATTACCTTCAGGGCGATTGCAATAATCGCTTAAACGGCTTCCGCCGACCTATATTAACACTTAATCATGAACAGAGTAGAGATATCAAGGAGAGGAAAGAATAGGAAAATTATCTTACTCTGAATGTAGATGATGTTAATATACGCCACGTGCATCCGCCAGATTTTGACTCTAGTTAGAGTGGTGACTCCTATTATCACTGCTGAATAAGCTCTTACTGAGTGTGAGACTGTAAATTAGAGGTTTAACAGACTGCTAAGAAGAGTACCCACGGTGGGGCAGCAACTGAACGGCGTAAAAAAGAGAACTGCGATCCAGCGATTTAATGATACGCCACCGAACTTAGCATACACTAGAAAATGTTATTTGAAGATAATTGTGCAATCTCACAAGATGATTCACGCAATATAAACGGCTTTATGTAAGATGTTCACTAAGAACGAAAAATGCAGTCTGGTTGGGCGTCACACCAGCTCCACGAGATAGAACGGAACTTGAGGTAGTGATAAGGTTACAACTACTAGGGCCCTGCCACTTAGCTAGGTGATTAGATTGAGAAACTGATACCCTGTGTTAAGGCTAGAACGTTACAACAGTGCTCTAGGTGACCAAAATTGTAAGTAACGTCCTGTCTCTTTTTGATGGGAGGGGCCTCTATCAATTCAAGACTGTCACTCAAACAGTTACGTATTTCGCTGCATTAAAACTCCCCTTAAACTCCAGAAATACGTAACATATTGTTAACATAGAAGCTGGCAAATTCAATTACACTACATCTATTTCTTCTAGAATCTTTTCAATATATTCTCTTACTGCAGGGAAGTGAAATTTTGATAACTCGGTCATTAGCGCCGTACATTGTTAAGAGCCACTCGAGTTAGGAGGGAACCTTTTCTTTCTTTGCACGACATCCATCGAAACTTCACATGGAAGCGGCATGGAGCCGAGCCATGTTGTAGTCGATCATCTCCCCTACCCCGCTTTAGCCATCGAATCCAGTCGACGAAGTGAGACCTTTTCCTTTTACAGCTAATTGAGGTGGATTCCTGTATAATAGTATTACACAAGGCGTGCCACAACCTTGCTGCACCACAATTTTTGCCTTTACATTTCATAATTTTCACTTCTGCTTTTCATTGACCTTGTGTATAACAATTATGTTCATTATATGTATGAGATACTCATATTTTTAAAGACTATCTTTCAGTTCACTTCAGCTACACAATATAAAAGGTTATTTGCCTTTGCAATATTAAATGTAAATATTCCGTCCCTCTAGGCAAAACATAAACTAACTATTATTAAACTAAAATTGGAATGAAGTACTTTACAAAAAAATTCCTTGCATCTTAGATAAAATTCTAATCTAAACCCATTCATGCCAACGTTCACACGCCAGTAATTACATTCTCGCTAATAAATACATTCATGCCGATAAATACCTTCCCCCTGATAAATACATTCACGCTATACAAAGAGGATTTATTATTTGCGATAATGTTCAAATTTTCAAAATTGACTTTTGAAGCGTATTTTTGTTAAAATAGTTAAAAAATGGTAGCCTAAAATGAAAAAAAAAACTCTCTTGTGAAACACTCACAAAACCTTCTCAAACTCCTTTTAAAGCAGTTGACAATTTATAAAATGACAAATTTCATTAAATTTTAAATTATGCTCAAATGTCCGAATACAAATATACAACTGGTAGAGGACAAGTGCCAACCTACCCCAACCGAGGCAAATAGGAGAATGTTTACATTGTAGAGAGGCATTGAACAAACACAATTGAATATTAATGTCCCAGATTCCTTGACAGCCATCTCAAAACAATTTTTTTCAAAAATGAAATGTTACAAACAAAAGTGATAGATTTATATATGTGCAATTAGCATTCCAAGATTAAAGGAAATTCGTTGTAGACGTTTTCAAGCAAATTTCCACAAAAAAAAAAAACACAAAAACTTATTCTGTTAAAATTGCAAGTTTCAAATATATACGGCAGAGGTATAAATTGTACTGAAGTCGAGATAAATCGAAATTTTTAGAGGAAACCTTTTAAACGCTACTGTTCCTCCCAGAATCCTCCAAAAAATTCAATTTTCCCGGGAAAATGTTTCAAATAAATGGAATAACAAGTTTGAGCCTTTTCATGAGACTTTTCATTTTTAAGATATTCTGTTAAAACACACAGACACAAACACAAACATAGACATACACACATATAGTCCATTCGTTAAAAACCATTATATCGCTCTCAGTGGATACCTCAAAACAAGTATTTCCAAAGAAAAGCTAATTTCCAAAGTTTGATACGACCGCAATGCTTCCACTTACTAGTCAGGAGTAAGGGAAAGTAAAAATCTAGATATTAGTCTAGATAATCTAGATATTCCTTGAGTCTGTTCCGAGAAAATTCCAAAATGCTCAAAAATCTATTAGGTTAAGTTTTTTGTTTTTGTTTTTTTTTTTCATCTTATATATATATATATATATATATATATATCCCGGTATTCGGACATACCGCCCATCTTCTTTCTGAAAGCCCAATAAAGTAGCGATCTGCGAGAATGTGGTAACTGCGTCTTTGCATAAAGAACGGCACAGAGCTTGCATATATGGATGGATACGGTCTCAGTCCAATATTACCATAGAACCGTAGAGTAGGCGAAATGGGGCCGCCTTAACTCCTATTTTGTGCAGATTACTCTGCAAATAGTCCTGGCTAGAAGCAAGTTGAAAATTGGCTACAAAATCCCTGACGAGAAATTACTGGTAATATTGTTTTTCAGCAGGCTCCCCAGCGCTTGTTAGAAGCATTTTGTTCCCTGCTGCACAGCCACTATTCTTGATAATTCCATTTTTAATGGCTGACACAACCTGGGTTGGAGCTGATTTGTCTCTTCTTTGGGCATTCTATCTGCTACTTCATTACCACTAAGAGACCACAGATGCTCGGGATCTACTGGTGTACGACTTCCCATTTCCTACAAATCAGTTTACTTATGAAAGTCTTGATCTGGTTTGCAGTTTCCTTTAAGTCAGGAGCAATCCTGCTTGTGGTTAGTATAGCAGCTCTTTGAATCTATTCTATAATATCACACTTCTGTTTAACCGATTTTCTTCAAATTTGGAATTCTACAATACCCTCAATCTACTCGAAATTATGTAAGTATTGAAGTGGTACTTTAGAGAAAAGCTAAACGCTACAATCGCTATATAACTCCAAAAAATCGATTTTCCAGGGAAAATGTTTTAAATAAAAATGATAGGTATTCAATTATATATATATAGTACATGCAGTTTAAAGAAAATGGTTGAAGCCGTATCCAATAAAATCGCGGGATTTTATTTATAAAAATAAAATTCAGTAAAGTCGCACTTCCGAAAAATATATTTTACTCGAAGTTTTCGTATCAGATTTGGTTGTAGTACGTAAGCGGAATACCAAATTTAAGCTTCTTGCGATATTTCGTTTTTTAAGATATTTTGTTCTCTTTCTCTCTCTCACGCACACACACACACACACACACACACACACACACACACACACACACACATATGCCTCGTTAAAACAGAAGAACAAACATATACACGCATATTTTCGTGTGAAAACTCAATTTTTCAAAATCTGACACGATCGCAATACTTCCTCTTACTATTTATAAACTTCCTAGTAAGAGAATATAAAAAAAAAGTCATGACATGAACTCTAAGGAAAAGTTCCAAGAATAAGATAAAAAAAAAAAAAAAAAAAAAATCATCAGCATTGAAATGATGTTTCCATCCTCAATAGTCCTCAGAACATTACATTTCATAGTCCCAGTAAGAATGAACGCTGCACATTCTAAATTGGAATCAGATTCAATCATGAGAAGATTGAAAAATTTCTAATGATCTCGATCATCACTTTTTTTTTGTTTTGTTTCAATGTTCCCTCCTTCAACCACATCTTTATTGGAATGGTTATATCATCTCCAGTATTCTAAGTTACTTCTCCTCACACTGCTGGCTCTTACTTGCCCTATATTTTTCACAATAAGCGGCCCCCGTCCACCTTCGTTCCAAACCAAGATTTTACCCAGTATTACTACGACAAAACCAGTTTTAAAAAAAAAAAAAAAAAGAAGAAATAAGGAATAAAAAAAAAAAATTACGTAAGAGTGAAAGTGAAGAACTAAGAAGAGGAGGGAAAAACACAAATATGAACCCATAATGGTGGAAAATACCCATCATCCACTCTAACGGAATTAATTCGGCCGAAGAGAGTTTTCTTCTTTCTTCATTTTTCTTTACATTTTCCTTCCAACAGCAATCCCAACAGCCCCAAACCACCCGGAGATTTTACAACCATTTCCAACCAAGAGAGAAAGGAGAGAGAGCAATACTCCTGAACCTATTTTAGAATCAGAACTTCATTTTCCATTTTTTATCCCCCCCCCCCGGCCAAGCCATCCAGTAGATTCTGCCCACTCATACTTCTTTATAAAGTCTTAAAAACTTTGGTATAGTCTCTACCTGAGGATTTCACTACTACTTGTCCGCCGAGCCGCTATTAGCGTTTGCGATATAGTATTCATTTATTGCTATTGAATATCTAGGCAGGAAAAAGCTGGGACGGGCCGCTGTTGAAAAGTGAAAGAAAAAGAATAGAAAGGAAAAAAAAATAAGGGAGCATAAAAATGGAACAAAAAGTTTTTGAACTAATAAAAAAAAAATACTAGATTACAAATAAAAATTAAAAAAAAAAAAATCTGGTGTGAAACACTCATACGTCTTTAATTTACTACAATTCTCACAATTCTAATTCCAAATTTTTTTTAGAACTCGGAATATTTATGAAATGTTTAGTTTGTCTTCAAATATAAATGTAGATGATTAGGATTATAGTTGGTGGTTTTTATGGTTTAGGTTCACTCACTTGGATGTCGGGTCATACAGGTTTTTTTGGGAAACAAAGGTGCAGATGCTCTGGTGAGGGAGGGCTCAAAGTACATTTTCATAGGCCCTAAACCCTTCTACGGTTTGTCCACGACTTTGATTCAAACTTCCATCAAAGGCTGAATGAAAGACAGCCTCTGCAATCGTGAGAGATATACACCAAGACAGAGGTAGGCAAATTTCTTTATCAAGAAACGTTCGCCCAAAATCACCAGAGACCTACTGAACCAAAACCGGAAAGTTATTTGGATAATAACGGGTCTACTAACAGGATATTGTAGGCTGATTAGGCAAATCCACCAGATATTACTTACAGAAGACGCGATGTGCCGATTCTGTAAAATTGAAGGAGAAACCCCGGCACACATTCTTGGTGAGTACGCCGGCTTGTTTGAGGAGGATAAGGTTTCTTCAGTTGGAAACAAGCAATTCCAAAGTCACGAGCGACTTTCAAGAAGGAGCGACTTCCAGCTTTGCTATTTCTGCATAAAAGAACGAAGCTCGAAGACTGTTACAACAACTGAGGTTCCACAATTGACCTTCTAATGTAAATCGCGGTGGAATGAGGTTTAGCCATCATCGTTGCCCATGGGGTTCCCCAGAAATCTCAAAAAAAAAAAAAAAAAAAAAAAAATCAATTGATTTCTAGAAAACGGTTACAAATAAAAATGATAGGTATTTATCTTTGGAGTCAAATGTAATGACATGGAAAGTCATACCAATGTCAAAGTGGTTCCAGCCAGCTGCTATCTTAACAAAGGCTGGCAGTAATAAAAGAACAATTTATAACCAGCGAACTAGCAGGCCGCCGTCTTCAAGACAGTGCCGGCCAAAAATTAGGCCATACAGCTCGCCCTTGTTTTTTAATAAAACCAAAAAACGGTTAAATCCCCGGCAGTCTCAAAGGGTTCAAAAGAACACAACTGGTGGCAGCGACTGGGATCAGAACAGGCGATTCCAGTAGACTTCAAACAGCATTATTCTTCAGTATTTCATCAGCGTAACATCAAGATTCTACCAGTGACATAATTCATACATCGGAGCGCCTCCCTATCTAAGTGTTTAAACATATATTATTTATCAATCATTATAGTTGGTGCATTCTAGTTACAATTTAAATCATTTTAAATTAATTGTAGTTTATCTTTTCAAACGTTTAAATTATTCTTAAAATATACATATATCTATTTTCGTAAATTCGTAATTCATATTCCGAATAAAAACTCTCTAAAATCTCTAACTAACTCCCAACTATTCATCGCATCACAACACCTCACCAAGACATCTGAACCCATTACAACTGATGGGTGGGATTAGTACTCCAATAACTGAACCCATTACACAAAGAATAGTAAGAATTCCAAGATTAAGGAAAATTATTTGAGCCGTTTTCGACTGTAATTGCATTTCTGGTTAATTGATTTTCTTGAAAGTTTCGAATTTTAGCAATGATCTTTACGTTGTTATTATTCTGTAAGTGAAATAGCACTTTTTTTTTTCTTTTTTTTTTGAGGAAGTCATTACTTGCTGATTCCCCGAAAAGCATTCAGAAACCAATTTTTCTACAAATTAATTATATTCAATGTGGAAAATTTTGCAAAGTAATAATGCAATGTTTAAGAATCGATTTTGTAACTAAAAGCTTATTGTCGAGACCTCAAAAATATATGTATTTCCGGTTAAAACTCAATTTTGAAAGTTTAAAACGATCATAAAATACTTTCTTCTACAAGCAATAAGAAAAATTAAAAAGTAAAAACTAATTTTAGTACTGATTGTATCAATTATACTTTTCTATATATAAATTCATCACATCACATCACACACACATACACACACACACACACAATGACAAATTTTTATTACACTTGTTCTGAATCACTCAGAATATATATATATATATATATATATATATATATATAAGAGAGAGAGTGAGAGAGTTCGTTATTAAACAGTAAAGTTTGAGTTTTGCAATTTGTACATTCTCTTGTTGTCGAATGTAACATGTTGAACAATTAAATAAAATATTTATTATTCGGAATTTCCCAAACGCTTACTTTCCCACCCGAACAATTGATCAGTTTTAAACAAAAAAGTATACAAAACTTTTTTATTAAAAACTGTTAAATAAATAAGTAAAAATTTTAATCAATAAAACGAAAGATTTTTTTCAAACAAATAAATGAGATTAACTAAGTGGTTAGTGCGTTGGGCTGCCACGCGGAGGTCCCGGGTTCGAGTCCAGTGCTACCCTTAGATTTTTTCTTCCTAGGAGGCACTGTCCATACCCTGCTCACTGTTCGGCGATGGACAGTGTTGTCTGTAAGCACGCTGTCCGGAGGCCGGCAGTGCATTAAGAAGGCTTCGGGCGCTAATGACCATAGATGTTGACGCGCCTTAAATAAAATAAAAAAATCAAATAAAAATGAAATTCTATTGTACTATGAGGCTCGTATTATTTTTTTTAATTTTCAGCTTAACATGATTTTACTATACCAGACAATTTTTATGATTACATATTATATTTACAGTTGAAACCTACCGAGATCAGAAATATAGCGAATGTTTAAAGGGACTTGGGAAAATAAGTTTAAAATCAGATGTAATCATTAAATGGTAACAAAACTAAAAACTAAACTAAATCTTTGGCGGAACACCGACTGAAGACTTAGCCTTCAAGAAGCGATTTTTATTAGAGGGGAGTAATCAGCAAGCCAGGGTTTCCATCTCCGTTTAGCTCTGGTCTTCACAAACTTAACTTATCACTTTTGAGTGTGACAATGGCTAAGGTTGCCAATAATGGTGATACAAATGGAACACCTAAGGGAATACAACACATTTACAGCTTGCAGCATTGACGTTAGTATTGTTGAAATTGGAACTCATTATGGCATTTACACCCACAAATGATATTTTATCGATTAAACATATTATAATGGGTATGAGAAGGAGAGAATTGGGTTTATAAGAAGAAATAAACTGGAAAAAATGCTGAACACCGTATAATCAGGAAGTAACCAAACTGCCAGATGTTGCTAGCCGTTGCAGATCCAAGCAGGAGAGAGATCTAAAGCAGAGAGAGAGATACCAAAATTGAGAGACTCACTCGCTACTTAGACCAGACTAGAGTGGGAGACTCGGTACATATAGAGCTGAGCTAGCTCTACAGAGGGATAGTCTTTCAAACAGTTTATACAGCAATTACAGCGCGTCAGCAACCAACGACTACCCTTCTTTTTACTCACTCTACATCTCTCACTATCAATTCTCTATATCGTGTAAAGTCCTGGCAGTTTGTGTTACTTTCTGATTATACCGTGTTCAGCATTATTTCCAGTTTATTTCTTCATATAAACCCAATTCACTCCTTCTCGTACCTATTATACATATTGAGAAGATTGCTAAGGAATAGCCGTTGAGAAGGAGCTGCAAATGGTGACTAGTTAGAATTTGAAAAGAACTTTAGCCTTATTGTAACGATAGTTTAAGTGCTGTTTGTTAGCCAGCTGGCAGAGAATAACTCACGCTTGTATAATTGGTTTGAAAAATAATTGCAGATCTTCCTAGGCTGTTTGAAAGCCGTTTGAAGGCTAACTCAAGCATCGAATTTGGCGGTTGTTAACTGCAAAAACCCAGGGTTGAGGCTTGGTGCTTTCTATTCTCGCAAACCCATTCGACTCTTCAGCAAGTGATCGGGATCAGATTCAGTGTCACTGGCATCTTTGATGCGGTCGACTACATGGAATGGAGAAAATTCACAACACTTACAAGTTGTTTCCAATCAATTGAACAACAGGTTATATGAATATTCATAGAAATTTTATGGAAACCAGAAAATAATAGGGGTGGGGGAGGTGAATTAAAGAAAAATTTCCTGAATGGACTCTAGAAAAGATAGAGTCAGATTTGGGTTAGCTGAACAGTTCAACAAAAACCATATGTCTATGGCTTTACCTTGGAGTAGAGATGAAATTATATTACTTATACAGGTGGTAAGAAAAAATTAATATTTTATAGATTATGAAACCTACTGTACCTCTTTTACTGAAGTGGAAGCATAACGCTATTGTTCCCTTAGAGCCACCAAAAAAAATTATTATCTCGGAAAACTGTTTAAATAAAAGTGTAGTTATTTGCATATGTAGATAGTTCACGAAGTTTAAAAAAAAACGTTGGAGCCGTTTTCGAGAAAATTGTTGAAAACTGGAACCGCTTTTGGTTGATGGATTTTGCCCGAAACCTCCAGGTCAGAAGCGGTGTTAGTACATAAACGGAATACCAACTTTGAGATTTATGCGATTTTTTTTCGCTTTTGAGATATTTCGTTAAAACATTAACAGTTTGTGAAAAATTGCAAAATGCTCAAACTTGATTATCCTGGCATTTCTTTTAGGTACCAATATTGGCAGCTCTATGAATATTTTGGTGAAAATTCATCAGCCGGAAAAGCGACTTTATTGATCGTATTATTAAGTATCAATTGTTTACTCGAATTCAATCGTTCTCGGAAAATAGCCCCATAAATTTTCTTTAAAATCACTCTACATGTTACACAAATGTATATGTAATCACTTATAACTAGTTGAAACATTTTTATAGATGAAATTTAATTAATTAAGGAATTCTGGGGAAAAAAACAACTGAAACTTTAAGCCTGCTGTCCTAACCATCCCAACACACTAAATATTAGAGTAAAAATTCAGGAAGTATTTTGGGCAGAGATAGTTGAGTGAGTGTTTTCAATCCAGATTTGTAAAATAGTTTCAAACAACAGTTTGTTGTAGTACGAAAAAAAAACTAAAATAATCCGCTGTTGTGAGTTGGTGGTTGGCGGAGTGTTAGCCGATATTAGGGCATTGGAGTATGAGGTTTAGTACCTTGCAAACCTCATTGTCTTCCTTTACAAACTTTACTAATTAATCATACAATGACTCTAAGGGGTAAAAGCTTTACCTCATTTTACCCCTTTATTCCTTTTACTTTTAATGCAAAACTTAATCAATTTTCTACTATCATGATTTCTTCTTATTTACAAAGTCCACATCAAGTGAACAAAAGAAGTAAAATTGAAAATAAAAAAATTAAATTAAATCCAATTACATAATTATAAAAAAAAAATAGATTAACCGTATTTTTTTTTTTATGTAGTGCATAAACCATACGACTTTGTCTTACTGCAGCTACAATTGCGGTTGCTCGAAGGCGCGAGACCTAAGTCAATATGGCTCCTATCCCTCTTCCACTAAGGTGAAAGAAAGGTATCTCCTAAAAATCTCCCCTCTCTCCCCAGCAATCTCGAAAGATTACAACGGGGATGGTTCTTAGAAGTATCTGACCCATCAAGTAATCCCAAGAGAGTTGCTCACCCAAGTATGCAAACGAGACACTGATCTAATTATTAGTACACTGTTTCTCTAGCTCCATCGACACAATTTTGACAGGAATTGACCTTCTATGCCTACTTTGTGCAATTGACCAGATATCCAAGCGTGTTTAATCAATACACCGACCAGGATTCTCACTTGTACCTTATTCAGGGAGCAAAAATACGCCGAATTCCCCCTGCCTTATGACCTTAATAACACTTCTAGCCTGGCACTCCCCCAGTTCTTCTCCAATTCACTATTCCTCCATTGATTGACTTCTCTGTCGCTTCTCTGAAGGCTCCTGCTTGTTCGGAACAACAACAAAAATACGGTAATGAAGAGCGCACCTTAACAAACGCGTCCGTCCTTAATGCAATTGACAAATATTTACATTCTTTTTAAATGAATTTTCGTCAACATTTATTCTATCTGCAGGTCAGATAGTGGTGGCGGGAAGTGACAGGTTGCAGAAAGTAAATTGAGATTACCTAAATCCAGCAGTCAGTGAGTATCTCTATTAACAACTCTTGAGGTGTAATGATACAGATTGAAATTGATAGCATCAGAGACATTTTCCGTGGTAGCCTGCTTCGTTTTGTAGTCATCGAGGTTTCGGGCGATCGCCCATCTTCAGGATGCTTTTTCAGACAGTGTGACAACACAGACTTGCATAGAGCAAATTCAGTTTACACACAGAGTGTCACATTGTCTGAAAAACGCATCCTGAAGATGGGCGAACGCCCGAAACCGGTCGATGACCACAAAACGAAGCAGGCTACCACGGAAAATGTCTATGATGCTTTCCAGCTCTACGGAACCAACCACCACAACTATTGAAATTGATAGGTTAAATATATACATGCAGTGAAAATTCCAAGTTTAAAGAAATACGACGGGGGTGTTTTTTAGCAAATCGCAAAAACTGAGAAACTTGCTTTGTAAAGGCACTTCCGGTTTAAATGGTTATTTTCAAATTCGAAATACTAGCAGAGTAGGCTTTTAATATGTTTATTCATAACTGCTTAAACCGTAAATTATAATGGAGCTTTGGAGGAAAGCTAAAGCTCTATCACAGCCCACCAAAAATCTATTTTCTGTTAAAATATTTCAAATAAAAGTGATAGGCATTTAAGTTTTGATGATTTCATTGTAACGTGGAACGTAAACATGAAACATGATTTATATCATCTTTTTGATCCTACTAGGTATTAATTGATCATGGAAATATGATATTTGTAAGGGGGCCTAAACCTCAAGTTTGTCTTAAAGTGCTATTTAACGTTAAAGTACTGAGGTTGTTGTTAAATGGACGGTTATTCTACAATGGATTGTAGTTTGAGAGTTACAATCTAATTTGCCAATATCCTCTGAAGAATAGACCACTGCTTTCCAGGCTGAAGTTATGCTATTGTTTATTGTATAACGGATGAACATCATACAAATCAAATTTAAAAGGTTTTTGTATCTGTTCGGGTAGTCAAGTCAGGTTGAATTAAAGGCATTACATTCTCCAAACAGTTACTAGAATGTCCTAGAAGACTGGAAGAGCTATCTTTCTCTAAGAATGTTCTTCTAATCTGTTAGCAGGTAATATAATCTTAGGAAATAAGCAGCTGGTTAGGTTGGCCAAAATTAGACGTTTTCCGCTTCATTGATTCCAAGCCTGATATTCGTATATCTTTGGTAACACAAATCTATCAAGCTTCTAGACATGAAAAGTGTAACAGGAGTTATCGACAGTCTACAATACTCACTGGGAAACGGACAGAATTAAGATAAAATATTGCAGTATCTTTTACAGACTTCTTTCAGGCATCTGGTTGGATCTCTTACTGGCCACTATAATTTAAGGAGATAATATCTCTATATGATTGGACTCATGACCAAAGAAGACCACATTTTGTAGAATTTGTTGAGATCAGAGAAAAGATTTAACCATGTTTTAGAAAAGATTGCTTAGGATATGAAGAAATTCTTTTCAGGACAGACTATCGCTGAACATAGCCTGTTCCCCTAGTAAGATTATTCTTCGATTAGGTCCAGGTCTGACTTTTTTGTTCTTTTTCTTTGGGGGTAATACAATGTGGCTTTAGATAGCGCAGGATTTGATCTCTTCCCATACACGAATAATATTAATAAAGTTCTATTTGAAAATCCCATACTTTTTAATCAACTATAAATTATAAAGGATAATTTATTGATGTAAAATTTGCAAATCAGAACTTTGAAACTGAATGTAGAACAAAGGGTATGGAAAGAAAATTTCATAATAAATACATAAATAATATACACAGTACATAAATAATACATGAAATTTAATGTAACCATTTCCTACATAATACTTGTCCATATAAACATTTATATATAGACTTATATATAGATTTTCTCTTTTATCAAGGACTGTTAGAATTGAAAGAAGAAAAGAGGGGGGTGTGCAAGAATAAGGGTTTAGTATCCTGTCCAGTGTTAGTTATCTACTAAATAGCCGTTGTTACACACACTTATTTTATATAAAAGAGAGAACAAGTAATGGAGGATGGAGGAAGTTTGAATCCACTCCAGATGAGAGAGAAAGAGAAGCATCCTAAGAACTATGGTGTGGCAAAGAACCGCCAGATTCACAGCAGGAGGTCGGTGGCACTTCAAATGGGAAATGTCTGTCCAAGTAGAGCTGGGTTGAGAAATTGTTTGAGGGTGAAAAACTAAATGGCTAGATCAGGGTATTCCTCGGCAGTGGAAGTTGGATATCACGCTCTTTAACGTTCACCCTCTTTTTCTCTTTTTCATTTGTTTGTTACTTAGGGAAAACTACACTGTGAGCAAGAGAGAGACAGAGCGAGAGGGGGTTATTCTTTAGAAAAAGAAAGTACGTAGAAATAGTATGATTACCCTCATTATCATGGACGTCAGCCATAAACATCTGGAGGGGAGGAACTTGATGAATCATTATACCTACCAGCACGCAGAATGTATAGTGCAATAAAAACTGACCAACTTTACTTCCCACCCCTCCAAAAAAAAAAAAAAAAAACTGCTAACTTGATCAAATGTTTGCAAATATTTTAGGATCAATGGATTTCACCTAAACGGAACTATATTTCTAAAAATGTTGAGAAAAAAAAATAATCTGTTGAGAAACACTCACTCACACGATTTCTTTTACTGTAATTTACAATAGTTATTGCGGTGAAAAAATTTCTTTCAGATAAATGATTTTTGCACTTATTACTTCTTGTAATAAATTAATTATATTGATTTTATTGCTCTTTTTTTTTTATTCCTAAAATCGAAAATTAGTTTTTCACCAGAAATATATATTTTGAGGTTTCTTTTAAGTTCGATAAACAGGTTTTTAGCTATTGGTCTGTGTGTATGTGTGTATGTGTGAAATATTATTTCAAAAATAGGGGACTTAGCTACTAAGTGGTTAGCGCATTGGAATCCCACGCGGAGGTCCCGGGTTCGAGTCCAGTGCTACCCTTAGATTTTTTTTTCTTCCTAGGTGCCTCTGCAGCTCACAGTTCGGTGATGGACAGTGTTGTCCGGAGGCCGGCAGTGCATTGAGAAGGCTCCGGGCGCTAATGACCATAGATGTTGAAGCGCCTTAAATTAAAAAAAAAAAAAAATCACAGATAACTCATTTGATAATCCGTTTAGTTAAAAAATACTCGCAACTGATACAAGATTTCGATCAAAACCACGCATCAACTGAAAGTGCAGCAACTTTACCGAATTTTATTTTTTTTGCGATTTAAACCAAAATTTATTCCAACGAGTTTCTTTAAACATCTATCATCTAAACGCCTGTAATTTTTATTTGATTTTTTTTTTTCGGCAAATTCCATTTTTGGGGGATTGTATAGGATGTATTCACAGCTCAAAACTCAATTTCGTGAACTGGACACGATCGCAATACTTTCTCATTTATTGGGAGGAGAGAAAGTAGCAAAAAATGAATATGATTTTCATCACCTGTAACAAAAAATCGCATGAATGATTTTTTTTCATCAGATTTTATTACTTTTAAACTAAAAATTGAAGGATACAAAATAGAAATTGCAAACCATCATAAATTCATTCAAGCAAAATGGATTATAATCCAATTTAATTGCTTTCAATTACTTGATGATTAGTAAAACAATCAATTATTACCACTATCACTATATATTGGAAGTAAAAACATTGATTTAAACATTACTCCCATTTCTGTAATATTCCTGGCGTTTGACCAAGCCTATCTTGGCTTGGATCGGCCAATAGATGTTAATCATGATGTACGTTAATCACAAGAACGATCACAAACACGTGGTGGCTGGGGGCTGGGATTAAACTGTGCACCTCTAAAGGGTACAAATAATGGAAGGAAGGAGGATTCTGTGACAGACATAACAGAAGTGTTTGTTTATTATATGAGAAATGATTTTAACAAACAAAGTCGTCAAAGGTTGTGCTAACGGGTGGCTCAAAGAAAAGAGGCACGGAGAAGAAGAGTGGGTGAAACTGTATACCATTCACTTAGTCACTGTCTATTTCACCCCTCACCCCCTCCTCACACTCACTCACTCATATTCTCTCTCTCTTTCTCTCTATCCCTTGTCAATACGCTTCCGGGTTTTCAGTTATGAGCTTTGTAATCAGAAATGTGTAAAGTACAATTATATAGTCCTTTGAGTGTTGTCCCTCAGGTCACAAACTGTTTCATTCATTAACTAATTAGCTTTGCTTCTACTTACTCCCTATATATATAGATGGGGCAAGATTATGTAGACTTTGGTCATATAGTATGTATGTACTTATACAAATATGTGTAGTATACATATATGGCAGAAATTCTGAACATAATAATATATATACATTTCTATGTGATTTTAACAAATATGGGTATCTCAGATCAATTTACATATAACCAAAAACAAGACAAACAAAACTCATACAGAGCAATAAACTCATATTTCAGCTAATTTAGGCGATGAATGTACGTAGTTTAACAAAACAAAATGTTTTTAACAATTCAAACGTTCAAATTATGATCTATTGTGCGAAATGGAAGAAAGAGGATTGGATAAAGTATTTCTAATAGATAGTGAGTGAGATAAACCTGGCGAAATTATGTTATAATTTTCTATTTATTTTGAACTACTACAGGTTTATATCTGACAAAAATCAATTATATTAGGCAAATTAGTTGATTTGTATAACAAATCGATATTTATTCCCTTCAACGATTATTCCCTAATTGACATTAAGTACATAATTTAATAATAAACTATTCGGGTATGTTCGGATTGACTCGGATATAAAATGGATTAGACATTAGATGAATTTTAAGACTGATTATACTTGGAATAGGATTTTCAGATTCTCTTACTGTAAGTAAGAAAAAAGATTGCGATCAAGTATTCACCGGAAATATCTAGGAAATATCAAGTCTTCACCGGAGATCTCCTAAGTATAAAAACAATAAATCGCAGAAAGCTTAAACTTAATATTCCGCTTAAAATATCGCACCCGCACGAAGGTTTTAATCAAAATCCCTCAACTGGAAGTTCGACTTTATTAAATGATTTTTTTTTTTTAAGTTTATCAATATTTTGTGAAATATTGCTCTGAAACGATTTTCTCTAAACATCGTGTACTATTTACAGACATAAATGCCTATCACTTTTATTTGAAACATTTTTCTGGGAAATATTGATTTTATAGGGATTTTTAAGAAAAACTGTGTCGTCAGATTTCAAATTTCAATAGGTATCTTCAGTGACGACAATGTAATCACTTTAACTATTAACTGTCTTGAGAAGATTCATGTATCTTTAAATTTTAATTCGGGCAAATATATAAAATATGTAGTTATGTCCGCCTCAATGCTGGATAACATGTAGTATTTTATCCGTCGTTGCATGCATAATCATATTCCTGACTTGGATTCGGATTTTCATCCATCGTCAGAAATAAATTTATTTAGTTCGTGTAGAGAGTTTACATCAACGTAATGTTTCTGTTACACACTTGTTCGTTCAGAACGTTATATACAGTATAGGTAGAACATTCGCTAAAAACATTTTTTCGTACTCAGTTGGCGGGGGGGGGGATAAGTATTTCCGGTAAAAAATGAAAAAAATCAATTCCGAAAATTTATCGACGATCGCAATAGACCAGTAAGTAAAGAGAAAGTAAAACGACTTTCATACAATACAAAGACGTCAGTATGGTTTGCCTAACCATAAACAAAAGATTCAGGTTTATTAAATTCTGACGTTATTTTTTTCAACATTAAATAGATCATAAAAGAAATAAATGTACAAAATAAATAACTTTATAAATGAAGCTCTTTATATTATGTAATACGTTTTATTTTTCCTTACACAAATGTACAAATATTATAAGGAAAATCGCACACATAAAAAATTTCAACTAAGTCATTATTCTGCCGAAAAATGCTGTTATGAAAAATAATGTCCTATTGTAAAAAGTTAATAGCAGTAAAATCAATAAATCAATATATTATTATAATATTACCGAACATTCATGAAATTTTAATAATATTATCAATGATTGATATTAAGTATGATAATGAATATTTTATTTATTATAAATGATATACGAAGTGAAAACTGGAAAATGACAGAGTACTTTTCAAAATCTATTACGGTATGTCAGTAGATACTGGTTATATTTAAATTAGTAATTATTTTGAAAAAAAAAAATATATATATTCTGTGCTTATCTATTCGTATTATCTGATCTACATAAAATACTAGATATGTGGCAACTTACTTGGGTTTAGCAAACCAGTTGCATATAAGAATCAATCTAACCACTTACAACGCGTAAGTTTTTATAGACAACTACAGTATAAATCGGTTATAACGAACTTCAGGGGACTGTCAAATTTTGTTCGTTATAAGCGGTATTCACTATAACCAATATATCGTTTATAGCGAACAGTTCGTTATATCTGAACACCACATCCAATGCATACATTTATGTGAAGCTTTCATTATGCGCAAGTCATTTAAAAATAATTTTTCAAGGTTTTTGAGGAAATTGACAATTCTAATCTGTTAAAGGCATTTATTTACATACATATGTAATCCTTTATCTTTTATTGGCGTTTGCATTACTTCTAATGTAAATTTTTTCCCAACCGCCTTGAAGATAGTCAACAAAGCTTGTCCTTCGTTGATATTTGGGCCATTTGTACTAAAAAAAAACTTACGCAATATTCCACAGGCTGCGGAGAGTGGTCGGGAGCCAGACGGTAAAATAGGCCCATCTCATCCGCATTAAAAATTTGATGTTTAGTGTAACCTTCTTTAATTTTAAGCCAGACATTTTCAAGCCAGTCTCCAGTCAAACTCTGTTTAACACTAGCTGACTCACCTGAGATTTTTCCAAAGCCTCTGTCATGCCGAGCATGAAATCTTTGCATCCATAACATGCTGTGAAATTTTCTTTTTTAAAAGAGAAGCTAGCTCATTCGCTTTGGCTGAAGGATAGGATCATTAATGGGTATGTGTGTTCGTTGTTGTTTGAACCAACTTAAAAGTGCGGTGTCCAAATCATTGTGTTGAGAAGCTCCTATTTTTTTTAACTTTATGGCACTTGTTGAATTGTTCAATTATCTTCTCTTTGTTTTAAGAATTCCCGATATAGTGGAACGAGATGTCCCCATTTCACTCACGATACTACTCGCACAATCTCCCGATTCAATTCGAGAAATTATTTCGAATTTTTCCTCAATAAAAAATTATTGACGAGGCATTGTCATTCGTTAACAAAAATCAAACTGAGGGTCAAGGGTATGTTTTCTAAGACTGTAGAGTTGTAGAGTTTGAAAAGTGGGGAAATAATTCCTAGAATTAATTTGGTAGCTGTGTTTACACAACCTTCCTGTTCACTACAACCTATAGCAAACAGTTCAATGAATCCTGGAATATGTTCCTTATAACCAATTTGTACATTATAAACGGTTGTACGTTATAAACGGTCTCTATGCATTTTACCAACTATGACATTTTACGGGACCGGAGATTTTGTACGTGACAAACGGTTGTCCCTTATACGATTTGTACTGTATATTCAATTTACTGTATATTCAATTTACGTAAACACATGCCAATATAAGAGGAGATATAATGTTGATCACCCAAGTGCCAGTGGATTAAGATCGCTGTAGATTTAGTGAATGTAAACTATTCCTTTATGTAATATTTATTATATCAATGTAATATTTATTTTTGAGTAAATTTTGTTTTTATTAATTCATTAAAATTAAAGAAGTGGACTTCTTTAACGCATTTGCTTCATAAGCAACTAATTTTCGTTAAAATTGTTATGTTTCCAATATTTAGTTGGGTTGGCCATAAAAAATATGTAACGAATTTTTTACATGTATACCGTTACAGCGCCCTAAGAAAACAAACAAAGCTTAGGAGGCAAATTCAAATTTAAACCACTGCTAGACTTGGAATAGCAAGTTATTAAAATAACTTGATAGACTTCGGCAAATAAAAGTGATACGTTTCTATCTATGTGGCAAGTAATCCAAGTTTTAAAAAAAATCGTTGTAACCGTTTTTGAGAAAATTCAAAAATAAACCCAAAAACCTATTCTGTAAAATTAGTAAATTTGGTTAAGCGATTTTCTTCAAATTTGCAATTCTAGGAACGCTTCTAATGTATATTACGTAATATTATTATGTAGGATGTAAAAACCCTAAAATTATACTGAAGTGATACTTTAGAGGGAAGCATAACGCTACTGTTCCCTCCAGAACGCCCAGAAAAAAAAAAATCAATTTTTCGGGAAGAGTGTATTAAATAAAATTTTTAGGTATTTATGTGTGTACAGGAAGTTTAAAGAAAGTCATTGCTAAACTAAAAGAAACTCGCGAAAAACAAAATATCAATAAAGTCGCACGCCACTTCACCTCCACCATTAGAGATGGATTTCTTTGGTCATAAGGTACAATTGGCAGGAAAAAGCATGTGTATGCATCGCTAATGGTGGGGGCCAGTTCGAGCAAGATCTGTTATTAATGAGGAGTAAAATTTATAATAAAATAGTACTTTTCTTCTTATTCAATCAAAAAACCGTTATAATATCATTTTGAAATTTCTTATAAGAATCATGTTTTCATTCGTAACTTGTAAAATATCACTCACAAAAAAAACCGTTCAAGTAAATTTTTCTTACAAAAAATTAGAGGAATCTATTTCTTAAATAAAAACCACACCTCCCCATTTGAAAAAATGAAGTTGGTGCCTGTATCTCGCTTCTGGAAGCACTAAAACAAATTTGCTAATTAAATTTGGATTTCTAACAAAAAACTACGGGGACACGTATTTTTTTGTTTTTTTCTACTATCTTAGTTTCCGAGAAAAGTCGTTATCCGTATACCTTGGAACACCCTGTACACACACACACACACACACACACACACACACACACACAAATAAATATATTTCTTGCTCCTAAAAAGTTCCAAGAATTTATTTGTAATATTTTTCTGGGAAGAAAAATAGATTTTAATGGAATTCTGAGGTCAGTTTGCGAGTATTGTGACAGTTTCTCCAAGGACTGTGAAAATTACCTTAGTAGAGAAAATCATGAGAGAGTTTCTTTTTCTTTTTTTTTAAAGTATAAACATTTTTCCGAGTTA
This sequence comes from Triatoma infestans, assembly GCA_011037195.1. Taxonomy (NCBI): domain Eukaryota; kingdom Metazoa; phylum Arthropoda; class Insecta; order Hemiptera; family Reduviidae; genus Triatoma; species Triatoma infestans. Next base: position 168,658 of record JAAEAF010000658.1, on the reverse strand, counting down.
ATAATCATCGTTTGTTCCGAGAACAAAAATCGTATACACTTCGTTCAACCTGTCCCAAAAATTGCACAATACTTTTTACTGAAATCTTAATTTCGACCTGTATCACCTACATATTTAAAACTTGCATTCTTTCAGTTAGAAAAAATAATCACTCATTACTGTGATTATTACTGTCACATTAATTACTTACACATTAGTGTAGTCATTGCTCTCATAAAAAATGATTGTGTATTTTATTATCAGGTTACGAATTTTTACTTTCTCTTATTTTAAAGTACATCAACGCCATAATAATAATAATCTCCGTTGGTTATAATCTTGGCCTGCCGCAGCCCCGGGGAGGCATTTCCAGAGTTGAGACCTTTCTACCTCCTCCTGCTTACGAAGTTCTTCCAGAGAAACCCAGAGAAACTGGTCGCTTACCCCAAAGGGAAAAAGGATCAAGTCCTAGAAGCGGGGATTTAGCACCTACCTTTGCCTGAGCGCCGGCCCATCTCGTTCCCTTAAATGCCAACATGCCCTGGCACCGGACCAAAGGGTGACTTTGTGCCTCCTGCCTAGGTCATTAAGTTTACCTAGGCATTCCCAAACCATTTTAGAGCTGATAATAAAAGCGCACAATGGCTGCCTAGCTATCGAAAAGGATTACAATCTCCTGATTCCTATATTCCCTGTTGAGGTATATCCCCAATTGCGTATATCTCCGCCAGAAAGATGCTGGGAAATTTACCCATAGGTCAGACTGCTTGGTCCTTGGCCTTGAACCTCCCCCGGCCCAGCCCCTCGAGGGTCATTAATTTAACGATTTATACATTAATTTAACTGATGCCCCCAAAATTTTCGTGTAGAATGTAATGGCAAGAGAGAGAATTAAGAGAGAGAAGGACCCTCTCTGGTACTCTCTGACTTAAGCAGGCTAGAGTGGGAGAACCTGTATATAAGCCAGTGAGAATCTACCTAACGACATCTATCTAGATATCTATCTTGAGATTCAACCATACTTCGCATCGTGTCATATCTCTACTCTCACCTTTTATTCTATAAAATCATTACAAGTCCAGTGCAGTTTGTGTAAACTTATAGCTATATTATAACAGTGTTTTCATATCTCGTCTAATTAATCAAACCTAATTTCTCTCCTCATCAACTTCATTATATAGAATCTCTTGAGTTTTCCTAAACGAAATATAAATTTCAACCGATTATCTTGCCTGGTCCACTAATAACTCGCCAGGAAGTCAGCGCTGATAGAGTTCAAGCCGGCGTCTCTACTTGAAAGCAGGCAAGAAATACTGTTGTGAATTGATGATATTTCCACGGGCAGGCAGTCGAAGCCAACAAGCCAGATATAACCTGGCTAGACAAGACTACTTTTGGAAGGCAACCATTGTGGATATTACGGTTTCTCCGGATCGCAACATTATCTCGGTCCCAGTTGAAGAAAAGCGCAAGTATCAGGCCATGACACTGTGAAGTTGAGACAAAGTAGGACTAGACGGAGATTGACGTCGTCTCTGTGTGGTCTTGACGAGTTGTCTTGTTCCTTCAGAGCTTATCGCTTCTACAATAAAGATTGGCTAAGAGGCTTAGCCCTACGAAGAAGCTGTGCTTCTCCGCTTCATGAGAAAGTTTCTTAATACGCTCTTGACTAAGTTAGCCTGATGGGTTACAAAATAGCACCTCTCTGGGTGAGATAAAATTTTTAAATAATAATATGAAAAACCGATTAATAATTTTAATGTAATTATTAAACAATTGTATTATTTTAATTTTCCTTCTGTTTTATATATATGTACCTTTAATTAAAAAACAAAAAAACAAAAAAAAAACTTTTTGATATAAACCATTGGAACGTTAATAATAAATTCTATATTTAGAATTTTAGTGAAAAGGTCAAGGTTAAGATCCCCCACCGCACTTGGTTCAATAGACTAGCATTCTCGCTTTCAGTGCGACCAGTCAGGGTATTGGCTAGCCGTGGGTATATAAACCAATTAACGACCCAACATTATGAGAAAATATGTGTTCCAGCAGTAAATAAAGCGCAACTAAAGCGAAAAACAGAACTAAACGGTGATAGGAACCGCAGCTTGTTGGCTACATGCGCCCCTTCCATAACCCCACACAATGAGAATAGCTGCTGATCTTAGCCTTTCATTGACTGTTGCGCTATAACTTTAGTTTCAGTATTGTTCAAGGCTAGCGTAAGTGGTTTACTACCACAAGTTTCTACTCTCCACCATTAAATGACAATTTAACCAGATGGACCTTTCTAAAAAGTCAAATATGACAAAAATCCGATGTGAAACACTCACACAACTTTCTCTTGCTGCAGTTTACATTAAATTGTAATTGACAATTATTTCTCAAACTTATAATTTTTACTAAATGTTCGTCATCAGTTTTATATCAATGGGAGAATCTAAACATAATAAAATGACCTTTTTGGAAGAAAGTATTCATCCCCCCCAAACTTCTTTAAATGAATTTCTCGAAAAAAAAAATGTCAAACAAAAGTGATAGGTCTCTCCATATTCACAGTTAGTGTACCAAATTTCATGAAATCCGTGGTGTTTTTATGGAGAAAATCACGAAAATTGAAAAAATGTTCAATAAAAACGCACTTTCGTTTTACTCATTTTCTTGAAACTCGGAATTTTGGTAGTCTAATTATTGCTAATTAATATTGTTTGAATGGTAGAATTGTATAATTAACTATGATAGCACTTTACAAGAAAACATAACCCCATCCCTCCACCAAAAAATTTTCGTAAATGACTCTACCCAAAAAAAAATGTTGAAAATAAAAGTTGTAGCTCTTTGTATGTGTGCAGGTGATTTGTGAAATTTAAGAAAAATCAAAGCGAGAAAATTGCAATAACTGAAAAATCCACTCAGTAAAGTGTGGTATTCTGGTGACCGATTTAGTTCAAAACCTTTTTCATAGATCCCACTTAAACTAAACATAACGTTTGGATTTTCTACGATTCTGCTTTTTGAGTTATGCTGAATACTTTTTCGGACTCAGGGACTTTCAAAATTGGTACATCCGGAGAAAATTCTATTTCTAAATTTGACACTATTACAATACTCTTCCTCTAACAACAGTTTAAGTAATTTATTATTTGTTATATATATATTAGTTCTATATATGTATATATATATTATGAACATTTTGTATACCAGGTTTAAAAAAAAAATCAATGGAGCCTCTTGCGAAAAAATGCAAAAAAAAGTTTAGAAAACACATTCAAGACAACTGCACTTTCGCTTAACTAATTTTCTACAAATTCGATCTTTAAGCTCTGTATGTATTTAAAGGGCCATGGAATTGATAAAGCCGTTAAACTGTCCAGATATAGCTCTTAGGGAGAAAAGATTAATGCTATACATCCCAGAATGATTAATTAAGTGTTACGATTCACCCATATGTAGAAATGTGCGAATTTTAAAGTGAAGTTTGCAATTTTCGTTTGTGGAAAATCTTTTTTCTCATCAAATAAATTATTTCAAAAAATAAGAAAAAGTAAAAATCGTATTCTAGTTGGCTGCTCTAAATATGTATTTCCAGTAATATTTCGACATCTAAACATTTACACGATCGCTAAAAACTGTCTCTCACGAAAATATGAGAAAATAGACTTGAGGCCATGAATTTTATTTTTCACAATGGTGCATTTTTACTTTCTCTCACTGCTTGAAATGTAGAATTGTGATTGTCTCAAATATACAGATTATGTTTAGATTCGTAATTGTTGTTTTGAGAACTCCGCTGAGACCAGAGAAGTGGTTTTCAGAACATGATCTGTGTGTGTGAGCATGTAAGTGTGAATGAATATGTTTAGAAAACTTCAAAATGCAGGAAGTTCATATTTCATATTCCGTTTGAATATCACCAGAGAATCCGACAGGAAAGTTTCTGTCAATATCGCTAAGCCGGAAGTACCATTTTACTATTCAGTCGTTTCAGTGTTTTGCGATTTCCTTGTAAAATGATTTCTATGATTTTCTATAAATTTTATGAGTGTTCTGGGGAGGAGGGAATGCGTTAGTCTTCCCTCTGAAGTCCCATTTCATTACATTTTACAGGTTTACTGCCTAAGGATAAAAACGTGTGTTGCTATAAATCCAAATTCCAAGACAATTCAATTCATAGAAATACGAGAAAGAGGCATTTGATAGAGTTATTTATTAATTTTTTAATTTAAGGCGCGTCAACATCCATGGTCATTGGCGCCAGGAGCCTTCTCAGTTCAGTGCCGGACTCCGGACAGTGTTCTCTCGATACAGACAACGCTGTCCATCACCGGATAGTGAGGCCAGAGCTAAGCTTTCTAGGAAGAAAAATCTAAAGGCAGTACAGATAGTCTTGAACCCGGGTCCTTCGCGTGGAAGTCCAATATGCTAACCACTTAGCTATTCCCTTCCCCTGTAGAGTTGTTAAACACTTAATAAAATTTCCACTTTGTAAATGGTGATTAATATCGTGTGAATTATGTGAAGAGAATGTAGTGTGAATATTGCACACCAAAATTTATTTGCATAACATCCTTTTTTATTTATATATAAAAACTGTTGAAAAATGCTGACTATACAATTAAGAAAAATGTGATGCTGAAGATGGAGGAGGATATATGTCAAAATGGTAATAAGTTTGTTCATTAAAATGAAGTGGCCTAGATATATATATATATATGTGTGTGTGAGTGTGTGTGTGTGTGTGTGTGTGTGTATATGTGAACGGGCGGTCGGCCAGAGAATGGTGTAAAGTTGGAAACAGTAATTTGGAAAGTGGAAAGTACGATGAGAAGTGGTAGTTTACTTGGCAGAGGGTTGAATAAAGTTCTACGTATATGGCAGAGTGGGGGAATCGTACTAGTACTGTTTCCTTCTCTCTTAAAAGCGGTCGTCTTGTCCCCTTTTCACTTTCTACGAAGTATGACAGGCAAAATAGAAGTAGAGAGGAATTTGGCCGAGATTTATCCAGTAGGAAGGACCACTTTCCGGAGGGAGGGAGAGAGTATTCAGAGAAAGATGAGAACCCACTCTGGTTGGTTTACCTTCTTCCCCAAGAACAGACAACCATCCGGCTTAGCCATTAGCAATCCTTGCTGAACATTACGCTCACAAACATTTTATGTCATGTCGACACTGATTTTTTTTTTCTCTCTCTCTCTTCTTCATTTTTCCTTTTTTGCTGCCCTAAGCGGAAGTAATACGATTTTGTCAGATTTATGTTTTTCAGTATTAGTTATCCAGAAAATGTGCCCATCTGAACAAAGTTACTGATTGAAATCGATCAAGCGAAAGTGTTGGTCAAGCACTAATGGTTGGTTGAATGTAATTACAGCGTACATCATTTCCAGAAATTCTTCAGAATATCAGGAAAAAATTAAATGTGTGGACAGATCATATAAAACAAGATAATAGCCTGTAGTGGAGACTCAAAAAATGAACTTTAACTTTCAGTAAAGTCGGGTTTCCGATTTAGAATCGGAATTATGAATCTAATTATGAATTATATAATGTTGAACTAACCTTATCTAACTTTTGAAACTCTAACTTTAAAGCCACAAATTCTGCAGCATTTACTAAAATTTGTTTTTTTTTTTTTTTTTTTTTTGCTCTTTGCTAAATCCAAAGAACTATTCTTGAAATTGCATCCTATTAACAGATTCTCTACAAGTTTGGAATTCTAGCAGTGCTTCTAATGTACGTATAGTAGTATCATATAGGCGGATGTTGTGTGAGCAGTTATAAGCATGGGAGGACCCAGTTCAAGTCCCTTGGATAACTGCTAAATTTTATATTTGTTTAGAAATGTTATTAGTAAAGTATGTGCTTCCGCCCCGTCCACGACACCTAATGTGGTAGTTGGACGCGCCTGAAAAAAAAAAAAAAAAATCTGGTGTGAAACACTCACACAACTTTCTTTTACGCCAGTTCTCAAAATTATAATTGACAATTTTTATAGTTTGTGAAACAAATTTAATGAAATTCGTCGAAAACTGAAAAAACTATTCGGTAAAAACGCACTTTCGGTTTATTCATTTCCTTGAAACTCGGAATTTTGCCTATCTATTTATTTCTAATTAATTTTCATTGGATGATAGAATTGTATAATCAACTATGATAGCACTTTAGTGAAAATGATAACCCCACGCTTCCCCTCTAAAAGTGCCCTTAAATGAATTTTTCCAGAGAAATGTTTTAAACAAAAGTTGTAGGTCATTGTATGTTTGGTTTATATACGTAGTTTCAAGAAAATAGTCCAAGCCATTTTTGAGAAAATCGCGAAAAAGTAAAAAAAAAAAAAAAAAAAAAAAAAAAACTATTAAAATGGTACTTCCGGTTGAGGAATTTTGACAGATAACGTACTGTTAAATTCCATGGTGATACCTAAACGGAATATCAAGTTTCAACTTTCTATCGTTTTTCATTTTTAAGCTATGCTGTTCACATTCACACACTTACAGACCATTTGCTAAAAACCACTTTTTTGGATGAAGGGGAACTCAAAGCGGATTTCCGGTGAAAACTCGATATCGAAAATTTGACACGATTACAATACTTCCTCTTACTAGGAGTAAGAGACAGTAAAAATACTACCATACATGTGGAAATTGTTATTTAAGTGTGATGTGTGACGAAAGCTTTACGCTACTGTTCCACCACCCCCAGAATGCTGCAAATAAATTTTCCATTAGAAAATGTTATGAATAAAAGTGGCAGGTAGGCGAAGTTTAAAGAACATCGTAAGAACTGTTTCCGGATATTGCGAAAAACTGAAACAAAAATAAACAACATAAAGTCGCGTTTCCGGTTATTGGATTTTGCCGGAAACCTTCGTATCAGAAACATTGTTGGTATCTAAACGGATTGCTAAACTTACTAGGAGTAAGAGAAAGTAAAAAATCTGGTAAAACACCACTTTCTCTTGCTGTCATTAAATTTCTATTGCACAAATTTTTCTCCTTACTTAGAATTTTTACTACAAATTTGCGGTCTCCATAGCAACCTATATAAATACAGATGGTAGGGACTACACTTGTTGATTTTCAGGTCATAAGATCATTCTCGAAAGGAACCACATGTACAATAATGCACTCCAACTGTCAGCCCTCAACAAAATTGCAGTTTAAAGTTGTGTCTAACTCTCAGATTCCCTAATAATCATTATTGTAATTCCAGCAGTGATTTAATGCAGTAGAGGGTCTCGTTTTTCTATACTCTATACACTATGTAGGACATCATCATCTTGCTGTTTTTAGCTCCTGGACTTAATTTCCAGAATTTGTCTTGCTCCTACCGAAGCCAATTTCTGAGAGATGCACGGACTGTTAATATATTAAAATATTCTATGTTTTTGGTTATATATTTAAAACATATTTTTGGTTATTTTAATTGATCTTTATTACTTTTATCTATTTCAACTATATATTGTTATTTTTCTATATTTGAATTGTCAATTAATTTTCGCACATTAACAATCATGCATATTTTAAAAATAATAAAAATTATAAAATCTCAACTTTATTTTTTACTTTCTCTTACTCCTAGTAAGAGGAAGTATTGTAATCGTGTCAAATTTTCGATATCGAGTTTTCACCGGAAATATCCGTTTTGAGGTACCCTGAGTCCAAAAAAGTGGTTTTTAGCAAATGGTCTGTGTGTGTGTGTGTGTGTGTGTGTGTGTGTGTATGTGTATGTGAACAGCATAGCTCAAAAACGAAAAACCGCAGAATATTGAAACTTGATATTCCGTTTAGGTATCACCACGGCACCTAACAGTATGATATCTGTCCAAATTGCTCAACCGGAAGTACCACTTTACTGGTTGTTTTTTTTTACTTTTGTGTGTTTTTCTCAAAAATGGCTCCGACGATTTTCTTCACACTATTAATATCAACTACACATACAAAGAGCTATAACTTTTATTTGAAACATTTCTCCGCGAAAATTCATTTAAGGGCACTTTTTTGGGGAGGGGTGGGGTTAGGTTTTCATCTAAAGTGCTATTTCAGTTTATTAGGCAATGCTAATATCTAAATAATGTTAATTAGAATTGAATATGTAGTAGAAATTCTGAATTTGAACAAAATCGGATAACCGGAAATACGTTTACTTTACCACTTTAATAAATGATTTTTTCACAGTTTTTCAAATTTTCCTAAAAAATGGCTGCGACGATTTTCTTGAAACTTACTATATAAACTAAACAAAAAAAATCAACAACTTTTATTTTAAAACATTTCTCTGGGAAAATTTATTTAAGTGTACTTTTGGGGGAGAAGTGGGGTTATGTTTTTCTTTGAAATGCTATCATAGTTGATTATACAATACTATCATACAAAGAAAATTAATTAGAAATAAATAGCTGGCCAAAATTCCGAGTTTCAAGGAAATTAGTAAACCGGAAGTGCGCTTTTATTGATCAGTTTTTTTCAGTTTTCGCCGGATTTCATTAAATTTGGTACACAAACTATAAAATTTGTCAATTATAATTTTGATAACTGGAGTAAGAGAAAGTTGTATGAGTGTGATTTTTTTTTTTTTTAAAGTCGGTTTTTGTGTAACCCAAACCCACAAATTGTGGTGGAAAATGTTTTATTATTTTTCTAATTCAACCTTATATTCCATAAATTGAAAAGTAAATAAATAAGGAGAAAAAAGAAAAGCTGTGAAAGATAGTGAAAGAAAAATATGGAATACAAAAATATATATCATATATTTTTCCTTTACAAATATAGAAATTGACACCATATTCTTCGATAGTGTTTTTCACCAAATCCCACCGTCACCCTAGGAACCCAAAAGTTCAATAATATTATGGGTGAATAAGCTCTTACACCCCACTTTATAGCTACTAAAGTGTTTATAAGGATTCTACGGTGTAGAGAGAGAGAGTGAGTGAGTGAGAGAGAGAGAGAGAGAGAGCAAGAAGTTCTGGTACGTAGCTCTGCGAATGCAGAGTGCGGTGCCGCGTATGTTATGGTGGTAGACAAGGAAGCGAGGAAGAACCTATTTATATTCTAATGTAGCTCTGTTACGAAAGGAGGTAGGAAAGAGGGAAATGTACGGTGGATCAAAGGGTTGTGATATATAATGTTGTAATACTGACGGCAGATAGCAGAACTGTACTAGGAGAGGTGGTAGGCCACGTACTATTATATATATATATATATATATATATATATATGTAACCCTTCCTTTCTAGACTAGCAAAACTACATACATTCATGCTTTCACACGTCCTAACACAACCACCGTCTATTATATATCTATCAAACACATATACACAGACAAAACACATACACATTCACAGTTAAACACCGTCAAAACACTTCCCCCTATACCCTTAAACACATGCCATTTAGATCTGTTTGAAAACTTGGTCCTTATGTTTATTTATTTGTAATTTAGTAATGATAAAAAAAAAATAACTAATGTGCCATACCCACACAACTTCCTCCCCACTCAATTTATTACAAATATAATTGTGACAAATTTTCCTTAAACTTGGAAAAACAATTTTATTTTTTTTTTTTTTAACTTAGCCCTGACATAAATATAGATGTAGCGGTAAAACATGTATCTAGGTCAAGGCAGATAATAGTTGAAGTTATGACAGTTTACATCACAAGAGACCGGAAATAAATATTGTACAAATCTAAAAATAACATTTCAAATTTAACGTCACAGCAAAATACTAAATATTATATCCGTTCAATAAAATGGTACATCCATTTTTAAAAAACTTTATTGTCAGGTCATCTGGTAAAAATTTAAACACAATATCCAGTTTCAACTTTTTACTATTTTTTCCATTTTTACTTTCCATTCTTATTCCTAGTAAGTATTGCTATCGTGTCAGATTTTCCTAAATTAAGTTTTTCATCGGAAATACATGTTTTGAGGTCCCCTAAATATGAAAAAATATTTTTAGTGAATAGTCTGTTTGTGTATGTGTAGTAACAGAATATCTCAAACATGAAACGTGTCTGGAAGTTCAGACTTTGTATTACGCGGGCAAAATCCTTCAACCGGAAATGCGTCTTTACTTGAATGTATTTTTTCCCCCCCATTTTTTTTTTATTTTCTCATTTCCAATGATTTTCATTTAACTTTGTATATTATCTTCTACACACACATAAATACCTATCACTTTTATTTGAAACATTTTCCATGGATAATTGATTTTTTAGAGATTTCCAGAGCAACTGTAGCAGCGTTGTGGTTTCCTATAAAGTACCACTTCAATATAACATATGGTTTTACCAACCTAATAATATTGATACACGTTTAGAAACATTAATAGCATTTCAAATTTAAAGAAAATCTGTTAACCGGGGGGGGTGCCATTTTACAGAATAGGATTTTGTTTTTTGAAATTTTCTCGTAAAAGGGATAAAACGATTTCCTTTAAACATGGAATGCTCACTGCATAGATGGGAATGTATAACATTTATTTGGAACACTTTGTCTGAAAAATTTAATTTTAGAGTTTGTCAGTTAGTTTAAAATTAAATTTGCACAAGTTTTGTTGGTTTTGATATAGAGCGCTCCATATAAGGCCGCTCTGGTATTCAAGTAAAATCCTCGCCACAATTTTTATGGCTAACCTAACAAAACATTGCAATTTTAAAAGAAATTTATTCTTACATGGTATTTATTAGAGATTATTTGTCTGTGGGGAGGGACCAAATCCTACGCTATCCAACGCCTCACTGGGCTCATATAGCTACCGCAAGGAAAACAACAACAAACCGGATCTAGAACAAATATCCAGACCCAGATCTAATCCATCTAAGATTCACCGCAGTCCGAAAAAATCGGACGATAACCTTAAGGGGAAATAGTCTAAGCTCATCCTGCTCCGACCAAAGGTCCTGAACCTAATCTCCTCACAACCCTGACTATCTGTCATAAGATGGATGGGGGTTTCCTCCTCTGTCTCACAGACTCTACAAAATGGATCCGGCTGAGCCCCACTACGTAGAGATATCTCCTTAAACCACAATGTCCAGTAAGGGATCCAACCAGATGCCTGAGAGTGCTCCGTGAAAGACACATAGCAACACAGGATGAATGCTGTGAAGCTGTCCATGATTGTAAGCCTGCCAGACATGTGTCAGAAGACACGCCATCAAAATTGGCCTTCATTGCACTTTATGTAGACGAGGCATCGAAAAAGAAATATGGCTGGTAGTGTAATTATGTTCAATTTCTTAACCAAGAACGACAAGATACTTTCGAGTCTAAACCCAAAGTAACTCTAATTGCTTTCTTTTGTAACCTAAATATTTCTTTATATTCGGCAGCATTACCCCAAATTATATAGTACCATAACACAAATGGCTATGAACATACAACTTTAAAGCTTCCAAGTCAACCGACATTTTTAATTTTCTCAAACATAGATTCCACGAGACACTTTACCCATGACGTTATTAACTTGATCTACCCAGTTCAGTTTTGAATCTATGAAAATGCCTAAGAAACTGATAGCTTTTTCAGTCCCAACATAATTTCCTAATTTAATAGTAATCTCTCTTATTTTGTCCTGGTTTAAACTTAGCTTATTAGTAGGACAATCCAATCGATTATAGATTTAATGCAATTATTAACGGATGTGTTATCTGCATTTCTAACTTGTACCGCAAGTTCATCGGCATATAAATATGGCCTAATTATCATCGTTAATTATATATATATATATATATATATATATATACCACTCGCTAAAAACATTAAGGTTTTTCTCAAAATTTGACACGATTGCAGAACTTCCTTTTATTGGGAGTAAGAGAAAGTAAAAAAAAAAAAACCATACAGTGGAGTAAAGGTTAATCTTGGAATTTCAATTAGTTTAGAATCGATACATAAGGCATTAAAATTCGATTATGAAAAGTGTACAACTGATCTAATAATTAAATTTCTATTAAATCAATTTATTATATTGTCAGTGCAAATTTTATTGGCCATAGAGAGAAGGTGAAAGAGTTGGAAAGCGAAGTGAGAAGAGATAGTAACGAGCTCCATTTTAATGATACTGACAAGTTGGGATGAGCGAAAGACTTGATCATATAATCTGAACAGAACAGGCGAATACGTGGAAGAGTAAAGGGAATCAAAATGCAAACGTCAGCATTGTCAAGTATTAAGTGGTAGCTTTAATGTAAGCTTGGCCAGTAAGCTTTCCATCAAGGTTCTTGTACCAGTTTCTACAGTTAAATGGAATAAGAGGAAGTGGGCGATGAAGTCATAAGGAGGTTATAGTATTCTAGATAGGAGGAAGAGGTTTAGTGCGTCGTCTTGCTGTTAGAGAGTGCTGAAGATGGAGATCTCCAGGTTGAACTCTGTTGTCTGTGTGTGTCTGAATACTCGCAGCCTGACGATAGTAATGGTGTGGTGGTGTTCTGTTGTTCAATTGGGGCCCTAACGACTTCACAACAATACAATAGATTTAGTAAATGGGACAGAGAGAGAGTAAGGCCAGAAACTACTTCCTATTATATTGAACAGTGTTGATTGCCTACATCTCTACTAACAACTGCATCAAATTTGCCATGACAACAATACAATCAGCATTCATAAAATTCAGATTATTAAATAAATAATATTACTAGAGAATAATAAACGGTAGAGAATTTAATTTTACTGTTTTTAGCGGAAGTGTTACGATCATTACAAAAACTTTTGGAAATTGCCTTTTCAACGGACGTTCAGGTTTCGAGATAACCTGAGAACGAGAAAAGTTGGTCTGTGTGTATGTGTAGGTGTGAACAAAGGATCTCAAAAAAATCCTAAAATTTCACCGGAAATTCAAACTTCATATTACGTCTTAATAATGCCTACCACTTCCGCCAAGAAGGTTTCAATTAAATTTACGTCACAACCTGATAGGCAACTTTAGGTGAATGATTGGTATTTTTTTTTTTTGCAGTGCTTCACAAAATTGGCTACAATTGTTTTCTCCAAACTTTGCTTACTAAACTATAGACATAAAAGCCTATTACTTTTATTTGGGTATTTCATTCCATACAAAAAATATCGAACAACTTGATGGTCTTGCGAAAGTTCCCAAACTGTCACTTATACTGGACACTAAGTAATATTAAAGTCAATTAAATGCAAACTAAAAATTTCCAGTTTTTGGAGAAAATCCCTTAATCGGTTATGAAATGTTACCAAATAGATGTTTCGAGGTTCTCTAAAAAATGGTTTCTAGGAGAGTTTGGGGCTTAGCTGTCTTCAGTGGTCTAATGGCTAGCGAAAAAATCGCCTTTCGTGCGAGAATTCAGGATTCGATTCTCGAGAGGGCAAAGTCGATGTTGACCCAGCATCGTGATAAAAAGTGGGAAGCTACAGTAGTAGCGTCCTAAATAGCTAAGGCCGGAACTAAACGGCGCGGGAACTGCGGCATGCTTAACACACGCTCCCCCCCATTGCCGTCTAGCAAGCCTTGGCCCTTCATGGGCTGTTGCGCCATAGGGTAGGGTTGAGCTTAACTTTCCACCTGCCTTATAAGTTTTGCTTGAAGAATGTCAGAGGCGCCCTTATGTTCAGGTAAATCTTAAGCCTTGAAAACTACAAATATAATCCCTCAACCGATATCTATAGGTAATGCTAAACTAACGTTTAATAAAGATAAACAACATTTGAATGTATACAATTTTGAAATTTTCAAATAGAATTTAAAATAAGTTTTATTAACAAAAAAAAAATTACCTGAAATAATGTGATCTGACAAACAGCAAAACGAACTTACCTGGAACAAAATAATTATCTAATGGGTCATTATAAACTTTTAACTTACTAAACAAAAAAAAAGTTAACCAATAGATTGTTGCTTAGATATTTGAAGAATCTGGTGTTATATACGAGTATTATATATGATTAATATCTATGATTAGTACACAGAATGATCAATATAATCAGGATTTATTATGGGATCTTTTAATATTAATTTTCATATTATCTCATTTTGCATATCTATGTACTCACACAATGGTATTAATTAAATTAAAACAAGAGGACTATGTTTTAAACATTGATCATGAATATTAACAGATAGAATATTAGAGAATTATATAGTATATATATATATATATATATTAATATTGTATAAGAGAAACTGTAGCTCTCATGTAATATTTTCTGATTATTAAAAACGGAAGAAAAAAAACGCCGAAATCATTTCTGAAAAATAAGTTCCTTATGGAAACGGAAATAAGTGGGAAGAAGAAGGGAGCAATCTTACAAGAGGAACAGTGAAACACGACTTTACATACCAGCTATAGAGAAAACAGATACTGATTGAATTTAACAGATCTGTAAACAAAGTAACATAGATATTGACTGGAAATGGAAGAGTTTGACAATACTTGCATAGATTTAATATAATAGACAAATCATACTGAATTTGTGATAGACAACACGACCATACAAACCATGGCGACAAACCAGATTTGACAAGAGCACAATAATTTCTCTCTAAAGAGGAAGTAATAAATAGAACACATTTCATTCAAATTTGAATTAAATAATAAATTTATTGCCAAGGGAAAAATCATTGACCCAAGGTTTTGGTAGGAGAAAGATTTTCAAATATCTAATGAGATTACTGAGTTATAAATTTAATATTGTAGATAATAACTTTCAAATGACTAAGGTACAACACAACATATATATATATATATATAGATATATTAGATATGTATATAGGGGGGGGGGGGGGACGCTAATTAAAATAATCTTTATAAAGGCTGATCCTCAAAAGATCTACTGGAGTTAGAACTAGACAATGTTAGCATTTGGCTTTTAGTAATCCAAAGTGTGTAAAACAACGTGCTTTTGCATATATTATATAAGTACTGAGAGTGAGAGAGTTCGCTTTGCCATTCTCAGTCATAGCTCAAACAAAGATTTGCATATTTGGTTATACAAACAACAAGGGGGATATCAAGAATTAGAAAACAACAGCTCCTACCCTCCCGCACCCTGAACAGATACAACTACCACGAACATCGGCAGATTGGAAGATATGTCATCTATGTAATTAACAATCCTTAATCTGAAAACAAATATATATGGAATCACACACACACACACACACACACACACACACATATATATATATATATATATATATAATATACACACCACACACACACACACACACACACACACAATCACTTAAAATAAACGATTGAATATATTTTGCAATCTATATATATAAAAATTCAGCATCCGTATGCTTGTGGCCGCAAAACTCGAAAAGAGTCGATGGGTTGACTTGAAATTTTTACACAACGTTACATTTCTATATAAGAGTGTTTATATATACTTTTTATTCCGAAGTTCCCACGGAAATGGGAAATTCTGAGCTAAAATCCGTTCAAACGGCCATATTGCGTTAGCACTTGCTTCTTCAGGTATTGCTGCTACGTTGATGGAAGGAGGTAGAACAGCGCATTCAGCTCTTAAACTGTGTTGTCTTAAACATGCACTTCACAGAAAACCAAACGTGTAACATTTCTATAACATCGGGAATGGGAAAGGTTCTTCGGGCCTGCAAAATCATTGTATGGGATGAGTGTACAATGGCTTATAAGAAGTCATTGGAAGCATTAGACCATACATTGAAAGGCTTGCGAAATAATCAGGATTTATTTGGTGGTGCATTGGGGTTATAGCCTGTGACTTCAGGCAAACGCTTCCAGTGATACCTCGCTCAGCACCAGCTGTTGAATTGCATGCCGGCTTGGAATATTCTACTCTTTGGAGCACAGTAAAAAAAATTCATTTAACAACGAATATGAGAGTTCAACTTCAAAACGATCCAACAGCTGCCATATTTTCAAGACAATTACTCGAACTCGGTAACGGCACTGCTCCTACAAATCCGGAAACGGGAAAAATCACCTTCCCATCTAATTTCTGCAACATTGTACATTCAAAAGAAGAATTAGTAGACAGGGTATTCCAAAGCATCGAAACAAATTATCAAAATCACGCATGTTTAAGCCTAAAAATCAGATTAAGCGTGGTCGGGTTAGCTAGTACTGTATAAAATTAAAAATATATATCAATAATAGAACTTAATGTTGAAATCAGATGCATTCTAAAAATTCTTGCAGGTTTCTATTTGGGTATAGTTTTATAACTCGAACAGCATTGTGATTTGATTGCAGCAATTATATAATCTTAATTGACAAATTTGTTTATAACGTGGACATTTTACTAAACACATAAACATTCTAGAATATGCGGATGGGTCCGCAATGCTGGATAACATCTGGTATTTTATCCGTCTTAGCATGCATATTAATTTTGTTCTTGACGGTCATCGGATTTATATCCTCATCAGAGCAAATTCACCAAGTTCATGTAGCGAGTTCACTTCAATGTAATGTTTCTGTTACACTCACACTTGTTGGTTTGTTGGTTATATATATGTGGGGAGATTATAAGGTTATGTTATGTATGTTAAAACACATACATGGTAAATAAACTTATAACTTCACCACATTATATACAACCAACAAACCAACAACTATGAGTGTAACAGGAACATTATGTTAAAGTAAACTCTCTACAGAACTTGGTGAATTTGCTCTGATGATGGATGAAAATCCGAAACCGACCAGGAACAATATAAATATGCATGCTACGACGTATAAAATACCAGACATAACCACTTAAATACCACTTAAAGTCAGTTTTCGGGGAAAATCTTTCAATAAGTGTTATTTTTTTTTTTCTATGGAGAGAAATTTAGTGTCGATTAGGAGTTGGTTAAAGCCGTTTTCGATAAAAATGTCTAAAAAAAAAAAAAAATTGAAAAATCTATTTGGAAATAAAATATTTTCAGTTATTCGATTATTTTCTCAGCTCATTATTCTAGAAAGCTTTTAACGAAACCCATAATACTATATAAGTGGCAGGGTTAGTTGAAACTACCAGCAATTTCGCCACCCTAAAGCTCGATTCAATAATTCTATTAGCAACCGCATCAAGGCGCCACTACTGAGTCTCCAAGCGTAAGCCAACTACGCATTACATCATCTGTCACGCCCACTACAATATAATTTGGCGAATATGCTTCAACTACGACAGCTTATATATTACATAGAAGCTGTCTATAGCGGTAAGAGAAATTAAATAAAGAAATAGAAAATCTGAGGGGCTTCAGAGTCAGTCATTAAATCAACTTTGAAGAGTAAACATTAGTTGCTATATTAACTTCAACCTTGAAAGGGTCATCAATCTACCGTTAGCACAACTAGGAGCTCTAATTAGCCACAACGCTCTTTAAGCAATTCACACCAACCACCCCAAAACTAGGTCATCATTCTTCGCTCTGTCACTATACCCTCTTATACACCCTTCTTTCCTTAAGTAGTAAAATTGATTAAAATATAAATTTATGAGTATACCAGATCGTCTGTTCTCATTTCATCATTTCAACAACCGCAAC
Source organism: Triatoma infestans (assembly GCA_011037195.1). Taxonomy (NCBI): domain Eukaryota; kingdom Metazoa; phylum Arthropoda; class Insecta; order Hemiptera; family Reduviidae; genus Triatoma; species Triatoma infestans. The sequence continues at coordinate 151,176 of JAAEAF010000658.1, read as the reverse complement.
CATTTCCTATTTACAATTACCGTACATTTTTAAGGGAACAATAACTTTGCAGTTCCCTCTGAACCCTGCAAAAAAATAATTTTTTTTTTTATAGAAATAAATGTTTAAAATAATAGTAATAAGCTTTTCTTTGTGTAGTCAGTATGCAAAGTTTATAGAAAAATTGCTGGCGTCATTTTCAAGTCGCGAAAAACTGAAGGAAAAAACCATTCAGTAAGTCGCCACATCTATCGAGTTTTTAATGAAATTTTCGTGTAATGTGTTTTACATAGGGCGATGTTACGCAATCGGAATAACAATTGCGATTTTTATTTCTGAGATGAATTTTATTCACATTCACACACAAATCACACGTTGAAAAAATAATATTTTTGACGTGTGTTTAAGAAATGTATTTCCCCGCAAAAATTCAATTTTCTTTTTTCTTTTTTTTTTAATTTTTACGATTGTAATACCTCCTCTTGCAACAGTAAGGAAAAAATGTAAAAAGGATTTTATTGTAAAAGGTAGCATTATGAATTTCTTTAATCTCTAATGAGTAAAAACGTTTTATACTCACTGGTGATTAAATGCATTTTTATTCACTGATTTTAATGGAATAGAGAGCCCATTATTAATTGTATAGAAAAAGCTATTTATTTTTCCAGCTGTATATAATATACAATAATAAGCAAAAGAGTTGAATGTAGAAAATATATAACATTGACGACTATAGAAAAATGAAATAAATAAATACTTTTTTCGTTTATTTACTCTTTTGTTTGAAACCACTTCCTTTATTCAAAAATTAATAACAAATTGCACTTTTCTAAGTGTATAAACAATATACCAGATATACAGTTTATATATATATATATATATACATTGAGAGAGAGAAGCATGAAAATTGGCAATTCTAATCAAATTGTACAATAGAAATCACCTCCATACAATTCTTAACATTCCTAATCATTCGCCTCTACCCAAACGCTATTAAATCGCCTCTCTAAAGGCTAAAGAATTAATTGAGAATTGATTTTTATTCCCGAAAAGAAAGGACATAACGAAGGGATGATTGGCTGTAAAAGGGTGAGACATTGAGTTTGGAGGGTAAAATATACCAGGAGTTTGTACAGAGAAAGGCAGAGGAAAAAGAGAAAGCGAGGGAAAGGGAAAGGTTTATAGGAAGTGGCTATGGGTGGAATATGAGGATATCAACTTCCCTTCTCATACTCACCACGCACACACAAACGCACAGAGTCCCTCACCCGCAGAAAATCTTCCACAGCCACATCCAATTCCTTTTATAGGGCATTGTCACGAATTTAATACACGTTCACCCATAAATCCTATAAATTTTAATTACAAAATCCTCCCGCTTCCACCGCAAGACCCCCAACCAATTGTGCGCCTTGTACTATAGAAGAGTTCTGGAACCGACCTATAATAGATCATGTGGTGGTGTGAAGAAATGGTGGGGAAATTGTGAGGGAGGGGGGGACCAATGAACCCAAAAGCGCTGGCTTCACTAGTTAGGCTTACTAAAACCTTTTGCTCTTCTTCTTCCTCCTATCAGCCTGTAATAATTAATACAGGGCCTATATAACATCTCCCCCCCCCCAACCGGAACATGAGGAATCCCTAAAATAATCCTCCCTATATCAAAGAAATTATTAACTAAATATTATGTGTTAACTTTGACGTCAGCAGGGGAGGCTATTTAGTTGCCATTCCATTAATATTTACCATTTCTGTACTGGGGGTTTTTAGTCGAACAAATCTAAAACCCCATTTCCCCACAAAGGAGCTTTATTCTCTATCAATTTTTTTTGAATTTGTTTTTAGAAAAGGGTGATGTTTAGGTAGGTATATGAGAATCAAATATTCATTCACGTTTGGGGCACAACAATAACTAAGCCTCGGAAAATTTAACACTCAATCTTTCCAATATCATAAAAAAAAACATCCAATACTTTTTATCTCAATTCTTTTTTTTTTGTGTGTGTGTGTCAGTTCGATCTTTCTTTTACCTTCTTCTGTGATTTTTTCTTTCTCTTTTTACCCAACCTTTCAATGTCGAGATTATTTCTTGACTTTCTCATAACTCTTTTATCATCTTCCTATCTTTCCACCAAAACATAGGCAGCTTTATCCTACCACCTGTTACGCTCATCTTTTATTCCCATTTTATTCTGCATTTTCATTATTTTATTTTATATTTTTTCTATCTCTCTTTAATCTTATCCAAGCGAGCAAAGTGAAAAAAAAAGAAATTACTTTCATTTGTTTGCTTTATCGATTCTACTTCTATTTTTATTTTTATAGGGGTGAAATATTACTTATTTAAAGAAGATAATTAAAAATCAGCACCGAAATAGATTTAATATAAAGTTTTCAATAAACAATTTAGAGTAGGTAAAATGAAATCAACAAAAAAAAAAAAAATCTGCTGTGATACATTCTACACGAATTTCTCTTACTTTAATCAATCTTAATTTTATCAAGAATTATTTTTCAAAATTGCAACTTTACAATGTTAAGTTGGGCTGGTCATGAAATTAGTGGTGAGGATTTTAGTTGTATACCAGTTGAGCGGCCTTATGCGGAAGAGCACTCTATGTCAAAACTTCGGAAACCTTGGGCAAATTCATTACGTTTTATAATAAGCAATATTATAATTTTAAACTAACTGACAAACCTCCAATACCCCTCCTCCTCTAAAATCAATTTTTTCTAAAAAAATGTTTCTTTCAAAAGTGACAGTTATTTATGTATGTAGATAGTACCGGAAGTTTAAAGAAAATCGTTGTAACAGTTTGAAAATAAATCACGGAAAAAAAAAAAAATCATTCAGTAAAGACGCTTTAATAGAGAAATTTAACGTAAAGACGTTTTCGAAGAAGAGAAATTATTAGTGAGAAAGGGTTTTTTAAGAAATAAGCTAGAATGAATGCTGAACACTGTTATGATTAATTAAAGGCCAAACAAAACTGCCAGGACTTTACACGTAAACAGCAATTAGGTAGCGAGAGATTAAGACTGAGTAAAGAGTACGGTAGTACTTGGTTGCTGACGCGCTTTAACTGATGTATAAACTGTTCTAAAGACTGTCCTTTGTAGGGCTAGCTTGGCTGTATATAATGGATTTTCCCACTCTAGTCTGGCCAAAGTAGCGAGAGAGATTATCTATTTTTTGTTTCTCTCTACTCTTCTCGGAACCTATTACAGTCTCACTTCCGATTGATGGATTTTGCCCCTAAATTTTCTTGTCTAATGCTGTGGTAGTGCCTAAATAAATAGCAACTTTGAGCTTCCTGCAACTTTTCGTGGTTATTAGCATGGAATTATAACTGTGACATTCCCGATTCGAATCCCGCTCGTATATAACTGCTAATTTCATATTAGTTTAAAAAAAATTAATTGTAAAGTAGGTACTTCCGCCTTAGGTACTTCCGCCTCCGTCCACGACACCTAATTTGGTAGCTGGACGTTAGGCCTACCTAAAAAAAAATAGGCATTGCTTTTTTTAATTTAAAAAAAAAATCAAGCCTTAATGGTTGGCAGATTTTGATTCGAATCCTTTGTTTTGTTAAAAGCAACAGCATTAATTATTTACCCCAAGAAAAAGTTTTATTAAAAGTTCATATTATAATTATAATCATTAATAGTTAGGATTATTGTAATATATTTATTATTGCAACTCTGTGTATGTTTATAAATTTCTTAAATTAAATTATAAGTAGTTAATTCTGTTAATATTATTTTGTTTAAATCAATGTTAATTTTGAATGTAGCGTATGTCAACATCAAAACTCCAATAGTTTTACTACAAAACTTTTAATGACAAACGCGGGAATGAACTATTTTAGTGCTTTTAAACAAATAGATTTATGATAAATGAATTCAATTTATAGTTTACTAAAGTAGTTGATACAGTCGTGGAGAGAGATTTTATATAATAAATTTATCTACATAAATCAATTTAGATTAGGTCAAACTTCTAGGTCATTCCCTTTTTAAAATAAATATATAAATAAATAGAAATAATTATGAAATAAAAATACCCACATTAATGCGACCCTTTTGCGTGAAATGTATAAAAAGAAATGACAGTTTTTCAATATCCACTTTTCATTGCCTTTTAGAATTTTTTGTATTAATGTTCAAAATACAACAGCTCATTAACTATGGTAAGCCTTATTTCTGCCAGCTGTTTAGATCCTTCGTTGGCACCATTCCTAGGGTTGGTCAAAAAACTTCTGCATTGCAGTTTCAACTATGGTAAAGTTTTACAATTTTCTCCCGCAAAGAAATGGTACCGAAACAAATGGTAGTCGGTTAGAGTTAAGCCTAGGCTATAGGGTAAGTGTAGAAGAAGTACAACGCCATCAAGTTCTTCAATTTTTTTCTGTAGTCTGATGAAAGGTGTGGCCGAGGTGTTATCTTGCTGGAACAAAACTTGTTTGCGATTGACCAAAGTTGGATAACGCTGGACCACTGTATATTCTAGTAGTAGTTGGCAGTGAAAGTTGGAATTCATGGAAAGTCCATCGAGTACGAATTCGTCAGGAATTCCACCTACATAACTACAGAAAACGCACAATATCGTCTTTTACTCAAATTGCCCTCTTGTATCAACTCAAAATGCCATGTGACAGCAATCCAATCATGACTACTGTTTCACGGTTTTGCCAGTAAATCTACTTCTCATTACATTTCAGATGGAATTTTTAATAGCAGTTGTTAAGTCTTCATTCTTCTGGCGGCATGTTGGGGTGTTAGTTCATGCGGCACTGTCCTACTTCTTTTTACCATTCCGTAAGTAGGGAGATCTCTAACGATGTCTTTTCACACTGCCAGTTCTGCAGCAAGTGCACGAGTTCTTCTAGATTTGATTCGACAGCTTCCCGTAAATCCTCATCAAATAATGGCCGCCCTGAATCTGTCTTTCTTTCTAAAGGTTTGTCTCTCTCTCTCTCTCTCTAATCCATTTGTCAATAGTCTCTTGCCTTCCTTACTATTCCTAAAAATCATACATCCCGTTTCAACCTTTGATTTCCTTCATAGCTCCGACATGTCCTTCCTGATGGACCAAGCATTTTTACAACATCCCGTTGAGAGTGCTACCATAGGGTAATTTCTCTCCCCCTGCTATTCGTACCAAGGTATCATCTCATCCTATTTTATATATGAAGGATTTACTTTGGTTTATTATAGAAAAAAGATATTTTCATTTTGAACGGTACAACAATCCCTATTATATCACACATATATGTTACATCATTTAGGAACATTAATAGAGGGGGTAAAGAAAAGTGGAAGCAACAATTTACCATTAGGGGGAGAGAAATAGAAATTTTGATGCGATTAAGTACATTAAATCTTTTAATACACTATGGGATATAGGATAAAATGTACCAGAGATATTACTATACTATGGGCAATAACAATAGAATTAGTAAAGAAATGGCCATTCGGTTATTTATTATAAGCTTTATAACAGAATAATGTTTACGTACAATGGTTTTAAAAGGCAGACAGCATCATATATGTTACTAAACTGATTGATATAGAATCATAATACTCTGATTTTTAACAAATCATGAGCAGATTATTGGTTTTATAAATATTTAATTATAATGCGATTTTATGAATTAGAAAAATTCTCCTTCATGTTGTGCTGACGTCACGTTTTACGGACTAATAAAGACATATATATATATATTACAGAATGAACACTAGGGTCTTTAGTCCTACTCTTATTAGGATAAGCCACTTCAGTTTTTCTCTCTCTCTTAAATCTAGAAAGAGGAAGTATTGCGATCGTGTCAAATTTTCGAAATTGAGTTTTGAGGTTCTCTGAGGAAGATAAAATTGGTCTATACGTGTGTGTGCGTGTGTACATGTGAACACAATAACTGAAAAATGGAAAATTGCAGGAAGCTCAAACTTGGTATTCCGTTGAGTTACTATCAAAGCATCTGACACGAAGATTTCAGGCAACAACAAACAACCGGAAGTGCGGCATTACTGATTGTATTTTTCTTCTTTTTTTTTTTAGTTTTCGTAATTCACTAGAAAGCGGCTCCTACGATTTTCATTAAATTTCCTAAATATCATCTACACTCAAAACGTATACTTCCGGTACAAATTTCCGATATCGAAAATTTGACACGATCACAAAATCTGACAAGATAAAACAAAAAAAAAATAGAAATTATAAGAATTATTAATGAATTTATAATTGAATCATGAATTTACAATTCAATGGCACAAAATACAATAGCGAAATTTAATTAAATTTTCCATCTAGTAAATTAATCAGATATTTTTGTTTTGTTTTAGTCACATTCAAAAACAAAGCCTAATAATTGAATTTAATATGACCAGTTTTATAAAAATTTAATTATGTAATGGTTATGTAAACAATTCATGCTCAGAATAAAACGGTTTTTTCATTCCACAATTTTAGAGGCCGTACAGTTACGTAATTAATTTTCCCATTATGATGAGCCTAAATGATAAATAACGTTCATCTATAATTTATAGAATTTGAAATGATGAATATTATTAGAAATTAAGCTTTTCACAGGAAATATGAATGTTTTAAGGGCGCTTAAATACAAAAAAAAAAAAAAAAAAAAAAAAAAAAAAAAAAAAAAAGTTTTTTTAGAAGTGAACAAAGACATATTTTAAGGAATGATGAATGTAAATTTACGAATAATGGATTGTTAAATACGTGGCATTTCCGAATATGGATAGATGAAAATCCAGATATTACATATCAGCAAACAAGGAATCAGACAATAATTTCGACAAATATATGGTGCTGCCTAATAGGAAATCAACTTTTCCTAGGTCCATATTTTTTACTTTACATTGAATGGAGTCTAGGTATTCTAAAGTGAAATTCGCCGACAAATGATATACTTTTAACAAGATGGATGTCCAGCTCATAATGCTAGGATAGTAAGGCGTTTATATAAATCACACTTATTGGGATAAACGGATTGTTACGCACGATCCTAATCAGTGACCCGTTCTTGAATTGCTTCCTGTGGGAATACCTAAAAAAAAAAAAAAAGTTTTTGACTTATCACAAGATTTCCACTATAGAAGAACTTATAGAAAGAAATTCTGAAGCCTGCCCAAGAAATCCCAGTCATAATTCTGTAATGATTGCGGTCAATAGAAAACTGGACCAAAAGAGAGTATTTAAGGTGCATATTTTTGAACAACTAATGTGAATAGATTTTATTTGGGATCCTTGAAAAATTAAGTAGGATATCATTTGGAATTTCTCTCTCTGTCTGTCTGACTGTCAGTCACTCGCTCGCTCTCTCTTTCTCTCTCCAATATATTTGATACAACTAAATTGATACAACTAAATTGATACAACTAAAACTGGAAGAGAAAACAACAAAAAAGATTTATTTATTTTTTATCGATTTCAAGGCTGCTTTCGACTCTGTCCCCAGAAATTTATTGTTTTTTAAGTTACTAAAAATTGGACTGTCAAACAAATTTGTTAATGTAATAAAAGATTTGCATAATGAAACACGTGCTGCAGTTGGGGTGAAGATAGTATGTCGAATTTTTTTCTTACTAAATCTGGAGTTAAGCAAGGCTGTTTGTTATCTGCTACCCTCTTCTCTATATATCTGAATGATTTGGTTGATGAAATTGGAGGTGGTCTGTATTTAGGAAATACAAACATTCGAATACTAATGTATGCGGATGATGTAGTTTTGATTGCAGATAACCCAGTAACGCTGCAAAATATGATAGATTCGCTGAGTCATTATTGTAAAAACTGGGGTTTAACAGTAAATATGGACAAATCAAAAATTCTCATTTGTAAAAAAAAGGGAGGTAGACGTGCGGTAAATGAAAGCTGGTATTTCGAAGGCCAATCAATAGATGTAGTCAAAAATTATAAGTATCTCGGCCTTTTTCTGATAACTTCACTGTCCGTTAATTTACATTTAAAGGAAAAATTAGTGTTGTCTAAATTCGCCCTGAATAATACCTGGTCGAAATTAATAGCTAACCCGCATATCCCTTTAAACTCAAAATACAGATTGTTTCATGCCACATCTCGCACTGTTATGTGCTATGCTGCCAAAGTTTGGGGTTATAGACAGTATGATTATGTGGAAAAATTACAAAGGTTTTTTCTTAAAAAATTATTCTAACTTCCTACAAATACACCAAATTATATGTTGCAGTTAGAATTAGGAAAAAATGATATGTACATTTATACCTTAAGATTGCACTTTAACTATATAATGAAAATTCTTAAATTGCCAGATGGTAGGTTACCAAAACTTATTGCTTCATATGTTATCTCGAGAAAATTATTTTGGTTTAATACTTGGAAAAATTTAGGTGAAAAATTCCAGTTGCAGTTGGAAGATCTTAGTACCAATTCTTTGGAATCGTGGAAGGGGAAATTAAATAAAATATTAAATAAATTAGAAAATGAATGTAAAGTGAATGCGGAAGTGAGGGCATTAGCGGGATCACATCATAAAATCTACCCAAAATTAAATTATAACTGCAATTATTTAACTAATAGAAGTTTCAATGATATTAAATTAATTTTAAAAGCACGGACGGAAACATTAAATTTGAATTACAGACCATTTAATACAGATCTACCTCAGCTATGCTCGTTATGTAATTTGAACCAAGTAGAGGACGCTATTCACTTCATATCTAGTTGCCCAGTCTTAGTTAGCTACAGATTAAAATATTTCGGTAAGAAGGTTTTTAACGAATTAGAACTCTGTAGATATCTGAACGGTGAAAATTGGAATATCCTTTGTAAATACTTGAAAGATTCTCTCCTGTATAGACAATTTTTAGTTAATGAATTTAATCATTAATAAGGTTTTATTTTTTATTTATGTATATATTTTTTATCATCCGTGTGTGATTAGAAGTTTTGTATATATTAAAGGAATAGTTGTTTTCTTTTTTCATTTATTTTGTATTTAGTTTTTTTCTTCTGTATTTGTTGTATCTTTTGTTGTATTTTACAGTAATGATTGTAAATTTGCAACCCAGCAGACGGAGAAAAATCTCGATGCATTTTGTGTTTATCTCTTTTTTATAGTTTATTAAGCGATATATATGTATTTTTTTTACTAAATAAACACTATTATTATTATTATTATTATATTATATATTATATGGATATATAATGATAGAAATTTAGAAATATACATTAAGCATATGGGAAATTTATTCTAAACTTAAAATGTTAACCAGTATTTTGGTTTCGTCCATTTTTTTTTTTAATCATCCATTATTTTTAATTTTTAATTACTTAAAATTATGAAATTGTTAAAATTTTTGGATATGTAATTGGTTTATTAAACATTTATTTAGATTATTGTTTATTTAAAGTTACTAAGGCTAAAATAAACTGGGTTACATTATATATGAAATCATAAAAGATTTCAGATGAATTTTCCAAAAAAAAAGAAAAAAATATTACGTCATACACCAAGGTCCAGTAGAATGGTTGGAGAAAATATATATTAGAAATTAGAAATAATCAATCAATCAATGTCAAAAAATAGGCGGTTGTCAGAGAGTGGGTGATAACTGGTGGTGACGAGAGTGAAGGCAAGTTGTGGATGGAAAAGCGCTAACTTGGAAAATGGAAACTTTTTTTTCCAATCATATCTCTTGAGAATAGCTCCGTCTATATAGGTGGAAGAAATGGTTGTGAAGTTCAGGTTGAAGGTAGATTTTTTGCAGAAGACGGACAGGTAACATAAATAGCCAATAATTTAACAGTAATTTACAAATTTTTTTTTTTTTTTTTTTATGATTTCATCGTGAGAAATTTTTTTATTTATTTAGAAAAATGGTTTCTGTGGTCCTATATGATTTAAAAAAAAAAAAAACAGAAAAAGTGAATTTACGAAATATCTCAAAAACAGGGAAAATGACAGGAAGCTCAGACTTGTGATTCCATTCGCATCCGACACAAAGTTTTCATTCAAAATCCATAAAAACAAAGCTTTTTACAATCATTGCTTTTTTACTTTTACGCTATTTACATGAAAAAAGAAAAAGCTCCGACGCACACTAAACCTTCCGCTGACTATACAGGAAATCTTATTTCCGAGAAAGATCATTTAAAGAAGTTTCGGAGGAGTGGGGATTAATGCTTTGCTCCAAAAGGTCATTTTTATTAAAATTCTCCCATTGATATAAACTAGGTGATATATTTATTAATAAAAGAAAGCATATTCTTTTATTACATTTAATACCACAAATTATGGAACATGTAGGAAAACAAACTATCATCCTGGAGGGATACTTCAGTATTGAAAAAAAAAAAATTATAAGTTTAAAATTTGTCAGTTATTGAACTATGTCAACTGCAGTACGAGAAAGTCGTGTGAGTGTATCACACTGGATGTTGATATACATATTTATCACAAATTTATTATTCTGAAATAAGTAAAAATGAGTTGAACTTTCACACAAGTTCCTTTTCCTGGCATGAAAATAGGAAATAAAATTTCTTACGTAATTTTTATGACTAACGGTGACACTGACGAATTGTTGTAGTGACCTAGATATTCACAATTCTGACTCACAAAGAACTAAACGTCCTGCCTATTTTGTAAAATGACGTGCTGTCAATACACCTACCAGTACTTTCCATTGTATCCTAATCAAAAGCTACCTCAAGTTCTCCTGCCTTCTACTTTTTTAAAATCTTTTTAGCCTAGAAATATCCCACCGCGTCACTCTCCCAGTGCTTCTATAATTCTCTTTTGCTCCATTTTTTTGATTTCTCTATCGCAAAATTGCTTGTGATGGCTGGGAACCATAAAACGGGAATGAGGATTTCATCTGAGGCCAACTTGCCCGCCCTCTAATTATTGTCCTCTATAACCCGCATGTCTCAGAAGAGCTCTACTCTGCTTCTCTGAACGTTGCTATTAAGTCTTCTCCTACATTCACCCAATTTAGAGCTCCACCCAAAACCTGTAGTGTAGCTTGGCTATCAGGGAATATACTCATCTCTTTACCTTCTTCCCACTTGTCTTAATCGTCAAAATTTTTATTGAATATTTGATTACTCTTAATTTCCTCCAAGTGCGAAACCCTACATTGTATTGTGTGGCACCATATAGGGATACCTAATTTCCAAATTATTCAATACAAAAATCGTATTTCCGATTAACTGATTTTCTTTAAAAGTAAAGCCCATTTTTCAGGCGGCGGGCTTAACGTCCAACTACCAAATTTAGTGTCGCGGACGGCGGCGGAAGCGTTTACTGTACTATCAACATTTTTCAAATGAATAAAAAATTTAGCAGTTTTACGCGAGGACTTGAACTGGGGACCGCCCAGTTACAAGTCCATGCTCATAATACTACACCAACACCCGCCCCTTTGAATACCTTTAAATTTTTGGATAAAATTAAGTGCTAAAGTGCTTAAGTGTATAAAATTAAGAACTAAAATTAAGGTCATTACCGTATTTAATTGAATTATGGATTATAGAGTTACGAGATTAAAAGTGCACTTGCAATAAATACTTAAAAAATTATAAGATACTTAAATGAATCCGTTAACGTTGAGTACAAGCATTTCATACTTCATAGTTTGAAAAACAAAATTTAACTAAATAATAAATATTTTATTTACAATAAACTTAGACGTATGTGAGTAGGGTATTTGTGTTTTGATGGACAATTGTATTTGTAAGGATAAATGTATTTATAAGGATGAATATACTTGCTAGGATAAATGTAAATCTTACACGATCAGAATTAGGAAATAATTTATTAATGATTGTACTAGTAATAATCTATTAATGATCAATCAGTTTTTGATCTGCCAAACTAATCAAGCAAAAGTAAACGAGTAGAGTAGCGTTAAATTGAAATAAAAAGGTTAAGATTGTATCTATATTGTTAGTTAATTTTTTTTTGTATTAAAATGTTCCAATAATATATAGTGTTTTACTAAAAGGTAAAGTGTCTATTTGATGGTGCAAAAGACCATTGATGTTGATCACCTTTCAAAATACAAAAAAAAAAAGAAAACACTTTATTTTCATTTAATCCCAACATAATGTATTTTCACTTATGTGTTTAACTGATTGCCCCAAGGCCTTGAGCAGTGTTGTATGCGGACGATAATCAAAATAGCTGTGGTGGGAGGGGGCGATGACTATTGTATAAGTCCTTCCAACCCGGACTTGATCTTTATGATTTACTATTGCTAGTTTAGTCCAGATCTAAAAATACAAAGTTTATGTGCTTTTTCGGATGAAGTTTAGGAACTTTTTAGGAGGGGACACAAAAGACAAAAAAATATTTACAGGTTTCCAGCGTCAAGATACTTGAAATCAATTATTATTTCATATTAAATTTTAGATTAATCTAGCAAGAAATTGGCTGTAATCTTTTCCATATTTATATTTCAGAGTTAAATTTTACGTATGTCAAAAAAATATTGAATTACTCAATAATAGATTTGTTAAGATAATGGTTATGGAAATTATTAAAAGTGTAAAATGGTATAAAATGTGGATAGAATTGTGTGTAAAATATGATTGTTTGTCTGAAGTAAAATATGCTTCCAGTTAGATAAATGGGCACCGGTTTATATAATGTTGTGTCAAAACATGTAAATTATGTAAACAATGAGATGGAACAAAAAAGTATTAGCATTGTCATGAAAAGTAGAGAGGATCTTTTAAATCTTAATGGGAAATGGTACATCTAATATAATAGGGTTCTTTGGTGTCCATTATACAATCTAAAAGAGGGCGAAGTTTGAAGTACCTACATTAAGATTAGTAAGTGAAACACAGTGTTATGTTTAAAATTATAACAGTAAATTTAAATATGCCAGAATTTATTAAATATGCCAATAACAGTGAAATATCATGCCGGAATTTGCTTTTTGTTTATTAAGTGCAAAAATTACTTTATTTTCTTTGTTACAGAAGTTATCATTTTTTGTAATATGTAGTTTTTTCTTTATATAAAATAAAATAATTTATCTATCGATTTATCTAACTTTTATCTATCCTCTATCTAACAAGAAACACTGAAGTACGGTTTTCGGTTACTATATTTTTCACATTTCAATTGACTAAATTTTATTTGAATTTTTAGACTTGACAGTGTTTTATGCTGAATATCTGAAATCGTTCCAAACATAATTTCTCTCAATGATAGAAAACTTGGACCCCTCCCAAAAAAATGACCAATCAAATTGGATCTTTATAAATATCTATAAATTGTTGAAAATATAGGTGGGTCCGCAATGCTGGATAACATCCGGTATTTTATCCGTCTTAGCATGCACATTAGTTTTGTTCCTTTGCACCGGTTTCGGATTTTTATCCATCGTCAGAACAAATTCACCAAGTTCGCGTAGAGAGTTCACTTCAACGAAATGTTTCTGTTAGACTCACACTTGTTGGTTGTATATATCTGAAACAGGTAAGGAACGAAACCAAATATGCATGCACAACGGATAAAATACCGGACATCTGTATGTAAGTGCTTAATTTTACACTGCGGCGCGCCTCTTAATCTCCCGTAAAATGTAATTCTACTTTCTCATGGGAATTTGGTTGCTTAGCATTAAGACATCGTCTTTTGCAATAAATATGGAAACCTCATATACCTACTGAGGAACCTGTTACTGTGACTAAAAGACGAGATCTTCATGACCTATCAGTTTATCCAAATCTTTGAATTATGAGTTTCATCCAGACGGCCAAACATAGAAAATAAACTGTTTCTATTTCAACAATGTCCTCACGCGTTGGTCTAGTGGCTAGCGCACTCGCCTTTCGTGCGACAATTCAGAGTACGATTCCCGTGAGGGCAAAGTCGGTGTTGACCCAGCATCGTGATAAAATGGAGAAGGTACAGTTAGTAGCGCCTAGTAGCGAATGGCGGAACTAAACGGCGTGATAAGTTAATGTGAATTAAGGTAAATTAATGCATTCACGCTCCCCTATTCAAATCGCCGTCTGGCTAGCCATGGCCCTTCATGGGCTGTTGCGCCTTAGGTTTTTTTTTTAATTTCAACAATTCTCCTCCAAATGTTTTTATGCCTATAACTCCACCTTCCATTAAAAAAAAAATGCCATTGATCTTTTTTCAAGGTTCAATTCTGTCGATTTTAATTGGGGAAGGATCGTGTTGGGCAGCATGCCACAGTTCACTTTGCCGTTCAATTTTGGCCTTATCTATCAGGCTACCAACTGGATAGAAACAGTTTAGGCCAATCCCTTGTAATGTGTTGATTCTAGATTCTATGGGGGGGATTGGCTCTCAGCCTGCGCCACCGCGACCCCCATGGGTCTATTGTGGCGCGCCCTAAGTTGGAGACCCCTCCCCAGCCCTGTTCTGAGTCGAACTGTGGAGTCTGGGGAGGATCCCAGGTGATCAATTTAGAGCACCTGTCATCAGAGCACCCTCTCGAGTCCTGTCTGCCTTAATAGACTTAATAGACCCCAGAGGGGTCCCTGGCTGAGGCTTGCAGGCGTCATCTCCAAAGAGACGAAACTTCGGCCATACAAGCCCCTCACAGTGACACAGAACGTGCAGTGCTGTTTCCTCTTCTTCCTGACAAAACCTACACAGGCACTCCTAAGGCATCTTGAGACACCACAGAACGGTTCCGGCCCGATAAGTGTTCCAATGGAACCCTCTCGGGCCAAACGATCTGCCGCCTCATTGCCTCTATGACTCGAAAGCACAGGTACCCAAAAGACCTTATTATGGCTACTAATTTCCCTAAGTGCACTTAGTGCAATCCCACTCTAGCCTTGAGCTGATCTCCCACGAGGCAATTGCGAATAAATGATGATCCTGGAGTTATGCTTTCTCCGACTTTTTATTTCGGCGGCGCAGGTAATAATTGCGACTAGCTCCGCCTCAAAGACCGTGGCTAGTCTACCCAGGTTCACAGAGATATCACATCTCGGATAAGACCCGTACACGCCGTCTCTAAGAATGCTGTAATGTGTAAGAATTCTGGAGTATTTTTATATTTGCATTCAGTATGATAAACTATAATTTAATTAAAAATGAGGGTTTACTATAATCTTAATACAGGGTTTCTGTATGGTGTTATAGCAACAAGAAGGATTTGCCTGTCTTGTCATTATGATTTAAAAAAGAATCTGTAAGGAAACATTCATTCACAGGACCTTCTCTTGTCTAATTAATACAATTTAATCAAGTAATTTTCTTTAGAATAGCAACATTACAATGTTTAATTGGGCTGACCATAGAAATGGTGGTGAGGATTTTAATTGCATACTTTAGTGATCTGATGTCGAGCGTTCTATATCCAAATAAACAACTGTCTATGCAGCAATCATAGAAGCGTTTAAAGAAAATCATTAGAACTGCTTTCAAGAAAATTCCAAAAAAACTCAGAAACTCATTTAACTTTAAAATCATACTTCCGGTTAACCAAATTCTGTCAAATCTAGAATACTATTAATGCTTCTAAGGTGTATTAATATTATGTAGGTGGGTAAAAACCATATAATATAACGCTGGGAAAATATTCCAAATAAAAGTGGTAAGGTATTTATATGTGCAGATAGATACGCGAAGTTTAAAGGAAATCGTTGGAGCTGTTTTTGGGAAAATCACGAAAAACTGAGAAAAAAAAAGCACTCAGTAAAGTCGCACTTTCGGTTAATGGATTTTGTGACTGATGCGGAGTTAATAGCTAAACGGAATACCAAGTTCGTGCTCCCTACGGCTTCTCGTTTTTGAGATTCTGTTACACACACACAAATACTCACACAGACCATTCGCTAAAATATGTTTGGCTAGGAGTAAGAGAGAGTAAAAAGAAATTTCCGTTTCTTTTGCTACCTGGAGTGAGGACAGCTATGTGGCCGAAAACAATACAAATTTTGTGGCTGATTAAGCAGTGCCCATCGCCTAGTTAATTTCTATAAAAATGATGTAAGTATCGAAAGTGATATACAAAATTCAGGGCCAAAGTATGAGACTTGTAACAGCGCCCGCTTTAGCGGTTACGTCGCCAGGGACAAAAAAAGATAAATTGCCGCCCCTTGAGAATATATATATATTTAAGCAAGTCTCTGCATGTTCAAATACAAGCTGAAGCAGCGCTCTGCTCGCATGATAATGCTGTTCTGTTGAGGAAGTATATGCATGTTTAAACAAGTTCAAGCATCGTCCATTACAAATTCTGCGTTAATTTTTCAATAGTAATGTAAATATTTTTAGCTTCTAAACATAAACAATATAAATACGCTACGCACTGTAAATTTTTAGCGAACGGAAAAATCGATGTGGGAAATTTTCTATTAATTGAGTATTTAGCACATCGATATTTTTCTCATACTTACAGCCAAAATGGCGCCCGCCCCGGACAAATGTGCGTGATATGTATGACTTTCTTATGCATGAATTCCTTCAATATATAATTCTAATATCACTTACAGACGATATATCAATGAATTTTGTATATATTTCATCTGTTTCCATATTTTATTTGAATTATATATTATATTTCTTTTTATCTGTATTCATTTTCTGACTTTTCTCCTTCTAAAAAAATCAGATAAAACAGACTTCCTAAGTCCCCTTATGAGAAGACTTCTGTTGTAAATAAATTGTTATATATGTACTTAATTAATTTTGCTATTAGTATTTAAAGTATTTAATTCTGACCCAACATATTGCATTCTGACTTCACGCACTTAAGGCGAGTGGACTAGCCACTTGACTACCATCTAGGGGGGAGCCCGCCCTATATAAAGATCTTGAAATTTCTTATGTAACTAAAAAGTGGCAAAGTACAAGTAATGTTCCACGCCTGTATAACTATTCCAGATAAACTAGGTCGACATAAACGGCTGTTGTACCCTCGAGAGATTGATGATGCTGCTAGTGGGTAGGCTTGCCACTTCCAGTTAAACCAGTCTAGAAAGATCAGAAATCTTCACATTCACTGAATGCGAAAAAATAAATTGAAAATAAAAATTCTACAAACAGCTGTTTTAATAGAATTTCTATTTTAATAGTGTTTCATTTACTAAAATATCCAAGTTTTACAGTTTTATCACTTTTACAGTGACCGGAAAGACCTAATATTTTTTCTACATAGATGAACATACCGGATGGACCTTGAACGTAAAACAATACGTTTAACATTTAATTATGTATAATGAATGCGATTGTAATTTTTTTTATTCAACAACAATGAATTAGAAATCAACAAATAAAATTTGCTCAAATATGACTGAATAAACTTTTCTATGAAGCTAGGGCATTTACAGAATGCACAAGACAGTAATTAATAACGATGAATTCCAGATTTAATTGAAGGACAAAGAGGTGGTGATCAAGTATAAAATGAGAGCGCGACCTTCACTTCTTGCCGCTCTCATACTAAAATTAAGAAATTTGCTTAAAAGTCAGAATGTTTATTTATCCTGGGCTACCTAGACTCATATATTGGTCAACATTTCAGTCTTGTACACATGGTCTACAAGAAAACATCATCACCAACACTCTGCCTGTCATTTCTACCACGCTACCGTTTTCTATATCAGTTCTGTACTAGTCCTTGGAGTACTCTGTTTCTCCACTCAACTTTCTCAGAGAAGTAGTGTGAAGTCTGAAGGGTGACACTCCAAGAATGTTAAACTGTGATTCGGTAGCGATAAGATTTACTCAAGTTTCTGTCCAATGAAACTGCATTTAATTGGAAAATAGACTCTAATAGATGTTAAAAACGAGTTTTAAATAAATAAATAAATACAAAAAAAAAGAAGATACAGTATCCTAGAAACTAGAGAAATAATATCGCCAGGTCTGCACTAGCAACACTTTGTTCGTATCGTATGTTTTAATTTTATTAAAATACTTATAAGATTACACAATGCTTCCTGATTATTTAATAATGTATAATGACTTTTGGTCTTAGTTAAAATTTAATAAAATTTAGGTTTTCCACTTCTAAATTTTTCTCTGTCACACACAAACTCCTCTCTACAAATGAATAAATTTATAATACAAATAGTTAAATTGAAATGAATATATTTAACTAGAATAGAGGGAAAGAAAGAGAGAGGTAGTGGGGGGAAAAAAGAAGAAGAAGAAATATGAAGACATAATGAAGGTGTTGATAATGAACCAGCTAGAATGATTGTGTTTGGAAAGGTAAAAAGGAAATTGTTTTCCCAGAATGCAGTATGGGAAGAAAGAAATAGAGTGAGATCGAAGTTTAGGATATAAGTTGATTCCTGTCCGTGGTCCCAAGGTTATCTAACCGACAGACATAACTTATTCCCCAGTCGCAGATGTGGCACCATTTCTACTAATAGCACCCACCCAACACCCATCATCATAACTATCCCTTCTCTCTACCACATTCTTATTTATCTTCTTTTTTTTCTTTTTTTTTTATTGACTTTATTTTACTTTACTTATACTTTTTTTATGTTTTATTCATTAAAACATTTTTTCAAGCAATTTTTATTGATTTTCAATAAACTTACTCAATTTATTTGTTTTTTTTTTTTCAAATAAGAACTTATTTCTTTTGTTTTTAATTTGAAAATTTACAACTGGGTACGCTTGCGTAACCAGCAACAAGTAAATGAGATGACTCACAATAACGGGAATGGAGAAATCACCCAGTGGTGATACTCCACACTTATAAGAGATCACAAGGCCACGGCCGCCTCAGTCATCGAGGAGCATTATCTGGAATGGTTGCTGAGGAAAGTTGGTGAATTAATGGATTGTGATGATGTGCGAGACGGGTGTGAAATTTGCGGTATCGTATTTGGAATCTGGAGATCGGAATGTATTGGCAGGTTAGAAACGTAAAAAGGAGCGTTGGTTATATAACGGAGTATTTTGGATTGTAGAGTTTATAGGCGATGTATCTTGGAACGCTTGAGCCCCATAACTCGAGTCCGTAGTCCAAATTGGTTTTAATAGATTTTAGATAAGTGCTTTGTTATTTAAAGTTAGTTTAAAGCTAATAGTCGCTTGATTAGGCTATAACGCTTTTTTACTTCCTTTCGTTTCAGTCTTTTATGTGGGTTCCATGTCAGGCGTTTGTCTATATAGAGTCGTAGATATTTAACTGTATCAACACATGGTAATAAGATGTGGTTCATATGAACTGGGGGACAAATGACACGTCTTAGAGTGAATGTTACATTTTTTTATTATTTTTGGACGTTTACCTTCATTCTCCATCTGCAAAACCATTTCTCTAGGGATTGCAAATGTTGCTGAAGGTTATGTGTGCTTAGGACAGGAACGGTATGTGGGGAAAGGATGGCTGTGTCATCGGCGTAGGTAAAGATATAAGTGTTCAGATTGTTTGGAATATCGGCAGTATATATTGTGAAAAGAATGGGAGCAAGGGTACTTCCCTGTGGGGATCTTTCTCCTCTGACCACATTCCAGTCCTCCTCGTCCTCAACACACTACCCACAACCACGAACTACAGACCTACGCTGACGCCTGGACCTTTAATTGGAGATTGTTTCAAGAACATTTAGAGCAAAAAATAGATTTGAATATTTCATTAAAGACTAGAGAAGAGATTGACGATGCTGTCAATTACTTAACTTACTCAATTAAACTTATTTCTTTAAATTCATTTTTTGAACTTGGAATTAACCGAGGGAACAGTCATTCAGAATGCTGCCCAAAAAAAAGAGATCTATTCCTTCCTAAGGAGGGCTACAAAAGATATATGAACAGTGAAAAGTTAGCCCTTACTAAGTTACTCGAAACTTAATTATTTGCCTCCGTTAAATTGATTTAAGTGTCATTTTCTTATCAATTTTAAGTAAGTCCTGAAATGATCCTTTAATATTCATTCTTATAATAGATTTCTTAAAAAGATTTGCCAGATGGTTATCAACCTTATTCATGGAAGAATCGTATAAAGAAGTGTTTTACGAGAAATCATATTTATAATGGAGATTCCTAGTGAAAAACAGCGAAACGTCCTATAAAAAGAGTTAAAACATCGTTTAATTAAAGAAGATTTTATAAAATAAATTGTACGTCTTAAAATTATGACAATAAAACTATAAAAGGTACAGAAATAATGTTTAAAAAAAAAAAAAAAAAAAAAAAAAAAAAAAAAAAAAAAAGCACATCACGACTCTAAGCTTCCTTAAAATTATTTTGCTTTAAAAGAAAAATTGAAAAATATTTTTAAGCCTAGTGAATATATTAAATTTTAAAACATGTTGAAGCCGTTTCCGATTAAGCAAATTGCAAAAATCTGTGAAAGAACTCTACGTGACGAGATACTTCCAGATAATCGATTTTAATGGAAACCTTGGTATGATGATTTTTATACCTTGGTATGAAGCATTCACAAGATTTTCTCTAAATGTAAGTTATAATACAATTAGAAAATTGACCAATTATTTTAAATTTGGAATTTTTACTCAAAAGATTAGTTGCTCTGACATAAGTATATGAATGTGAACAGTCCAGAAGACTGACAGCGCTCCTACAACTCACCAATTATCCATTTTCCAGGGATAGGAAAATTTTCAAATAAAAGTGAAAAATATTTATTGTCTGGATAGTACACGTATTTTAAGGAAGCCATTTGTTGGAGCCATTTTTGAGAAAATCGCGAAAAACTGACTCACACAAAAACAATCATTCAATAGAGTTGGACTTCCGGGTTTTACCGAATTTTGTCCGAAACTTTCGTGTCAACTACGGTGATGATAATTAAAAGCAATATCAAGTCATTTTCGATTTTAGAGACAGATAGGTTGACTAAATTCGGCGCGTCCTCTCTCCACTCCATTGATCCCAAGCCTCCGGTAGGATGTTACCCTATACTTCCAGCTACACTGGCTTCATTCATCCCTAGGGATGATCTCAGTGTAAGTTGTCGTCAGAGCAAAATATTGATTGTAAGTTCAAACAGAAGGCTGACAGTGAAAGGTTGTTGTATCTTTTACGGGCTAGTTCCCGCATGTGACAATGTATATTTAAGGATACACCTCTACATAATGGCGCTTATGCCAGAGATCTTGTTTTTTTTTTAGGGTTAGTTCCGGTGACCTGATAAATCTTTGTATGCCCGACGGCTTCATTGCTAGGTTGGTGGCCTCCAACCAGTGTTCTCTCGTTACAGGCAACACTGCTCATTGCAGTGAGCTGCAGAGTCTCCTAGGAAGAGAAAATCTGAGGACAACACTGCTGGACTAGAACACGGCACTATAGCGTGGACGCTTAGCTAATCCCTTCCCTACAAATAATGAAACGCCCATTCATCTTAATAATCATTATTAGGTTCTAAGAAGAATAGATTCAGTATCTTTAATTACAAAACAGGATGTCCTTAAAAGTACTGCTTTCCCCTGAATAATATGGGGAAAAAGTAATATTCGGATTGCTTAGACGGATTGTACCTGGTAAATGACTTGTTATTGTTTTTCTTTTTGTTGGGTAGTTTCATGGATTCAGAGACTTTAGAAAGAGCAAGGTTTGTTCCTTCCAAGAGATGAACAATAATAATAATAATAAGAATAATATGAATAAACTAGATGTCACGAAGGTTAAAGAGTACTTAATGAGAATCTTAATTCTCATATCAAAGGCGATTGTGCTAACCACTTGACTAATCCGTGAGGATAAGAGGAATCACCTTTAACGTTAATAAAACTGGACTGGAGAATGAATACTGGTTTTACCCAACAACAGTTCACCTATATATTTGTGGTATTTATTTAATTATATAAGAAAAGAATATAATTTATCCATTTCATATATAAATGCACGCATAACAGCTTTCTTAGGAACGCAAATGTCGGCTAAAGGCACACACTCAAATTAACGTATTATTGGAACATAAAGTCCAAAATAGGTTCATGCAGATTGGAGCAAAGACTGTACATCCTCCTCAAACGGGAACCAACAAAATAAATTCTTCAATTAATAAATTTTTCCAATGATGATGATAAATTCCCTTTAAGTTATTATAATTAATTAATTCATATATTCCATTAAATATTTAAATAATTTATTGAATACATTACCTAAGGAAAAAATATAATCAAGCAACATTTTTATTAATTATACAAAATAAAGGAATTGATAAAATAATAAATTTTAATTAAAATATTTTAATTAAAAAAAATAAATAAACTCTCTTGGAAATACTTTTCCATCGTTAAATATTTTTTAAAACAAAGTTACAACCATCGGTCGAGTATAAAAGTTCTGTTATATAATAAATTTTTAAAATTCTAAACAATTTTAATGAAGCCACTTAGAAAAAAAGAAATACTATGAAATACTTAAATCAGTTTTTTTTTTTTTTTTTATTGTACTTTTTTTTTTTTTGATAATAAATGTAATAATGTTTTCTTTTGTTGACTTCATTTTTCTTGTTAAAGTAAATTTTTATTACTAATAACTTTTTTCTTAATAATGAAAAATTTAAATTTTTTAAAATTGATGGCGATTAAAAGGTAACAACAGTAAGCGTAAAAATAAATAGCCCATAAACTTGAATTATATGTTTTATTGTTATCAATTATTTATTTTTTACTTTCTCTTACTCCTAGTAAGAGGAAGTATTGGCAATCGGTCAAATTTCGATATTGAGTTTTCACCGGAAATATCCGTTTTGAGGTCCCCTGAGTCCAAAAAAGTGGTTTTTAGCAAATGGTCTGTGTGTGTGTGTGTGTGTGTGTGTGTATGTATGTATGTATGTGAACAGCATAGCTCAGAAACGAAAAACCGTAGATAGTTGAAACTTGATATTCCGTTTAGGTATCACCATGGGATCTGACACTACGTTATCTGTCAAAATTCTTCAACCGGAAGTACCACTTTACTAGTTGGATTTTTTACTATTTTGCGATTTTCTCAAAAATGTCTCCGACGATTTTCTTTAAACACGTAATATCAACCATATATTTAAAGAGCTACAACTTTTATTTGAATCATTTCTCCGGGAAAATGCAATGAAGGGAACTTTTGGGGGAGGGGTGGAGTTAGGTTTCCATGTAAAGTGCTATTTCAGTTTATTAGACAGTTCTGTCATCTAAATAATGTTAAATTAGAAATATGTTGTTGAAATTCCGAGTTTGAAAAAAATTGGATAACCGGAAGTGCGTTTACTTTACCACTTTATTAAATGATTTATTCTCATTTTCGCAATTTCCTCAAAAATGGCTTCGACGATTTTTTTGAAGCTTCATATATAAATTAAACATGCAAGGATCTACATCTTTTATTTAAAACATTTCTTTGGGAAAATTCTTTTAAGGGCACTTTTAGGGGAGAGGTGGGGTTATGTTTTTCTCTAAAGTGCTATCATAGTTGATTATACAATTCTATCATCCAAACATAATTAATTAGAAATAAATAGATGGCTAAAATTCAGTTTCAAGAAAATTAGTAAACCGGAAGGGCGCTTTTACTGAACAGTTTTTTCAGTTTTCGACGAATTTCATTCAAATTTGGTACACAAACTATGAAATTTGTCAATTATAATTTTGAGAACTGGAGTAAGAGAAAGTTGTGTGAGTGTTTCACACCAGATTTTTTTAAATAGTAATGTAAAAATCGTTTTTTTTTTAATTCTCTTAATACGAAAAGTGCAAGTATTAAAGGTATCAAATTTACGAAATTGAAATTTCTATCTGGAAAACAGGTGAGGACATCTTGAACATGAAAAAAAAATTGTAAACGAACTTGTAAAAAAAAATATTTCAAAAAAAAAATAAACGAAAAGTAACATGAAGCTCAAACTTAACATTCCGTGTTTAGATATTAATATTGACTCGTTTGGGAAAATTTCGATCCGTCAATCGGCAGTAAGAAATTTCTGATTTCTCTTTTCTTTTTCTTTTTTCTTCAGTTTTCTTAACTCCATCTAAAGTTAGGATAAAGTGAATTATTGAGAATCTGTTATTAGGAAAACGGAAAGTCCGTTACCTATATTACAAAAATCATCGTTCCCAGCATATACACTCCTCTCCTACCCTAAAGTTCTCCTCAAGAATGGCACCAATGGTACCCTTAACGTAGAGCAATAAAGAATTCTTGTTTCTAAAAAAAAAAAAGGAACTTCTCTGGCCATTGCCGACTAAACATCTCGTAAAAAAAAAAATGTATACGCAAAAAATCATATATTTGATACAGAATAATATAAAAAAAAAATATATATACGAAATAATTAAATATATACGACCTTTTTGTTCACTTTCATAACCAGAACTTAGTTTTCAATCGAGACATACAAACAATAACACGTAAATAATATCAAAACGCAATTTCCTATAAAAGCTAAATTTATTGAGATTAAAATAATTAATAAATTTAGAAATAATGAGACAATAACTCAATAAAACGTCACCAACAGATAAAATTGCATTTAAACAGGAAAAATTACCAGTCATTTTAATGAATAAAATGCAGTGAATATTTAATTTTTATTGAAGGTAAACATTTATTTTTTTTTTATCGTATTTTTTTTTTTTTTTTTTTTGATCTTTCAATAAATATAAAATCATGAAAATACATATTAAAATTTATACAAATAAATTAGTGAGATTATTATTTGCATATACGTATATGTGGATGATAAATTCAATTTATTTTATTATTACTTTGATATTTTTATAATTAAATTTATTTTACGAAATTTTTACTTTTCCCTTATTATTCTGTAAGAGGAAATATTGTGATTGTGGCAAATTTTTTTAAATATAGTTTTTTCACCGGAAGTAACTATTTTGAGATACTCTGAGTACGAGAAAAACTTTTTTTAGCGATTGGTCTGATGTACGTGTGTGTGTGTGTGTGTGTGTGTGTGTGTTTTGTTTATGGAAAAATATCTCAAAAAACTAAACATTAAATTAACTTCATACTTTATATTCTTTTTACATAACACATACCTGAAGATTTCGGTCAAAAACCGTCACCAAAGATGCTTTTTCTATTTTTTTGTTTAAATATCCGCGATTTTCTCGTCAATGGCTCCAAAGATATTTCTTTTTAAACTTGAAAACTACGCATATATATATATATATAAACGCATGTCATTTTTTAAAGGAATTTATTTTTTCCGAAAAATTCATTTAAAGCGGATTTCTGGGGTGGGTAACTGTGACTCTCTAAGCTTATCTCTTCAAGTACTACCATCACATCAGACACGAAGATTTCGGGCAAAATCCATCAACCGGAAGTGCGACTTTACTGAATGATTTCAGTTTTAAGTTTTTCGTAATTTTCTCTAAACACGGCTTTAACAATTTTGTTTAATTTTCATACACACATATATATATATCTATGACTTGAATTTTCGCTTTTTGCTTTCCTCTAAAGTACCATTTCAGTATAATATATGGTATTACCACGCATATAATATTAATACACAGAACCATTGATAGAATTCTAAATTTGAAGATTTTACACAATAGGTTTTTGAGCTGTTTTTATTTGAATTTTCCCGGAAAAGTTACGACAATTTTCTTTGAACGTGGAAAGCTTGCTGCATAGATAGAAACGTATCACTTTTATTTGAAACATATTTTCTGACAAAAAATGGTTTCAGAGAGGAATTGGAGGTCCGTCAGTTTTTATTTTTAATTAAATTTGTACAAGCTTTCTTAGTTTTGACATAGAGCACTCCACATAAGGCAGCTCAGATTTACAATTAAAACCCCCACCATTATCATGTATGTGGCCAGCCCAACTAAACATTGTAATGTTGCAATTTCTTGATTAAATTGTATTAATTTTAAAGTAAGAGAAATTTGTGTGAGTGTTTCACACTAGATTTTTTTTTTTTTTTTTACAATGTTAGTGTCCTTTTAGGGACATTAACATTCTTCAAGTAAAAGAAGTAATTAGGAACACTCAAATGATTTTTATTTTTCCGGAAATAATGCAAAGGACGAAATATAATCGGGTGATTTCTAACATATCTTATACTTTCGAGTTTAGTTTCCGTTTCTTGAGTTTCAATGCGCGTAGATAATGAATAATACTTTACATCCGACAGTTTTACGCATTTGTTTTACATGTAATTTTAAAAACTAGTATAAATTTTGCTAACTATTGAACTTGGAAAATCCTTTCTTTATTAAAAGAAAAAAAAATTTTTCTCCAAAAAAAATCAATACCAAAAGAATTATTATTACAAATTTTATGATTCTATCATCATTAGAATTTCTAACTAAATAGAAATGTTATTGCGAAATTCTGGTACGCTAATAAATTTATATTTTATGAACAGATATATTTTAATAATACATTTCAAATAATTGAAAATATATTCTAATTTAAAAAGAAATATAATATTATATTGCAAAATTTGACACGATAACAACACACTCTAGGAGTAAAAGAAAGTAAAAAATGTCGTATGTTTACTGGAAATACATTGTTTCTAAAGTCACTACGTTTTTGATGATTACTTTTTATTTTTAAAAACCAGTCGAGAAAATTCCTCCCTCCAAAAAATTCACGCTGAAAAATATTGTCTGGGTGTGAAGCAACTCACACGACATTGTCTCACTGCAACACACACATTTATAATTGATAAATTTTCTTCCTATAATGTTTTAGTGACTTCAAAATAAAAAAAGGAGGGAAAAAGCCAAATTCTAATAAGAAAACGTTTTGAAGTTATGCTGACCACAAATAAACACATATCTAACAGTTTTTAAAAACCTACTTTTTTGGATTCAGAGGACCTGAAAAGGAGTACTTCCGGTGGAAAACACTATTCTGAAAATTTAACACGATCGCAATACTTCTTCTTATTATCAGCTAGTGAGAGAAATTTATTTTTTTTTTTTTTTTTTTTTTACAACACGATTCAAATAGAAACCCAGTTGTTTTTATATTTTTGTAAGACGACCTCTTTTAACGTTATCTTATCCAAAGTCATAAAAAAAAAAAATGAATAAAAAAGTTAATTTATTTGTTTAAGAATAAAAATAAAAAATTATCAAATCGTACAAACTACAAACTCACAATTTTGTTAACTGCTAAATATTTAACTAAAAATTTTGTTGAAAAATTACAAAAGGGCTGACGTAAAACACAAAACCATTAATTTAAATCAAGACCCTGATCGTCTTTAATTTAAACAATTTATCCTATAAACTTTTAATGAGCTTTAAATAAGTTTGTCCTTAAAAAGGAAAATAAACTAATTACAAATGAACTAGAATTATTGACCTGGAATAATGGCTTCTTTTTTTTTATTAATGTACGTATGTTGTTAATTGATAAAATTGAGAAGTGTATGGTTAACTAGCTTTTATTCATAACTAATTTTCATTCATAATAGTATTTATAGTATTTACAATAAAAAAGAGAAAGGAGAATTGAACTATGTAATACATGACAGAGAAGTTTTCAAAGAATTTATAAAATTCCAGATTATAAATTTTTCATTAAAATTTCAATTTCATTTTTAACAAAGATTTAAATATTTTTTATTATTATTATTATTATTTCTCTTATCGTTGTACGAGAAAGTACGACAGCCGTATAAAAAAAAAAAATCGCAAGAATCGAAACTTAATATTCTGTTTGATTATTATAAACGAAATCTTTACTGTACGTATAAATACACACACCCCACAAATGTACAAATGTAGCTCAATTTTTGCTGAAATATTTTTGTGAGAAAAACTGATTTTAAAGATATTCTGGTAGGAAAATCGACAATAGGCTTTTCCTTCTAAAATGGGATTTTCGCATTTTTTTTTGCCCAAAATTCTGTGTGATAAAGAAAAAAAAATCGTTATAGTACAAGTGCGACGGTCTGGACATTTTTAATTCTTTATTATTTCGATATGATACCAACAGGTTTCTTTCAACGTCGCATATTATAAACTCAATATTAGATTGGAATTTTGTTTGCAATTTTATTCCGAAAAACCTTAGTTTTAGGAAATTCAGTGTGAAAGTTGTGAAAACCATCAATAATTTTATCGTGATTTGAAATGCTTGCAATTAATAAAAGTTAGGAGAAAACAAAAAAAAATCTGGTATGATGCACTCACACAACTTTCTCTTATTCCAGTTTTCAAAATGGTGATTGACGAATTTATAGTATGTATACCAAATTTAATGAAATTCGTCGGTGTTTTTTATGGCGAAAAAAGCGAAAACTGTTCAGTAAAACGCACTTCCGGTTTACTAATTTTCTTGAAACTCGGAATTTTGGCAATCTATTTATATCTAATTAATTATGTATAGATGGTAGAATTATAATAATAAACTATGATAGCACTATAGAGAAAAACGTAACCCCACCCCTCTCTCATAAACCTCCTTAAATGACTTAACCAGAAGAAAAGTTGTAGCTTTTTATGTGTGTAGTTCACATTCCTAGTTTAAAGAAACTAGTTCGAGTCGTTTTAGAGAAAATGGCAGAAAACTGAAAAATAGTTCTCAGTAAAAAGCACTTCTGGTCATTCGATTTTTTTCAAACTCGGAATTTCTACAACATATTTAATTGTAATTAATAATTATGTAAAAGATAGAATTATTTAATAAACTGAAATAGTACTTTACGAGGAAAACCTACCCCACTTCTCCTCCAAAAGTACCCTTAAATGAATTTTTCCGGATAAATGTTTCAGATAAAAGTTGTAGCTTTTGGTATGTGTAGTTGACATACCATGTTTCAAGGGATTTGTTAGAGTTATTTTTGAGAAAATCGCAAAAAAATGAAAATACTGAATAGTAAAGTGGTACTTCCGGTTGAAGAATTTTGTCAGATAACCTACTGTCGGTGGAGATAACTAAACGGAATATCATGTTTGAACTTTCTATGATTTTTTCATTTTTGAGCTATGCTGTTCAAATACATACAGACACACATACAGACTATTTTCTAAAAACCACTTTTTTAGACTCAGGGGACTTCAAAACAGGATATTTCCGGTGAAAACTCGATATCGAAAATTTGACACGATTACAACACACTCTAGGAGTAAAAGAAAGCAAAAAAATATCGTATGTTTTCCGGAAATACATTGTTTCTAAAATATTTACGTTTTTGATGATTACTTTTTATTTTAAAACAAGTCGAAAAAATTCCTGCCTCCGAAAAATTCATGCTGAAGAATATAGTCTGGGTGTGAAGTAACTCACACGACATTGTCTCACTGCAACTCACACAATTATAATTGATATATTTTCTTCCTATAATGTTTTAGTGACTTTGAATATAAAAAAAAAGCAGGGAAAAATCCCAACTATAACTTAAAGTTGTCTCTATCCGTCAGAACTCTTCTCAAATGACGGTGCCCCGGAAAAAAAAATATTTCATTACAAAAGTTGTAGTTCCTCATATGTGTAGTTGATATAACATGTTTGATGAAAACGCCTTGCGGTGGTCGTTTTCGAGAAAAATCGCAACAAATAAAGAAAATCACTTTGGAAAAATTATATTTTCAGTTGACCGACCGATTTTCTCCAAAACTTTATTGGATTCTCTGGTTGGAATACTTCATAAACTCTAGTGGAATTTAAACGAAATATCAAGTTTTGAAATTTCATCAATTTTTTCCCATTTTTGAGTTATGCTGACCACAAACACATATCAGTGTTTAAAAACCTAAATTTTTGAATTCAAGGGACTTCAAAACGAGTATTTCCGGTGGAAAACACTATCCTGAAAATTTAACACGAACGCAATATTTCTTCTTATTATCAGCTAGTGAGAGAAATAAAAAAAAAAATCATTTTTTAACAATACGATTCAAATAGAAACCCAGTTGTTTTTACGTTTTTATAAGACGACCACTTTTAACGTTATCTTATCAGCTAGATAAATTGGTAAGAAACATGTAAAGAGAAAAACTGGTTTAAAAAAAAATGGTTTTAAAGAAGGGGAGAAAAATATAGTTTTTAGAAAAGAAAACAGATAGCGGTGGGTATTACTACATTGGTAATAATGTACCTTTTCTACCCCCACGTGTTACTCTACCAGACAGACTGGACCGCATTGTGTATATTATTATATTTTAAAATTGCTAAACACGTTCCGTT
The DNA here is from genome assembly GCA_011037195.1 of Triatoma infestans. Classification (NCBI taxonomy): domain Eukaryota; kingdom Metazoa; phylum Arthropoda; class Insecta; order Hemiptera; family Reduviidae; genus Triatoma; species Triatoma infestans. The sequence goes on along the minus strand of JAAEAF010000658.1, from coordinate 121,111 downwards.
TTTACACCAATGGATTGCGGGTCAAGTATATCGTCTTTTAACTAAAAATTTTTTTTATAATAGAGAAATTTTGGAATTTTTATTTTCTGTTATCAAAAATAATCAAATTATTAATTTTAGTTTAAATAGGCAATCTCGAAACATGGCGAGTATGTCGAATATAGTTAGATTTCCTAATTTTTAATTTTCAATTTTCCCCAAAAATAGAAGTTTTTTGAAACCTTTAATTCAAAAAAAAAATTAGTACATTCGATGCCCTGCATTTTTAGTTCTAACAATGTTGTTTTTCCCTCGATTTTCTTATTTTATTTTTCTTTTTTTTGCTTAGAAAAGCTTTACTATAAAGTATACCATTTGAATATATCTTGCAAATTATTTCAACACCATATCAAAGGTATGGGAAATTAATGGTAACGTTAAAGAAAATCCAAATAATTTTTTAAATATCTTGAACTAACATAATAATGTCATGCAATTTTATATCTTAATTTTTATTTAATTTTTTTAATATAATAATAATAAAATTTAATAAATTTTCTGACCTGGTAAAGAGGCAGCTAACAATACTAATGCAAGTGTAATAGGTGGCAAAAGGCCGGAAGTTGTTGTAGCTGAAGAGGACGACATGTGGTCAAAAATTGAACCAATAAATAATTTGAAAGAAAACAAAAAAATTCTATATTTTTTTTCTAGCTTGTTTTCACTTTTTTTTGTAATTTTTTGTTGTTACAAAAGCATGTATTTTTGATAGTTAAAACAAAAAAAACTAAAAATAAAAAATAAAAAAATAAAAAATTTCAAACACTGTATATTTTACACGAACATTTTTTTTTGTTATGCCGGCGGCGAATTTTTTAGGTTATTTATTCATGTATACATAAATATATGTTTAAATGTATATTGTATGTAAATATAAAATCTATACCGGTGTATTTTATTTAAAAGAATTATATATATATATATATATGTATATAAAATATTTATCCGTAGAGACTTGATATAGCCTCCCGTACACGATCAGTATGCTACTGGTGGCGATAACTAACTGCCACACACTGTCCGGGACCCCTCTAAACCGTAATACAACAGACTGGAGCGCCGTCTACAAGTAACGCCTGCAACTAAGTTATACTGAAAACCAACCCGCCACCATCTACTGCCGCCTCTCCTGTTATATCCAATCAACCAAGCTCCTCCATTCTGCCACCCCCACCCGCAACCAACATTTGAATAGTATTTTACCTCACCAGTTATTGTCCAAATAGAAATGATGAGAAACAGTTTAATTTTTTCTCTCTCTCTCTTTCTCTGAGAAAAAAAGTGAGCGTTTTTTGTTTTGCCCGGTTAGTTTTAAATATAAATGTACATTATGATTAAATATGCAGTGATATTTGCAGAGAAAAAAATAAATTGAAGCTATTATCAAATAATTTGAATCTTTTCAAAAGTTTTAATTGAAATTGCGATTTAATAATTAATATGAAAAGTTAATTTTTTATTTTGTTATTTTGTTTGGTGTTTTGTACTTTTAATATCAAATGATATAAAATAAACTCAACACTCAATCAAATCAAATCAATCAATCAACGGATACGTTTGCAAACTTAATTAAACTATAATTTACTCGACCATATCTTTTATAATAAATGAATAAGTTTAAAAATTTAATACTGAATACACTTTATTCTATTTTAAAACGTGGCGATAGCGTTTATTATGATCTGTCTATGTGTGGTGTGTACGTGAACAGCATGTATCATAAATGAAACACTCACACGACTTTCTCTTACTGGATATTACGTAACATTATTTCATGATGTATATTTCTTGATCTAATTTATCGTAATAAGAACAAAGAGCCCATAAGAAACAAGGTTACGCTTTCTGTGGTGCCCCATATTAAAAAAGAAATTAGCTTAATTGTTTATAATTAATTAATATTCACAATTTTTTAATTTAAATTTATAGGAATCCCTCCTACACAAATTGCATTACATATATTGGTCAAATACAGGCAGGCTTAGGGAACAGACCAACAGAAACTTCTAAGCAAATTGGACAATGACTATTAATCTGCAAACAAATGTAATGGAAAAAATTCTATGCAAATAAGCATCCCAGAATTCTTCGTAATTTTTTATAATATCCCATTCTAGTTACCAAGGAAACCAAACAAAAATAATGAAGAAAAAAAATGCAATAATGGCTTGGCCTTAGTTATTATTAAACACACCAATACTTTTGTAAAATTATTTTATAATAGATTCAGAATAAAATCATAAACAAAATTAGACTTCTAGAGAATATAAAATGTAATAGATACTGTTTCATCATTAAAATAATGATGTATATTTAATCTTTTTGAAAGTAATATGTAAAGGAGTTACATTGAAATAAAAAAAAAAAAAAAAAAAGTAATAATATTATAACAGTTAGAGGGTTAAATCCCTTTGAAATATTTTTCTTAAATGCCCCCTCCCCAGCTGACGCGAGAAACTCTGAAAGTAAAAAATAAATAAAAAAAAAAAGAAAACTGAAGTAATATTATCAAGAGAACAACTCCTGTTCTTTTTTTTAATTTTTTTTTTTTTTGCAGTCCAGTATCTTTTATGTCAAAATCAAGCTTCCAATTCTGACATTTAATATACACTCTTCTGATTTCATTCTTTTTATTTTATTTTATTTTTAATTTTATTTTTCTTTATTCATTCCATTTTTTTTTATTTCACCCATTCTTTATACTTCCTTTCATTCTTACAATCAAGAAGCCAACTTCACTCTTTCTATCTGTCAGAGAAAGTATTTTTTTTTTTTCAACTCCGAGAAGTTAAAAAGAAAAAAGTAACTTATAGTACTAAACAAGTTGCCATTTTGAAACATTAATCAATTTTTAGTTCATATTTTTTTTGGCTTTCTTCTTTCAATCATGATTTTATTAAATAAAATCTGATCAATCAAATGATTATTTATTATTAATTTTTTTCTAACGAAAGTTGACGAGATCAATACGTTTAATTCATGCATGCCAATAAATATTTGTTTTTTACTATATCTTAATTTTGTACGTATAATGCGAATATTAGAGAAAACATTTCAATATATCTACAGCTAAGGGCTACAAAGTCAAATACACAGGAGCAAAGAGGATTTATTATGGATCATTTAATGATAACAGGAAATGGTAGCGTGAAAATTATTGGTGATTGTACCATTGATCAATTGAAACTCAATTCTACCATCTTTGAGCCTGCAAGCATCACATCAACTACGTATTATATCCTCTGTCACGACCATCACAATGTTTGACGACGGGTGAGCTTTAACTTTGACAGAAAAATTGAATAAAAAAAAAAGCCGACCAGCTCAGGGCTTAACAATCTGGTGACAAATCAACTTTCAAGAGTACTGATCAATCACCAGATAAACTTTAAAGAGTTAAGAAGAGTCGTTACAACAACTTGAAGCTGTTAACAAATCTCAACCTTGAAAAGTGTCACCAAGCTAGTAGCCACACTAGCTCACTATCGTTAGAACAAACAATGGTTCCTAACTAGCCAATCTCTCTTCAGGCAACTCACCATGCAGCCAATGGTACACTATTTTATAAACATCACACCAACATCAGCACTCTTTACTCGGTTATTCTTTACCCTATATAATTCTTCTCTTCTCACTAAGTAAATCATTAAATATAAATGGATAATATGAAAAAAGCCATTAAATATAGTACCACTTTGTGGGTTTCATTTTCACCAATGACCAATAATTTTCACCATTTTCCTGCTAACATTGTGTGACTAAATTGATCCATTTCAATAGTCACCTCAATCTGAAAGTTTTTTTCAGGTGGAAATGACAAATAACAGGATCAGCGGGGATGAACAGGGTATAGGACTTTTGCCTGGGAAAATTGGCTAGTCCTATTCTAACAACTGTCTGTATGCGGGCTGGGTTATATTGGCTATTATTTGGAGATGAAAAATAAGCGTTGGTGAAAGGTTTAGGCTGGGTTTTGAGAGAATGGAAAACCTGTAATAGGGACTTTTAAAATCTGGAAGTGCAGTCACATGAACTCAGCGCCTTCAAAGCGGCTTGGCTTGACTGTCCGAGCAGGATACAAACACCTTTTAAGTTATTGTTAAACAACTTCTCATCTCAAATATAATAATGAACAGCATAAAACTCAGCCTGGAAAACAGTGGTCCATTCACCAAATCACCCCAGACAGACCCCAGCTTAACTAATCTTAGAAGATTACCTGAAATTGTAAGAATGAAAACATAAGTTTTCAGAATTCCATCAGGGAACTTTAAAACCATCCACTCAACCCATATCTAATTATTCATAATTATTGACTAATAGTGCAATATTGTTATATACATTCAATTAAATTAATGTGTTATTAATGAGTGTTTACTGGAAGATCGGTACACTAAATGTTCTACCCTACTCACGTATAACGCTAATAATTCGATGAGTGATCCAACTTAATGGAAAAATACCAAAGAAAACTCTTTCAGTTAAAAAAAAAAAATGTAACTTTTAAATAATAAAAATGTATTTTTATAATGAAATAATTCCTTTTAGGGCCATGAAAGGAATAATAATAAAATGATATCAAAAAAAGGGGGCATTCATTCCTTTAACAATGTTTATAATCCTATAGAGAGATGTAAAAAAAAAAATTAATATTAATAAGGAAAATGAAATTATCACTTAGAAGGATAACAAGGAAAAAAAGAATGGAAAATTCAATTATGGAGAGTCTGGGAATGAAATTTGTATTTATTTCCTTCATAAGGTTTTTACTTCCGGTTTTTTCTTGAAAATCTTGTCAAATTTTCGAAATTGAGTTATCGTCGTATATACGTACATGTTTTGAGGTCCCTGATTTTGAAAAACTATATCAAAACATGGAAGAAATCACAAAAAGTTCAAGTTTGATATTTAATTTCAGTGCTGTCCCTGGAAAACTGTAAATAAAGTTTTAATCAACTGGGAAAATCGATCAGCCGGAAGTGTTACTTCCACTAACTGGATTTTTAAGTTTTCCCATTCTTTAAACTAGTCAGTGCAAGTGATTTGGTATGGATTATCATGGTTCCATAATATCAAAAAGAATACTGAAAATAATCTTCATTGGAAAAAATTTTGAAAAACTTTAGCAATAGAGCTTCAATATTTCAGAGAATCTAATGTAGACCTTTGGAGATTCAATTCAGAGGACTAGATTTGTCAATGTTATGCTTAACAGTGAAGCAGTGTGAATTGCTTAAATCTGAGCAAACAATTATTATTTGAAAAGGGTAATGTATTTACAGGTTTACCTGCCATTAGCTCTCAGAAGTCTGAGGAGAAGTATATGGGCATTGGAAGAAAAATTTAGAAAGAGTAGGGGATACTCCAGTCGCCCACTTAAAAAGTGTGCCTGACCGCCAATTCACTCTCATTCATTCAAACGCCATGCGAACAACCATCAACGTTCAACGACCACACCGTCTCTCTGCCAGTCAGTCCATCACTCTTTTTTCACGTTACCACACTTCCTACTCCAAATTGTACCGTATAAAATCCTTGCAGTGCTTAAAATTCCCATTCAATATAAACAGTGTTCAGTAAGACTAATTTATCTCAATCTAAGTTTCTCTTCTGTCCAACCCCCAACATCCAGGACAACAGATAAATTGTCTTTGGAACCTCAAAAATTGATCGCGAAAGTAAAGAGCTGAACGTTAAAATCAAATAATAATCATTTTTTTGGAAGAAATAGTTTCTGTTCTGCTGAGCAGTTCTATGCTGCAGGACTTATGCTAAATTTTGGTGGTTTGGCCAGGTACAGAAAAGATTCTTTTCCCCTGAGAAAGTGAGCTCCTTGGAAAACACTTGTTAGCTTGGAGCAACTTTTTCAAGCCTGCATATTTATTTAGACAAATTATAAATAATCCATAACTTAGAGATTGAGTTAATTATTCTTCTTACCTAATTTTTTTTATACATATAAACGTATTTTATTTGAACATTTCACATTTTACAAATAGATTGGTTTAAGTATTCTCTTATTCCTGCAACGGTTGTATAATCAACAGTTGTCTTTATAAGAAGTTTTTTACTTTCTCTTACTTTTAGCAAGAGGATGTTTTGCAATCGCGTCAACTTTCTGAAACTAGTTTACACCTGAAATACATGTTTTGAGGTCCCCTGAGGAGGAAAAAAATTTGTTTTAGCGTATGGTGCCTCTCTCTCTCTATTGTGTGGGTGTGTGGTAAGCATGCTTAAAATATCTCAGAAACAAAAAATAGCAGAAAGGGCAAATTCGATATTCCGTTTAATTATCATCGTCACAATGGAGGATTTGGGTTAGGTCACGTATATCCAACTTTTTGAGTTATCTGGGCCTCATTGGAAGTAGAAAAACTGTCTTCTGAAGAAGAAGAACTTAAAATACAAACACTAGCGATAGCTGATGAGCGAAAATATAATTTTCCTAATATCCGGTGCTATATACATTATTCAATTCATAGTATGTACAAAATTCGTTTAAGATAGAGATGTTTTAGATCAAAACATCCATTTGTGATTACTACTATAAAATTTACTTATCTAAGCAATAAACTTCATTAATATTTTAAACATTTTACTATAAAAGTAAATATGGGCATCATAAAACTAGTTGGATAGTTTGCATTGTATTTGAGAAACTATATAACAAAATACAGTTGGATGGAAATAGTTACTAATCTCAGTGAGTTCTAAGGTGCTCTACAGATATTTCGGTTTCGAATTTTACTCTCTCTGAATACAGTTGCTCAAAAATTAATACTGCCAAAAAAACGAAAACATGAATAAGGCAGGATTGTAAAGCGATGGATATTAATCTCTGGGAAGTTAGAATTTATAAAGCCCCAACTTTAAATTGCAATGTCAGATTGTAGCTCTATTTGAACATTGGCAAGTAATATCTAGATAAATAGATAATGAAAGGCCGCGGGTTGGACCCCCCGACCCCCACCATTTAGATCAAAATCCATCAACCAGTTTTTCAGATTTCAGATTTTTCGATTTTCTCAAAAACGGTTCACACGATTTTCTTATAAGTTGCAAACTAACTAAACATTTAATGTCGCCAGCCCTTTCTGGAAATTACCAAATAGGTGTGTTGACTTTCATTTGTCCCTGCTAAATGAGATAAAAATAAGAAAGAGTCGTCTGTGCAAGAACAGAAACTCTCCGCTTTGGAAACCTTAGCTGAAAGGTATCCGTCCCCTCCATGGCTGCATGTATATACTGATGGATCTGCAGAAGGTGCAAGAAGAAATGCCGGGGCGGGAGTCTATTCCACTTGCTTCCAAATTTCACAAGCTGTTGGCCAACTAGCATCTCAACTAGCATTTCGAAGGAGAAGTGAGAGCCATTTTGATTGCTCTCCAAGAAATACAAAAGACAGGGATAAAAAGGTTGTGATAAATTGATTCCAAAGCAGCAATAATAGCAGTCGCAGAATCAAGCAATAACACATCGAATGATGTCAGAAAATGTCACGAATTACTGAAATTTCTAATGAATAAAAATGTGAAAATTAGTCTGCCATGGATCGCCAGTCATTGTGGTTTGCATGGTAAGAACAAGCAGACGGACTTGCCAAGGAAGGATCTCGGAAAGATCAAGAAGAAAATTCCCTTACCTACGATCGCGCTAAGAAGGAGATGAAACTTAAAAGTTGCGACCTCCTTAAAGACAAACATATTACAGAAGCTGAAGGGAAGAGATGGGAATCATTGGTAGATACTGGAAGAATTCCCGCAAACCTCCCCAGGAAAGATGCAGTGGCCGCATTTAGATTACTTACTAGTCATGACTACCTGCAAGGCCATCTGTATAGAATAGGTGTCGTCAACTCATCACTATGCCCTCTATGTGACCAAGAGGAAATGGTCTCCTCTCATTTGGCCTCATATCCTGCCTTGCAGGACATAAGAAACAATTGTCATTTTAATAAATATATGTTATGCTGGGCTGCTAGGAGCCAAATGTCTGAAAAAGCTGCCCGGCAGGGCGTAGGATAAAAAAAACAAAACTAAACATCTAAAGCCCGGTCAGTTTTATTCAACTTTTTTCAAGGAAAAGTGTATTTTGAAGAATTGTAGAAAAGCTGCTTTAAACAACCTCGAAAATACCATTGCAATGCAATGTAAGATTTTTACCACTTATCCGAGTATAAAAATCAAGACGCATTTAAATGTATTGCTTGGATTTACTAACATGAAGAAGCTCGATTAAACAAATGTCCGATTTTACAGAGTTAATCAGGTTCTTTTTTCATTTTCTCGAAAACGCCTCCATCGATTTTCTTTAATCTTGACTTCTGACTGGACATATATATAAATCTATCATTTCTATGTGAAACACTTTTCCGATAAAAAAAAAATCATTGGAAATTTGTGGGAAATCTGTGAACATTAGATTTCAAGTAGTTTTTTGGACGTTTTTTGAGCGTTGTTTTCTTATCTACGATGTTATCACATTGAAGTAATAGCTGCTATATCTGAGAATAAATATTTACCTCCCACCACTACCTGTATTTATGTTAAGAGTGATCCCAAATTAAGGAAAATTTTATAATTGCATCGACTATTGTAAGAGAAAGTTGTGTGAGTGTTTCACACCAGTTTTGTTTTTTTTTTAATGAAAAGTGGTAAACTATTGGAAGTCTAATTAATTATTTGAAAGGAAAATATTGGATAGTCAAACAAATTTCTTGATGATATATTTCACATTAATTGCCTCTCTCTCTCCGGCTAATTAGGTCTATGAGATCGTTATTAATGTAATAATAATGATCCTTTATTAATAGGAAATTTAAATTTAACAATGTTTTCCTAGAATACTATAATATTCGAATAGAATACTTTAATAATTTCGATTATCGATATCATATTTCTCTATACATCTTCCATCTTTTATTCATTAAATAATTGTAATTAACCGATTTTTGAAATTTAATCAATATAATTCTTACCTCCTGCCCAGCAATGTTTACTTTTAATTAACTCCAATATGTTTGTTAATGTTGAAATTAATTCAATTTCGGGACATTACATTGATTTTCCAGGTTTCATTCAAAGAGAAGATCCGAAGACAAAAATTATACCAATACTCGTATTTTCGTTAATTTAGTGTTCAAATATTAATTTATACTCAAATAACCTAGAAAAGCTCGAAACATTTCATATATACACTTCATGTAACATAAAATATGGAATGTTAAAAAGATTCTCTTACAGTTGTAAACGAAATTATTGCGATAATGACGTAGCACCGGAAATACATGTTCTGAGATCACCTGAACATAGGGGGTGGGAGACATGCGCATTGATTCCGGAAGATTTAGCGCATATCTTGTTGTTTTTTTTTTTTTCTTAATGTCACAGTAAGCTCAAAACTGATATTCAGTTTAAATAGGATCAGATATGAAAATTTCTATCAAAATCCGTTATCCGCGTCATTAGTGAATTTTCTTTTTTCCTAAGTTTTAGGCGATTTTACGAAAGACGATTTATGTACGAATTTCATTACATTTTTCATTCTTTAACTATATATATAACTTTTATCACATTTATTTCAAAAAATTTTCCAGTTTTATCTGATGGTCTACAATGTATACTACATTGTAGTATACATGTTAAATATTTTATAATATTTAATGTAAATTCAAGTAAATGCGATCACTTAAAATCCCACAGTATAATCTACGTCACCTAGAAGAATATCTAATGTTAAAGCCAACAAAAACTTTCTTATTGCAAATGAGAATCTTTCAAATGAAAATCTGGTATTTTATCTGGCATGCATATTTCTGACGTTCCTTGCCGGTTTGATCCATCGTCAAGAGTAAATTCATCAAGATCGTGTTTGCGTAGTTGACTTCAACTTAATGTTTCTGTTACACACACCACATGTGGATTCAGATTGATTGACTTATGTCACAGAAACATTAATTTGTCATTGAAGACAACTTTCTACATGAACTTGATAACTTTACTCTTTAATAGACGATGGATGGAAATCCGAATCTGGTCAGGAACATAAAAAAATATGCATGCTACGACGGCTAAATCCCAGATGTTATGCAGCATTGAGGATCCATCTACATATTCAACGATATTTAAAAATTCACGTTATAAAATCAAAATCAGGACCTTTGGTCGGAATAGGATGTCTGTGGAAGAGCTTAGGCTATTTCCGCTTAAGGTTATTGTCCGATTTATTCGGAGTGCGGTGAATCTTAGATGGATTAGATCCGGGTCTGGATTTTTGTTCTAGACCCGGTTTGTTGTTGTTTTTCTTGGGGTAGCTAATGGGCCCAGTGAGGCTTTGGATAGCGTAGGGTTTGGTCCCTCCCCACAGACAAATAGTAGTAGTAGTAAAACAAAATCAGCTCCGATTTATTGATGATGAAGATATCCTATCGATAACACGGTGTCATACAATAACATTGAATTAATTTTCTTTGTACTCTCTAAACATCGGTTTCTACAGATCACTTGTAACCTCAAAAGGGGTTCACAGATTCCCATCGGGAACACGGCCATCTTAATGATCATCAAATTTTAATCAATCTAATTTGATTGATTAGTTATAGCACCTTGCCAACCCAATTATAATCCTATAGATATATAATCTAATTCTGGTTAACACAGTGCAATATTATTCCTAATTAACAATTTGATAACGCTACCACTAATCAATTTGAATTAATTTTTAATAGTGGTCCCCCAAGGATAGTAATCCTTGTGTTTCCATGTAAAATTTAATGTAGATATAATGTGATGGTTTCACTAATAAAATTAGCTGTAATTAGTTTTTATAATATTTATGCAAAATTGAAACACTCACATCACTTTCTATTATTGCAATTTATGACACAATTGTAATTTATCACATTTCTTTAAATCTGTTTTATTTTCTATTAAACTTTGCTTAGGCTTACAGGGTTTCAGCAAATAATGACTACAATTAGAATTGTAGGCCATCAACCACGCTGTGCCTCTGTTAGTCCCCCTATACTTTAAAGTTTAAGCATAACGTCATAGATTTCCCAAAACGAAGGAGAATCGTTGGAATTGTTTACAAATATAAAAAAAAAAAAAAAAAAATGAAATAATTAAAGTCAGACTTCCGGTTGACTGAATTTGCTTGAAATATTCCTGTACGGATTCCAGAATTGTTTCCAAACAGAATATCAAATTGAATTTCCAATTCTGAATTATTTTCTTTTTAATTTTCTCGCACTACTTTAAGGGGAAAATTTTCGAAATTGAGTTTTCACCGAAAATACTTGTTTTGAGATCCTTCAAATAAGGGGGGAGAAATGTTATTTTGGGTGTTTGAAAAACATATCTCAAAAACAAACAAAAATCTGGTGTAAAACACACACACACAATTTTCTCTCACTCCAGATTTAAATGGTAATTGACAAATTTTATAGTTAGTGTTCCAAGTAATGAAATTCTTCAAATTTTTTATGGAGAAAATCGCGACAAATAAAAAAAACTGTTCAGTAAAAGTGCACTTCCGGTTTACTAATTTTTTTGAAACTCAGAATTTTGGCCATCTATTTATATCTAATTAAGTCTGTTTAGATGGTAGAATTTATATAATCAACTATGATAGCATTTTACAGAAAAACATAATCCCACCTCTCACCTAAACGCCCACTTAAATGACTTTATCAGGAGAAATGTTTCAAATAAAAGTTATAGCTCTTTATATGTGTAGTTCACATTTCTATTTTAAAGAAAAATCGTTGGAACCGTTTTCGAGAAAATACCAGAAAACTGGAAAATACATTTCAGTAAAAACGCACATCCGGTCATCCGATTTTTTCAAAACTCGGAATTTCAACAATACATTTTATTCTAATTAATATTATTTAGATGGCAGAATTGTATAGTAAAAATGAATTAGCACATTAGTGGACAACCTAACCCCATCCTTTGCCCAAAAGTTCCCTTAAATGCATTTTCCGGGAGAAATGTTTCAAATAAAAATTGTAGATTGTTGTATGTGTACTTTGTTATAATAAGTTTGAAGAAAATCGTCGAAGTCATTTTTGAGAAAACGCAAGAAAGTAAAAAAAAACCATTCAGTAAAGTAGTACTTCCGGTTGAAGAATTTTGACAGAATCTACTGTCGTATCCCATGGTGATACCTAAACGGAATATCAAGTTTGAACTTTGTATGATTTTTCGTTTTTGAGCTATGCTGTTCACACTCAAACATACACACGCGCACACACACAACATTTTTTAGAAACCACTTTTTTTGGCGGATATTTCTGGTGAAAACTCGATATCGAAACTTTGGCACGATTACAATACTTCCTCTTACTAGGAGCAAGAGAAAATAAAAATGAAATTCATACTTTATATACCACTTAACCAAAATAATAAATAAATAATCCATCAGTCTTTCCAAATAACTTTGTTTTGACTGTTCATCGCTTCGAGCGCACTCATTTCGAGGTCAAGATATTTTCATCAGAGACATTTTCCTTGGTAGCCTGCTTCATTTTGTGGTCATCGACCGGTTTCGGGCGTTCGCCCATCTTCAGGATGCGTTCTTCAGACAGTGTGCCAACACAGACTCGTACAGAGACTTAGTTTGTCTTAGGGCGAACGCCCGAAACCGGTCGATGACCACAAAATGAAGCAGGCTACCACGGAAAATGTCTCTGATGCTTTCCAGCTCTGCGGAACTAACCACCACATCAAGATATTTTGTTAGAGCTTTACCCCAATTTGAAATTTGGATAAAAGATTTACACTAACAGTATTTAACACTTTCTAGTTAGAAGAACAAAGTCTTCATCAAACTCAAATAACACATGAAATCTAACTTCTGTAACATTTCCCAGAATCTCCCCCCATGCCACCCCCCACCAAATACAACCTTCCCGGAAAAATGTTACAATTAAAAGTTATATCGGATATTTTGTTGTTTAGATATTGTGTACTCAAATTCACACTATCACAAATAAAATCTGGAGTGACACACTCACACAACATTCTCTTACACCAGTTTTCAAAATTGTGATTGACAAATTTTATAGTTAGTATATCAAATTTAATGAAATTTGTCGATGTTTTTATGAAGAAAATCGCAAAAGTAGAAAAATACTTCCTAGTAAAAATGCATTTTCGGTCATCAGATTTTTTTCTCAAACTCAGAATTTCAGCAACACCTTTAATTCTAATTAATATTATTTAGATGATAGAATTGTGTAATAAACAGAAATAGCACTTTAGAGGACAACCTAAACCCGCTCCATCCCAAAAATAAACAAATGAATTTTCCCGAAGAAATGTTTCAAATAATAGTTGTAGATCATTGTATGCATAGTTGATGTCCGAAGTTTCAAGGTAAAATCGTTGAAGTCATTTTTGAGAAAAACGAAAAAAAGTAAAAAAAAATCCAACTAGTAAAGTGGTACTTCCGGTTGAGGAATTTTCACAGATAACGTACTGTCGGATCCCATGGTGATAGTTAAATGGAATATTAAGTTTGAACTTTCTATGATTTTTCGTTTTTGAGCCCACATACATACACATACACATACTCGATATCGAAAATTTAACACGATTACAATACTTTCTCTTACTGGGAGTAAGAGAAAGTAAAAACACTAGACCACTTGCTAAAACCTTTTTTTTCGTAATCAAGGAAACTTAAAAAGTTACTTCCAATGGAAGTACTCAATTTCGAAAATCTGACGCGATTGCAATATATCCTTTCAACAGCAATAAAAGAAAGTTATAATAGCTAAATAGCAAAATATGAATAAAGTAATAAAATAATAATAACTGTTCATATAATAAAAATAATATTGCAATATTCATTTTAATTAGTTAATATAAAGAAGTTTAGTTAGTAAGATAAAGTAATTAGGGTTTCAATTTTCATGATATTTAATAACTAAAGTAAGGGGGATATTTTGTGAATCTGTAGAGATTAAGTTGGTATAAGTGCGGAGAGATGGTAAAAGAGCATGCGATATGTGTTTGGAAAAGCTGATGAATATAACCGCCTAGTTATGAAAATTACTTAGAACGTATTACAACCGGGAAAATTCTCCCTCATTCTCTCACACACACCTCACGCTCTTTATCACTCTATCTTTCTCAGTTAGCTGGCTTTTCCGGCCCATGGATGCTGTGTGTGTGTTCAGAAATGTTAAAAGTGGGTTCTCTCTATTGCGCCCTAAAAGTTTCACCTCACTTTCACCCAAACACCCATAACAGTTCAAAGTAAAATCCGTTAAAGAAAATTTTTCTGGTACTTATTTTTTTCTAATGAATATATTAAAATAAGTTACTTTAGTTTTAGACTCCTTGCGAATTGCATTTTTACCTTTACCACTTTATACCAATTTCAATTATCTAAAATAATTATTTAACAAGTGTAATAAAAATTATTTAACTAAATTTTTTTTTTTTTTAAATAATTATATTTTATCTTTTAATTAGAAACATATTTCTAAATAAATGCGATTTTACAGAATCGATTGCTGAGTTTTCTCTAATTTTCTCGAGAGTTTCATTTGGATTCTGATGTAGGCTGGTTATCTGTTGTGAAAAGAAATATGGGTGTTTTTCTTCTGAATCTGCTTACCAGATTTTAGAGACGAAATGACAGGACCACTCTCTCGGACTAGAGTGGGAGAAACCAAATAAACAGCGACGGGAGACAGAACGAGAACAGTTCATACTACTGAGTTCATACAGCCAATCAGTACGTGTCTTTTTTCTTCACCACTCTACCATACTTTATCAATTTGCTTCAAACTTGCTCAGTTATTAACTTATCACTTTTATATGAAACATTGAGGCCGCGAAAACTCTTGATTTTTCAGATTTAGCACTGTGAGTTAGTCTGAAATATAGGCGTCTGGTTAGCTTTGTTAAGTTGAAGAGACTTAGATCATAGACCAGTGGCGGCTCCTGATTTGGATATGTGGGAGTTCAATATTTTTTTTTTTTTTTAAATTTACCTATCATTTTTTACATAATTACCTATCATTATTAGCAGCTTGGCTAGATAGAATTATAGCTAAGATGTAAGCCAGAAGCCAGGTAAAATTACATCCCTCCCCTACAATTAAATGTGTTAAAATTAACAATAAATCGGTCACTGTGAACCCAGAGAAGAACTGTGCAAAAAAGAGTAGTACCGCTTGAGTTCGAAAATTAAGTGGTTAACTTAATGGAAATTTTTATTATCTAAATAAAGTGTTTCGGTTCAAAGGAAATATCATTGAGTTAGCATCGATTCTTTGCTAGGTCATATATCTTAGTGATGTTTTAAGTACCAATACCAACATCAAATTTTTATAATTATAAAAATAATATATAAAATATAAATATAATATATAAAAATCCGCACATTGGCACAGGCACATCACATCTCAAAAAATAACGAATACGAGTAACGCCGTTCGTTATAGTGCAATGTAGAATGTGCAAAAAACTTCGAGTAAGATCAGGTAAGTTCGTTCAACTTCAACGCATCAGTAACTGCCACTCTTATTTTAAAAAAGTTAATAAAAATATAAGAAAATATACACATCTCTATACTGAAACAAAGAAACGTTTTTATATATACATATATATATATATATAAAATTATCCAGCGCGACGCCCACTGTAAACCTCCAACTTCCTACATTTTATAGATCTCATGGTATATATATGAATTATACCTACAATAATTGTGAGACAAAAATATTGTAAGACAAAATTAATATTGTAAGACTACAGTGCATAATTCATTAAACAAACACATTAAAGTGAGCTCCTAAACTGGTATACGTTCCTATTCTTTTATATCTGATTCTCCGATTTTGATAACAAATTAATGTTTATTTTTTCACATCCATTCCATCATCATACATGGATTTGATTTGATATATTAAGCAATTGTATAAATCAGGCAATATATACCTACAATTTTTACTGTGACTAATGTCTGTAACTAATATAAAAATGAAAATATTTTGTTGAATTGAAATATGAAATAAAATAAAAATATGAAAATTAGTTACTTTTTTATTTTTACACTGTCATAGAACATAACAGTGTATTCACAATATTTTTGTCTTAATGCAAGTCCAACTTAATGATTAATAATAAAAATTCTGAGGTAACAAAAATACTTTGTTAATTAGATTTGTAAAAAATATATCAAGAAAATGTCGGGTGAATGTTTCACACTTTATTTTTTGAGCATGTTTAATAACATGTGAAACAAGTATTTATCTATTCATATTTTTGTTTTTATTATTATTGATTAGACAACGGCTGTTGGTGGAATGAATGTCAAGACAAAAAAAAAACCATAAATGAGAAACATATCCGTCTCCATAGAGAAGAAGATATTGAAGAAGAAGACACAGGTAGTGAAAAGGAGTGTTACAGCCGAATAGAGGAGAGATAGCAAGTCCAAGGATAATTTCCCCACGGAGGAGTTTAGTTTGTTTGTAGAAGAGGAGTGGGGGTAAGATCAAGAGAGTATACTGGTAGGGAGATATGTGGTGGTTACAGAGTATGACCTCTTTTACCACACACTTTAGCCAGAAAGATAGTATGGCAATGTTGGTGTGAGTGTAGTAGAGTATATGGTGGAAAACTGTTGAGGAAAAAAAAGAAAAGTTTAGTAAAAGAGACCAAAGTTAAACATTGTGGTGAGTTGGTTCACATTCTGGCTTATAACAATACACGGTAGGTTATAATATTCCACATTGGACGATATAACCAGCTACAAGTACATTATGCACAATACACGTGTACATATTGAGCTAAGAACCTGTTTTAGCCGTATACGAACCCACTAATATCCTTAGAGTTGGGGAAAAAAAATCTGGAGTGTAATATTCACACGTATTTCTCTTGGGCGGGTATTGGTGTAGTTGTTATGAGTGTAATAGTATCCAAAGAGAGTATTCGTAGCAGAGAAAGAGAGACAAAATGACAGGACACTCTCTCGGACTAGAGTGGAAGAAACCACATAAATACAGCGACGAGAGACAGAACGAGAACAGTTCACACTACTGAGTTCATACAGCCAATCATTACGTGTCATTAACTATCACCACTCTACCATAATTTATTATTTCAAGTGTAAAGTCCAGGCAGTCAGTGTCACTTATCATATTACGCAGTGTTAACCATATTCTGTTAATTCATTCTAACCAGACCATTTTCTCTCCTCCAACAACCCCATTATATTATTGTTACTACTATTATTTTTATTATTATTATTGCTATAATAACTTTGTTTTTTCATATAAGGGCTACTTTGCTTGAAGGAGCGATAGTTTGGTTCATATTGTGGCTTTTTGCCAAAATTAGTGCGCGTTTTATTTTGATTTTCATTACTGCAGTCGTGATTCCAATGGT
Source organism: Triatoma infestans (assembly GCA_011037195.1). Classification (NCBI taxonomy): domain Eukaryota; kingdom Metazoa; phylum Arthropoda; class Insecta; order Hemiptera; family Reduviidae; genus Triatoma; species Triatoma infestans. The sequence continues at coordinate 103,661 of JAAEAF010000658.1, read as the reverse complement.
CACCTCACAGAATTTGCACGGCGACGGTGGTTTTGAAACTATGTTTCGCTTCGTCGAAATGTTACTACTTGAAATTTCTGTTTGCATTCATTGTGCCAGTGCATACCAGCACAATGTTTGCAAGGCGATGACGTTTTTTTTGTGGAATCTACCGGCCGGCGGCGTATCTGTTTTTTTTATCGCAAATATTGAACCTTGCGGTTCTGAATTCTGTATATCCCTAAGGGCTGTTGCATAGGCTTGCGCCTCATCAAGGGTTTCAGGGAGTTTGATTTGAACCTGCGACTTATTGAATTCGGTAAAGATTTGATAAAGGCGTCAGTTGCTAATTTATCTACCAAATTTTGCAAGGTTAGCAATGGATTCTCTTGTGCTTTAAAAAGTAATGAAGTAGATATATGTTTAATACGATCGGAAAAGACCTCGAGAGTTTCATTTGGATTCTGATGTAGGCTGGTTATCTGTTGTAAAAGAACTATGGGTGTTTTTTTCTTTTTTGAATCTGTTTACCACATTTTAGAGACAAAATGACAGGACCACTCTCTCGGACTAGAGTGAGAGAAACCACATAAATTCAGCGAAGGGAAACAGAACGAGAACAGTTCATACTACTGAGTTCATACAGCCAATCACTACGTGTCATTACCCTTCACCACTCTATCATTCTTTATCATTTCAAGTGTAAAGTCCAGGCAGCCAGTATCACTTATCATATTGTACAGTGCTAACCATATTCTGTTAATTCATTCTAACAAGACCAGTTTCTCGCCTTCAACAATCCCATTATATGAGCATGGAATTGTAACTGGGAGGTTCCCAGTTCGAGTCCCGCCTATAGCTGCTAAATTTTATATTCATTTAAAAAATATGAATAGTAAAGTAGATGCTTCCGCCCGTCCCTCGTCCATGACATCTGATTTGGTGGTTGGACTTTAAGCCCGCCTGAAAAATTAGGCATTACATTACTTTACTTTTTTTTACAATTATCTAGATATAAAAAAAATTGATAATTTCCTTAAAACTTTGAATTTTATTCACTGATGTTTTAGTCTTCCACGGTCATTCTCATGTAAAACACTTAGGTTTTGGGTTTGAGACCGTGCCAGTAGTTTGTTATAAACGACATTTTTCGCCCAAATCATAATGCACTTCTGCAGTGTAGTGTCGCCTGAGCAACACTGATAGAAGTAGCACTTTAGAAGGAAAGTTTAGCATTTCATCTTTCCCCCCAGAATATTCCTGGGGAAAATATTTTAAGACATATAAGTGACCCATGTGTGTGTAGATAATATAAAAAGTTCACAGAAAATCTTTGAAGTTATTTTGTATGAAATCATGAAAAATTAAAGAAAAAAAAATTCAGTTACGTAGCATATCTGATAGATGGATTTCGACCGAACCATACATGTTTAATACAGTGTTTGGTACGTCTTAAAAAGAAATATCAAGTTTGAACTTCTTGTGATTTTTTTGTTTAGTTTTTGAGACATATTTTGTTAATTGAATTTCTAAAATTTGAACACGATCGCATTATTTTCTCTTATAAATAATAAGAGAAAGTAAAAAATTAGAAGAAATAAAAATCAAGAGAAAGTATATATCCGTTGTTCACTATTAACGTTTCCTATACTGACAATTATCCACTTAAATTCTTGTTAATACCCTTAAACTTTTAGTTCTAAAGTGTAAGTATTAAGGAGAAATAAGTTGAAGGAAGTATATAAACGTCTGGCGCCTTCCAGACTTTCTAGTTAGCTACTACAACATCTGAAGGAACTTTTAAACTCGACTAGATGTTAATTATTTTATGAGAAAATAAAGGATAGAGAGAGAGTGAGAAAGTGAGAAAGTTACAACTTATTTAATGGTGCTGTAAAGTTAACAACTAGATTACCAATAATAGTTTAGACACGTGCAAAACTCTCTAAATTAACACCTATTATTAATTTATTAATCAAGGTAACTAGAATTATTATTTTGGTAATAAGTAAACTACTAAAGAAATTAAAAATATGGTCATATCTGTGCAATCAATCAATTAATTTCATATGCTTATCTTGTAAATAACAATAATAATAATAATAAGGAAACAAAAAATATTTGTGAATTCACACGACTGACTTTTCCTCAACAGTCAACTTAATCCGCTATCTTGGACTTATATGGAACTAAAAAACTAATCTAGAATTCTCATTCACAACTTAAGAGGGCCGAACTCAACAGATGGATGTTTTTAACAACTTAAAATACTCCTAGACAACATATTTAGATCTAGTTGTTGTGGTGTTTGGTTCCACAGGACTGAAAAGCATCAGAGACATTTTCCGTCTTAGAGTGTATAGACTCTCACTAAGTGTATAAACTGAATTTGCTCTGTGCAAGTCTGTGTTATCACACTGTATGACATACGCATTGTGAAGATGGGCGAACGGCACGAAACGGTCGATGACCACAAAATGAAGCAGGCTACCACGGAAAATTTCTCTGATATTTAAATCTATCTGGACCGCAAAAGACTAATTTACATTACAGCATTGAAACCTAACTGGTTTCACGACATTCAACTATGGGATTCAACAAACGTTCACATCTTCAAAAAAATCCAAACCTTACAATCCCAAATTCATCTTTATAGAGTTAACACTCCATTCTATGACTTCAGTGAAATTATTTATATAGATCTTAATATCACTTCCTCACACCCAAGTTGCTCAGAAAACTGTTTCAAAAACACCTAGATTCACATTCTAGACGTCTCAAAAGAGACGAATGGCCTCGCCATCTTCTCCCTGACGGTGAGAATGATGTAAGTAGTGTTGGGTTGGTGTGTTTACCACTCGGGTAGCGTCGCTCTGAGTTTTTACTTTCTCTTACTCCTAGTAAGAGGAAGTATTGTAATCATGTCAAATTTTCGATATCGAGTTTTCACCGGAAATATCTGTTTTGGACTCCCCTGAGTCCAAAAAAGTGTTTTTTTTAGCAAATGGTGTGTGTGTGCGCGCGTGTGTGTGTATGTGTATGTGAACAGCATAGCTCAAAAACGAAAAACCGTAGAAAGTTGAAACTTGATATTACGTTTAGGTATCACCATGGGATCTGACGCTGCGTTATCTGTCAAAATTCCGCAACCGGAAGTACCACTTTACTAGTTTTTTTTTTTTACGTTTTTGCGATTTTCACAAAAAAGCCTCCGACGGTTTTGTTTAAATTAAGTATATCAACTACAAATACAAACAGCTACAACTTTTATTTGAAACATTTCTCCGGGAAAATTCATTTAAGGGCACTTCTGGGGAAGGAGTGGGGTTAGGTTTTCATCTTAACTGCTATTTCAGTTTATTAGACAATTCTGTTATCTAAATAATGTTAATTAGAATTAAATATGTTGTTGAAATTCCAAGTTTGAAAAAATCGGATAACCGGAAGTGCGTTTGTTTTAACACTTTACTAAATGATTTTCTTAACTTTTTAGCGATTTTCTCAAAAATGACACCGATGATTTTCTTGAAACTTCGTATGTAAACTAAACATAATATAAAGTTCTACAACTTTTATTTGTAACATTTCTCTGGAAAAATTCATTTAACGGCACTTTTAGGGGAGGCATGGGGTTACGTTTTTCTCTAAAGTGCTATCATAATTGATTATACAATTCTATCATCCAAAGAAAATTAATTAGAAATAAATAGATTGATAAAATTCCGAGTTTCAAGGAAATTAGTAAGCTGAAAGTGCGCTTTTTCTGAACAGTTTTTCAGTTTTCGATGAATTTCGTTATATTTGGTACACAAACTATAACATTTGTCAATTATAATTTTGAGAACAGGAGTAAGAGAAAGTTCTGTGAGTGTTTCACACCAGATTTTTGTGGATATTTTATAAATATCACACTTCAGTCAATACAAGCTTCTTTTTTTTTCAAAATTTTTGCAACATATTCAATTCTAATAAATATCATTTAAATGAAGGAATGGTATAATAAACTAAATTAGCACTTTATAAAAAAACATTACCTCTCCTTTCCCCCCAAAACCGCGTTAAAATGGATTTTCTTAGAGAAATTTTTATATATATTTTGTATATATATATTTTGTACGTACAAATTTTATATATATATATATTATAAATAGTAAGTTTAAAGAATATCGTTGTAGCTATTTTCGAGAAAATCGCAAATAAAAGTAAAAAATTCCATTCATTAAACTGAAACTTCCGGTTGAGGAATTCAGACAGATGACTTAATGCCGGATTTGTCACTTTCAATAAAAAAGAGTGAGAATGTTAAAATGAGAAACGGAATGTCAAGATTGGACTTTTTACGACTTTTTGTTTTTGAGCTTATACATACACACACACACACTCACACACTTTTCTAAAAACCACTTTTTTGAACTCAGGAGATCTCAAAACGTGTATTTCCAGTGAAAACTCAATATCGAAAATTTGACACGATTACAATACTTCCTCTTACGAGAAAGTAAAAAAAAAAAATCTGGTGTGAAACACTCACACGACTTTCTCTTACTTCAATTAATACAATTTCATTAAATTTTTTAAAATCGCAATATTTAGAAACATTTAGTTGGGTTGGCCATAAATAGTGGTTGTAGGGTTATACTTGAATGGACACTTTGGGTATGACACTTGAGTGTTAATTTTTCAAAATGTTTCAAATAAAAATGATACTTCTTGTCTATGCACCAATGCCAGCAAGGGGTATCTGTTGCATGCAATTACTTGGGAAGTAGCGACCCCAAGGGTTACCATAGCTCAGTACTCCATGCACTTCATCACATCAGTATACAATACACTTAAACTACATACACTCTTCATTTTATAGACAAAGACAAACACAGTACACATTTGTGCAAATAAATAGTAATTTACCACTTTAATTAACTTTTCGAACTATTAATTTATAATTATATTTATATCTAAGTAAAATTATTAGAATTTTATGTTATTATGTGTAAATTATTATTGTAAGCAAACACATATAATATGTGTATGGAGCATGTGGAATAAAGGAATTAAAAAAAAAAGAAGTACACAAACTAGGGCCTCCGCCCCTAGTTAATTGGCGAAAGCGAAGGGAGAAGGAAGGGATTAGCTCAATGGTAGCGTGCTGGAGTAGCAACGCAGAAGTCCCGGGTTTGAATCCAGCACGCTGCCATTAGATTTTTTTCTTCCTAGGAGCCTCTCTACATCTCACTGCCCGGTGATGAGCAGGGTTGTCTATAGCTAAAGAACGCTGCTTGGAGGCAGGCTGTGCATTGGAGAAGGCTCCGGGGGGCACAATATATCTTTCAGGTCGCAGTGCAATAATCCCCTTCAACAATCTACAATCTATTTATGCACCAAGCACTAACTCGGTCTGGTATACAGCCGGCTCTAAAACTCCGACTGGGATCGGAGCGGGAGTCTAAAATTAAGATTAAGGCCAGCCTAGGGAAGTACGGTACGGTCTTTCAGGCCGAAGTTGTGGCGTTACAACTTTGCGCTAAGGAGATTATAAGGCAAAGGTTAGTGGGTAGAAGAGTGGCCATATACTCCGATAGTCAGGCAGCCCTGAAGGCACTTTCCTCATACCAAATAGTCTCAAGTCTGGTGTGGGAGTGCCTATCTGCCCTAACCGAGGTGGGTGTTCGGAATAAGCTGACATTCGCCTGGGTGCCGGGCCATGCATGCGGGGTTACTTGGAAAGGAAAGGGCGAACTCCCTGGCGCGGGAGGGCTCGAAGGATACCTTTATAGGCCCCGAGCCCTTCTGAGGGTTGCCCAGGAGCCTCATTTACGCTCCTATCAAGGAATGGATAGAAGACCAGCGTCTGCGATGGTGGGAAAGTATGCCAGGGCAGAGGCAGTCTTTCGATCGCAATACTTCCTTCTAATATGAATAATAGAAAGTAAAAATATAAATATGTATATTAATCAGCTATTTTAGAATTTCGATAATAATTAGTCATGTAGGGAAAAAAATAATTTCCTTTATTTTATCAAAACATTTTCAACTAAATAATTTTTGCCAAAATTTAAAAAAAACAACATTTTTTTTACTTTCTTAAGATATTCACAAAAATTCATCAATCAGTGAATAATAAAGATTTCAAACTTTTTAAAGTTAACGCATTCAATAATTCAGTGTTATTTGAATTCCATAGCTATGGCCGTCATTTTCAATAGAATATTTTATAAGTTCAGAAAGGAGATAAAACACACGTGCCACAACTTCATAAATAATATCCCAGAGAGCTTAATTATAAATTCTTCAACATAAAGTCTTGTGGAAAGCACTTAGTTAACTTTTATCAAAATTTTGTTTTTGTAATAGAATTAAAGATTGAATAAAGTGATTGGAGAAAATTAATGTTTTTCTACCAAAAAATAATCAACTGTGATTCATTCACATGATTTTCTCTTATAGCAAATCACGTAATTCTATTTGATAATCTGTATAATCGTATTTTCCTAGCAACCGTATTTTTTACGCTATTTTGGCAAAATATTTCATTCTCCTTAAAATTTTATATTGGATAGGATCTTACAATAATATATATATTGAAATGCTACTTTAGTGAAAAAACCTGACGTCATTCCTCTCCAAAACCGTTCAAAAATCGGATTTTCAAGAATAATTTTTCAAATAAAATTCACAGACCTGTTTTAGTATGCAGCACTTAAAAGTATAAAAAAATTAAGAAATTTTTCCAAGAAATTAGCAAAAAAAAAAACAGCTGTAAAATTCACACAGTAAAATAGTACTTCCGGTTAAGAAATTTCGACTGTTTACCTTCCTGTCGGAACTTCCGATAAACATTCAAACGGAATAACAAGCGAGAACTTCCTGTGATTTAACACTTTTTAATTATGCTATTCACACACATGTGATACACATACATTCAGACAAAACACACACGCGCCCAAAATGCATACCCATTCAATTATGTTAAGTATTACTATTGTAAGCGGAAATTTTATGGTCGTGCCAAATTTTTTGAGATATCACCGGAAATACGTATAGTCCGCTTGAGATCCTCTGCACAGGAAATAAATCAGATGTGAACACGATTTTCTCTTATTTCTCTTAATCCAGTTATATTATATAAATTGAAAAATTTTCTTTAAATTTAGCTCATATTTTCACATAAATATACGGGTGGCGGTGGGAGGGACAAGCCAACCTGCCAATAGAGACCGCTAAAATATGGATTACACTGTAGAGAGCCAATAATGAACAGAGCGAATAATGAACAAACATATTTGAATTTTAACGTCTCAGATTCCTCACAACCATCTAAAAAACCATGTTTTCTCAAAAATATTTCAAATAAAAGTGATACGTTTCTATTTATGCAGCTCCGAGTATAAAAAAAAATCATTATAACCGTTATTGAGAAAATTCCAAAAAAATCTCAATTGGAATTCTATCAATGCTTCTTCCAATGTACATTAATATTATTTAGGTGGTAAAAATTGCATATTGATTCTAGGTATAGGGAGATATGCATCTTCTCGGACAGCCAGGCTGCACTAAAAGCACTAGGGGCATTTAGAATCACCTCCTCCCTTATCAGGGAGTGTAGAGACTCCCTGAAAGCGTTATCCCGGCACAATAAAGTTCGGCTGTATGGTGCCGGGGCACCAAGGGATTAAAGGTAATGAACTAGCCGACCAACTGGCCAGGGTCGGACCGAATACTCCGTTTTGTGGGCCGCAAACTGTTCTGGGTATAGCCAAAAGTATGGCGAGGGCGTTTCTGAGAGAATGGACTCGGAGAGTGAGTACAATTGTCACTGGAGGCTAAGTACTGGGGCAAGGCACGGCAAAATGGTCATGCCAGAGCTGTGTAATAGAAGAAGAACCAGAGAGACCCTGGGTTTAAGCAGGTATCAGATCTGTCTGATAACAGGCCTGTTTACGGGGCATGGTAGGTTCAAGAAACATCTGCACAAGGTGGGTTTGGTTGATTCGGAGTCCTTGTGTAGACTGTGTGAGGAGGAGGAGTAGGAGGAGACGGCCTCTCACCTGTTGTTTGATTGCGTTGCAATCGGCAGATTGCCGGTACGAAATCTTCGGCACGTTGAGACCGAAGGAAATCGTACTCCAAGAAGGACTAGTGGGAAAGGTTCTGGACCTCGTGAAAAGGGGGGCTTCCTATACTAGGTTTTGAGGGGTTGGCACAAAGCCTCAATGGGTAGGCTGCAGTGCCTGGGTTCGAGCCCCCCCCCTTGTATCATTCTAATTCTAATTCTAGATGGTAAAAATCATATATCATATTGAAATGGTACTTCAGAGGAAAATATGACGGTACTATTCCCCCAGAAACTCTCAGAAATCAAGTTTCCTAGGGAAATGTTAGAAATAAAAGTGATAAGTATTTATGCGTATAGATGTTATACGAAGTTTAAAGAAAATCTTTGGAACCATTTTCAAGAAAATCACTAAAAACTGAAGAAAAGAGAAAACATTCAGGAAAGTCGCACTTCCTGTCGATGGGTCGATGGATCTTGCCCGAAATATTCGTGTCTGATACGGCGCTAGTGCCTAAAAGGAATACTAAGTTTGAGCTTCCTGCAACTTTTAGTTTTTGAGATATTCCGTTAACACACATACATACTCATATAGGCCATTCGCTAAAATCATTTTTTTTCATACTCAGGGTACTCACAACATGTATTTCCGGTGATAACTATAAATTAACCCAAACTTTGACACAATCGCAATACTTCCTCTTCTTAAGAGAAAGTAACTACTAATAATTAAGTTACAATAATTATTGTAATAAGGTGTTACAGGATTACATTACAATAAAGAAAAAGAAAAAAATCTGGTAGTTATTTGTTGAATAGGCTTTTTATAAGCAGGTTATTGGGTAAAAAGCAGGTCAGAAGTCCCTGTTCTTTTCTTTTTTTCTGGCGCACAATACTTGGCAGGTTACAGTTTGATAGGTTATTTGTTGTTATGTCAGGTACAATGGGTTGTGATATGAGGTTTATATTCCAGGAAAGTCAAAAAAAAAAAAGTCAGAATGATATATTTTCCATGTTTTTCATCATTTCTGGTCAAGAAAAAATAATCTGCTTGCTGAATACTTAAAGAGATCATGATTGAGAAATGATTTATTATTTTAATGGTAAATCGAATTTTATCTCGTTTATTTGATTAGTAATTTTTGTTTGTTTATTTGTTTAATAATTCCTTCTTTTTAGCATTATTCATAGTTAATAAGTATCAATAAGACTTCTTTTACCTGTTAATACTTTATAGTATTACCTTTTTAAAAAAAGTACATAACAATATCACGTCTCTGTGCTAAAATTAAATTTGAAACAAACGCTCGATATTGTGCACATTAAAATAGTATTAATACTAGTTTAATTAAATTTTTTGATTCTAACTTAAAAGAATGTTTTTTTTTCCGAAGATTTTAATTAATCTCCAATCTTAAAATTAGTTTGATGCACGTTGTACAAGGTAACTTTGGATGTAAAATAGCCTGCTTTGCCGGATGTTTGAATTTCCATTAGCAAAAGAATTTAATTAATTATTAAGTTTAACAAGGATAAAGTCTGATCTAATTTTTAACTTATTAAGTTTGAATTAAGAATTTTTTAGTTTAATTATTTACTTTTTACAGAGAAAATTTAATGATGTACTGATTAATAATTTAGTTCTGTTATTATTTAAGATAAAGTGAGCAAATAACTTTTTAGTTTCTGTTAGTATTCGAGTAAGAGAAAGAATTGTGATCGTGCCAAATTATCGAACTTGAGTTTTCACCCTTCACTTTTAGTATATGTATATGTTATTTTTGTGAGTGTTTGCTTCAACAGAACTACTCAAAAACGAAGAATTGGAGTATGTTCAAACTTGATATTCCATTTAGGTGCCCCCAAAGCATCTGACAGAAGGTTTTAAGCAAAATTTAACAACTGTATGGATTCATCTTTACTAAACAGATTTTTCAATTTTTTATTTCAGTTTTTCCTGATTTTTTCGTAAACGGCACCATCGATTTTCTTTAATCTTCGTACATTATCTACACACACGAATGCCTATCACTTTTATTTTAAACATTTTTCCAGGAAAACTGATTTTTCTGGGTGGTCCTACGGGAAAATTAACTTCGAGTTTTCCATATAAACACTACTAATTCCAATAATATACAGGTTTACCATTCGTATAATATGAATAGACTAGCAGCATTACTAGAATCACAAATTTGAAGAAAACTGGTTAATCGAAAGTGCGACTTTACAGAATAGATTTTGAGTTTTCGGTGGGTGGGGGATTTTCTCGAATACGTCTTTAACGATTTCCATTAAACTTAATATTCTAGGAGCACAGATATAAAAATGTATTATCATTATTATTTTCCGTGATAACCTACTTCATTTAGTGAAAAACTGGGAAAAGTAAAATAAAAAAAATCATTCAGCAAAGTGGTACTTCCGGTTGAGGAATTTTGGCACATAACTTGCTGTTGGATCCAATGTTGATACCTAAACGGAATATCAATAATATTCTGCGATTTTTTCATTTTTGAGCTATGCTGTTCACACGATATGGACCATTTTCTAAAAACCCTTTTTTTTTTTGGATTCAGGGGAGCTCAAAACGTGTATTTCCAATTATGGAAGATTCTTCTCGACCGTTCTTATATGAAGGAAAAGGATTGTGAGATTCGGTCTTTTTAAAAAATAAGAAAACTTAAATTTTTGCCAACGTTTCGACAAATATATTGCCTTTTTCAAGGCCTGCACATATAAATACAATAGGTTATGTATAAATTTTAAGTTTGATATGTTTTGAAGATTATTTAATAGTTTTATTTTTTTATGTAAGTAAACCAAAAAAATTTATAAATTAATCTATAATTTTATTTTTATTACTTTCTGATTTTGTTTTTTGTTTTTGACTTTCAAAAAAACCTTTGTATTTATATGTTGTAGGCCTTGAAAAAGACAATATATTTGTCGAAACGTTGGCAAGAATTTAAGTTTTCTTATTTTTTAAATAGACCGAATCTCACAATCCTTTTCCTTTGTATTTACAATGCAAACTCGATATCGAAAATTTTAAATATATATAAATAATAAATATCGAAAATAATAAATACTTCCTCTTACTTAGTGAATAAGAGAAAGTAAGTAGAAGATGAAATCAGAAATATTTTATAATTATTATAACATTGTCTGACACTTTCTTAATAGATGGCACTGGCCATGTAATCATACATAAAATTTTCCACAATCAATACTCTGTGGTGAACTTATGTACTGCTAGCACGAAAATGGGAACTAAAATCCCATTATCTACTAGACTATCGTAAGCGTCACAACTCAGGTTCCTCTCAGTGGTCGCAAATTACATGTAAATTAAGTTATTTCTATCCGATATAAATGTTAAGATAAGAGAGAGCTTAATATCGTTACTAGCCGACTGACTATAATGGAAACAGACAATGTTGTAATGACATCCTGGTTGTAGTTATCTTGATGCTATAAGAAGGAAGTATTGCTATTGTGACAAATTTTTCCTAGTCTGATTCCTAGAATCCTTAGAAAATGAGATTTCAGATGAATGAAGCTTTTAGGAACTTATAAATAAGAAAATAAAAATAAAAAATCTGATATAAACACATCATTTCCGCTGGTTAACCAGATTTCCTTCAAATTTAGAATACTGACAATACACTTAATATTAGGGAGACACTACAAGCGGAAATGCTAGTGATATGGCACTTTAGAGGGAAGCTTAACTTGCAATTTTACTAGAACCTACAAAAATCAGTTTCCTGTTAAAATGTTTAAAATAAAAGTGATTGGCCACTATATAAGGTAAGGTCGTGTGTTTAAAAAAAAAAATGGTTACATTTTTCGAAAACAAAAAAAATAAAATATCCGAAGAACAAAATTTAGTGACGTCAAACTTGAAGTTGACGGATTTTGACAAAACTTTGGTGTCAATAAATCAATCAATCTTTGAGCTTGATGGTCGTTTTTATAATACTTAGACAAACAGACAAACAGACTATTCACAAAAAGCGTTTTTTTTTTCGTATCCTGTGGGGACTTCCAAACGTATACCCGGTGAATTATCAATTTTGAAAATTTCGCTTGATCGCAAAACTGGAACAAAGAAATAGAAAGTAAAAAGTTTGTAATTAACGAAGTTTAGTAATTACAAATTTAATTTAATCAATCGATTCGTTAAGGAATTTGGCCTTGAACTTTATCACTAGTCATTCATTAATTCTTTATTTTATTTTCTCTTCTTGTTTAATATTTGTAAATAGTGAATACTGTAAATAGTTTTTAACTTTAGCCTGTAAATAGGTTTTTTAAATAGTTATTAAATTCTGTTAAAATTCTGTATGAGTGTCAGATGCACAGATAAACACATATATACAATAGAAATAGTTTAAAGTTTATATATAATGTAAAGTCTTTTTTTTTACTTCCTCTTACTCCTAGTAAGAGGAAGTATTGTAATCGTGTCAAATTTTCGATATCGAGTTTTCACCGGAAATATTCGTTTTGAGGTCCCCTGAGTCCAAAAAAGTAGTTTTTAGCAAAAGGTCTGTGAGTTGTGTGTATGGGTGTGTGTGTGTGTGTATGGGTGTGTGTGTGTGAACAGCATGGCTCAAAAACGAAAGTTGAAACTTGATATTCCGTTTAGATATCACTAGGTCATCTGTCAAAATTCCTCAACCGGAAGTACCACTTTGTTGGTTTTTTACTTTTTTGTTTTTTCTCAAAAATGGCTCCGACGATTTCCTTCAAACTTGGGATATCAACTACACATACAATGAGCTAAAACTTTTATTTGAAATATTTTTCTGGGAAAATTCATTTAAGGGCAGTTATGAGGGAGAAAGGGTTAGGTTTTCACCTAAAGTGTATTTCAGTTAATTAAATAATTCTATCATCTAAATAATGCTAATTAGAATTAAATATGTTGTTGAAATTCCGAGTTTGAAAAAAATCGGATGACCGGAAGTACGTTTACTTTACCACTTTACTAAATGATTTTTCCACTTTTCGCGATTTTCTCAAATGTGGAGCTGACGATTTTCTTGAAACGTATTATATAAGCTAAACATACAAAGATATACAACTTTTTTTTTCTTTTGGCCTCATGTACTCAGCAAACAGCCAAAGATTATGTTGCTTTGAATGATTAATTATTTAGGTTGGTGGGGTAGCAATGGAATACCATTATATGGTGGACAATGTGCAATGTGTCCTGTACTATTTGTTGTGTTACTGTTGTTTTTGTTTTATTATTATTCCTAATTTGTGTTTTATATTATTGTATCGAGTTTATGGAGAAGATGATGTGTTTATAGTTTAATATTATTGTATATTATGATTTTATGAGATTGTATATATCTAAGTGTATTTGGTCGGTTTGGTGAGCTAGTATCGTCAATAAGTTGGCAGGTAGTGGACACTTTGAGGCAGTAACAGCGTTCCAAAGTTTAAATTCAACTTTTATTTAAAACTTTCTCTAGGAAAATTCATTTAATGGCACTTTTAGGGGAGGGGCGGGGTTATGTTTTCCTCTAAAGTGCTATCATAGTTGATTATACAATTCTATCATCCAAACAAAAATAGTTAGAAATAAATGGATGGCCGAAATTCCGAGCTTCAAGGAAATTTGTTAACCGGAAGTGTGCTTTTACTGAACGGTTTTTTCGGTTTTCGTCGTATTTGAATTAATTTGGTACACAAACTATAAAATTTGTCAATTATAATTTTGAGAACAGGAGTAAGAGAAAGTTGTGTGAGTGTTTCACACCAGTTTTTTTTAATAACTGGTGTTAATAATTACAAGATTCATTATTATATGATGGGTACCTGAAGGTATGGGATCTAGGCCAATATAACTCCTTATACCTCCCCCCCCCCCCATATCTACTGCTAAAATGAATCCCCCAGCAGTCTACTGATCTGACCACAATATCCTGAAGATATCCCTGAACTCCAATTCACACAAACATTCCCTTGAGAGTGTTGCCCTCCCAAATATGCGAAACCTAGCATTGGCAAAACGGGGACACTGACCTACGTGGTCTGTACACCGTTTCACCAACTCCCTCATCACAATTCTGACACAGGGGACTAGACGTCGTGCCTATTTTTGCTCAACGACTGGCCAATACACTTATCAGGACGTCCTCCGTTTCGCTCCATCGCTTCTCCAATTATTCACTTTTTCTCCATTGTTTACTTCCCAACAAGTTTCACTAATTAACTTGAAGTTATATTAATTAAACATTATTATTAATCTCAACAGGTATATATTAATCGAATTGTTTTTGTGAGAAATTTTATGGTACTAAAGCTTCTGGTAATGGCCGCTGTAGAAGATCGAAAGCTTGAGATATAGATAAATTAATCAATATAAAGATTACGCTCTTAATGCCCACATTGTTATCCTAATTGTAAAGTTAAACACCACTTAATAAAGAAAACAAGCAATACAAGGTAAATTAGGAAATTAATTTTGAGACTTTCGATGTCTTCTCGAAAATAGTTTTACAGATTTTTCTTTAAACTGTGGCACAACATTTAAAAAAAAAAAAATTTAAGAGTTTTTTGAGGCCGTCATTAAGTTAGCATTAAGCTACCCGTCATTAGAAAACAAAGTTTTTTAGGGGTATTTATGAAGATGCCGTCTTAGGTTCACTACCCAAATTTATATATAAGACCAACTAACAGTTAAAAAAATATTTAAATTAAATTTTTCAATTAGAATCCTATTAAATGAAGTAAGAGTTTCTAGGAGTGTTTCAAATCATTGTTTGTTTTAATTTTTTTTATTATTAGACCAGAATGAATATCAGCGATGTCAACCTTCGAAATTTCAAATTGCCTTCCATTAATAATATCTTCAAGCTTTTTGTTTCATTACCAACTTAAATAGAATCCTTCTTTAAAAACTGAAACAAGGAATATGCTTCCGTCAAGTCGTAGTTGAAAATGAGTAGCTTGGCTAAAACCATTTTTAAATAATATGCTTGTAAAAGCTACTAAACTTAATCTAACTGGTAATATTTTTGAAAGATAATCAAGAATATCATTTATAATAATTATTAATTTTGAAACTATCATAGATTAGGCAGCCGTGATGTACACGACCCAAAAGTAAAATGATTGCAGAAACAACTGAACTTTGAAAAAAGCAAAACATAAAAAAATTTTAAACTATAATTTGAAATTTTTTTTAGTAATGAATGCGATATAATCATCAATAGATTGTGCATGATGTTAAAAAAAAAAACAATAAAAACAACAGAAATGGCATAGTTCCAATTTCAAAATAGAAGAATGTAAATTAGATTGGAAAAACGCTAAGATAAAAGCTTGTTCTTTATATCAGAGAGTGATGCAATCTTAATGGTATTCATTATTGTCTATCTGTAAGGTATGTTTTTTTTTTAAGTATTAATAATATTTACAGGTTTCCATCAGAGATATTTTCCGTGATAGCCTGCTTCATTTTGTGGTCATCGACCGGTTTCGGGCACTAGAATGTGTAAACTGAATTTGCTCTGTGCAAGTCTTTGTCATCACACTGTTTGACAAATGCATCCTGAAGATGGGCGAACGCCCGAAACCGGTCGATGATCACAAAATGAAGCAGGCTATTACGGAAAATATCTCTGGTGAAAACTTGCCCTATTGCGTGCTTTATACTGAATATTAAGTTCATAATCAAGTATATACGCAACTTACAACTTTATCAGATAGACAATAATGAATGCCATTCAATCTGGGAGGTGAAGAAAAAGGAACGCACAAAAATTAATGGCAATGTAGATGGTCTTCTGGCGACATATTGCCGAAAACAGGACACGTTCCAAAAACACTGCGTTAAAGTAGAGAAAAACGTACTGTATTCTATTGACACCAAATGGTACAGGAGAATGAAATAGGAATATGAAATTCTCCATATAGGAGAATGAAGTTTCATATAAGGTGAATGAAATAGGACAGATGGCCTAAAAATGTTAATGACTTACATCCCAGAAGAATAGAGGAAAAAGGGACGCCCAAGAAAGAGATGGATGGAGGATGTTGAGGAGGAGGATGGCGGTGAGACGCCTAGAGGGGAAGACTGGGAGGATAGAGATTTTTGGCGGACAAGTTTGTTGGGTATCCGCATATATGACTTATGGTTGTTTAGAGCTGGAAAATAAAAGGTTGGGGAGAGACACCCGCACGGACGCCAAAAGATTCCTGAAGAAGTAACTAGTCCACTTCCCCCACTGCGGCGAAACAATAGTAATTCTACAAAAATGTACATAATATATCAATGCATAGCAAAACTCATAACTCAAAAATGGTAGACGAATTTAAGTTAGAATCAGATTTTATATTAAGTTATAATATCTGAACAATGTTTTTTTTTATTTTTTACATTAAACTGCCAGTCACACCCACGGCTAGCTTTATTCATGAATATAAAGAGAACACCAAAATAAGAAAATGAAGAAGTTCTGGATGGGAATGATGATTCAAATATCAACTTTCTATTCCAGTCCTAACTTAGAAAGAAAAACTTTCTTGCTTTATATGCATCACTTCGGCTCTTGTAAAGGTATTAAGTTTCATCTGTTACTCATATCCAATTTTTTTTGCCTATATAATATTCTCCCCACCATTATGTTTGTCAAAGAATTAAAAATTTGATATTAATCAAACCTGGTAGTGATGTGATCGATAAACTTACAAGATTTATTAAAATTGAATTTTGTATTGAAATATACGTTTTGAAATTCTCTGATCTTAAATATTTATTGAAATTAGTCTGAAAATATAATGAAGATTATAGCTCAAGAATTAATTTCAAGAACAATTCTAGAAAAGTATTACCGCTGAAGTTAAAACATTTTAAAATAGGTGTCAAACAGTCCTAACTTAAAACATTCTTTAGTTATTCTATATAGACTTGTTCACCAAGTGGGGCCACTTGTATCTTTAACACTTTGTCGCTGGATATTTATTGTTTACTTTTGTATCCCAATATTTGACCTTTGCAAATCGAAATCGTTCTGTTTCGTCTCCTTTAAGCCTAATGTCTAAGTCTATTTCATTCCTTCAGCCGACCATGTGCGGTTCTTGGGACCGACTCTACCGACAAGTGGCTCACCTGGAATCCTTATACACGACTTAAACGAATAGAATTAAACAAAAGATAATCTGGCTTCTAGCCAGTGGTACTTGATCACCGATCAAAACTAACACTTCAACTGTATCTATCCCTCCTAGCACCCATATGGACTTACGACTTGAACTTTACGGATCAGCTAAACGATCTAATATCAACCGATTACAAACTAAAATCCTCCGCCGCATTGTAAACGCTCCATTCTTGTCAGTAACCTAACTATACATAAAGATCTCAAAATTCCTTTTGTAACCGAACTTACTAAAAAACTCGTTACAATAAGATTTCACAAAAAGTCGTTAAACGATCACGAGGATCCTCTCGAGGACATTTAAGTCGTTGAACACAACGTTCAGATAGAAAAGAACCACTGCAGAAGAATCAATGATACCCCTAACGACTAATTAAGACTGGGGAGAAAGCTGAAGTTTGAATTATCAAGTACTCATCAGAATAATATGGCCAGACTGTTTTGCATCAGCAACAAATGCGTTCACAGGAGCAGCAGAGGTTGGAATCGGCTGTTGGCTAACAGTCGTAGACGAAATCGCAGTGGTGGGAGCAGTAGGGGAATAGAAGAAGAGGAAGTAGAAGACTTCCTTGAAGAGGAAGGTTTAGAAGAACTATTAGAAGCCTTTGTGGCCCAAAATGTAGTAAGATATGATGAGGTTAGAGCACTGTCTGCAAGTATCTTCCGAAGAACACTTCTTAGAAGGATGATTGTTTAAACAATTAACATAAAGCCCTTTTCCTATAACTAAGTGATTACGTCCTTTACGAGCCTTACTCGTAAAAGAAGCTCACTTAAAAGGTGAGTGAAAAGCAGAGCTGCAAAAGCTACATGATGTAGAACTAATAGTAACACTGGTAGGTGTACTAATGTGCACTGAACGGAGCGAGTCCTCTGTTCAGGAATGGAAGGTTTGATGTTACATTTAGCAAGAACAGCAGAATTTTCTCTCGTTTACTATGAGTAATTAAAAACTTCTTAAATTGTTTATATGTAGGGAAAACTGAAACAGAATGTTGTTGTTCCAACTTATCCCTTAGAAGGGTGTCCAAACGAGTGATTAGAAAGGTAACAAACACAGCCTCAAAAGGATTAACTTTATTGAGTGCAACTAAGGCACCATAATGTTTATCTATCTGGTCACGAAGTTGACCAACTGGCTTAGGCGAATTAGAATTAATAGGTGGTATATTTAGCAACTCTGCTGTATGATATGTGACAGTGCAGAGCGGATTCTCAAATCGCTCTTTTAGAGTCTGTTTAACTCGTTCGTAATTGTCATCGGAGAAATTTAAGTTTTCGACTAATGAACGAGTATGAGGGTCCAATGCTTCCAAAAGGAACTGAAATTTTTGTAAGATAGTAATGTCATCATTTGAGTCGATAACACTATAAAACCTCCTATAAAAAGGCCATCCAATCAGTTGGTGGTACACCAGAAAATTTGGGCACTACTAAAGTTGGCACATTAGCTGCGCTACATGTTATATTAGCGAAAGATACGTCTGATAGGCGGGTGGACTAAGTTGTGGCTCGTGTAATGTGAGAGCACTCAACTCTTGGCATATAGAAATATAGAATTTATCAACCTTTCTAAAGTCTGCGTGAATCTCTTCCTTCTAAAGCCTGAGTAGCGCACAAATAAGGCGCAAATTGAATATCGAATTTGTCAAAAAATTCTCTAATAAGGATTGGAAATTATTAGCAAGTTTAAACTTAAAAGGAGCTGTGCCTTCAGTTAAGGTGGATGCCTGCTCTTGAATATCCTCAAACTGAGTAATAGCAGCTTGAACAAGAGCTGCAAAGCGAACTGCAGTAAACTCAGATAGGAGGCATGATAAATAGAAATAAATTCCTTGAAGTTAGACAAATTTCAATTAAGTAAAAATACATATATGTATAAACATACAAATATGGATGTGTATAGTAAAAACAACAAATATGAACAAGAAATATTCAACAGGTGCAAACAATGCAAAATCTTAAAACGTTAAAACATAAGTAACGGAAAACACAACAAATATAAATCTATTGAGCAAAGATAATGGCATGAAATACCAAATAGCAACAATTAGGAACAACGCAAATGGTAACTAATCAATTGCAAAAAAGAGAAAATTGCCTTCAGATAATAAAAACAGAAAACCTCTAGTAGTATACAGAGGTGAAGATAAAGGAATTACCATTTAATACAGAGGTAAATCAACAAAAGGACAAAAAAGGTTTTCCTCAGGTAGTAATACAAGGGTAAAAAATGAAACAACGAAAAGAAATAGCCTGTAATTGTACTAATAGAGCCAAAAAATGAAACACAAATGTAAAACCTTCTGGTAGTTTATATAGAGGTAAAATATGAAACAATGAATGAAAATTCCTCTGTAGTTATTACAGAGATTAACAAAAAATAACGAAAACAACAATCCTCTGGTAATTATGTGCGGAAAAGTAAGCGAAAACTCTAGCTTATCAGCCTAAAGTGGTTACAAGAAACAGAAGCAGTAAAATACCCAAATAAGTGAGTATGGTTAAGGTTAGCTAAAACTAATGGAAAGTTTTACACACTGGCACAAGTAAAAGGTGCCCAATAGAAAGGGTAAAAATATTAATAATATTATATTTACGAAATAATAAAATACCTGGCATAGTTACCTGGTTTCAGCCTTGTATTACGTGAAGAACCTGTGAGTCAAGTTCGTGAATTTAACTACTCAGCAGAAATGGTCTTGCCAAGATTTATGGTATTTTTGAGCTGTAAGGCCAAGAAAAATGATGTTTCCACTAACAAAAATGCATAAGTAACTGATAAAACAAGGCTTAAGAACAAGTGGTTATTAAAATAAAAATAGTACAACTGTACGAAGCACCATAATAAGTAATAATGGCGAGAAGACAAAGACGCTTCCCTTGGCGGACAGACAAACGCTAATGGACGAATTTGATTGGCTGAAGGAAAGACAAATAGTGCCTGAGCTGTGCTCAAATAGAGGCTTTGTAGCGTTTCAGCCGAAATAATAAAAATATTACACCCTCAAAGCGTGATGAAAGATTATTATAAACACGAAATATAAATAATACAGGGTTAATAATCCATGAATCACTGGATGATCACCATTCAAGCCTTTCGCGCCATTTGCCCGCCCTTAGCATACTTATTGTACCATTATGGACAGTTGCATTTGACAAAATAAGTCTACTCTCCTTCTCATAGTTTTCATAATATTAAGTATCATATGATTATATAATAAATTTGATAGTATATTATAATTTAACAAAATAATAATTTTTTGTGTTCAGAGAAGGGGTGGCCCCCAACAAATCAAATCAAATTAGATTTTAGAGAAATCAATTTTATTTTAAAATAGAAATGACCTAACATTTAGAGTAGATACATTAAAAATTGATAAGTTACTAATAAAATATTCGTAATGTATTACATGATTTATGAATTCTAATTGAATCCATGTTTTGTAATTCTAAAATTCCTCTACTTGTAAATTTCGTTATTTTTTTTTTTAAAAGAAATTAATCCAGCTAGAAGCATAATAATTCGATTAAAGTTTTATCGTTCATCATCCATTTAATGAATTTTATAGTAAATTATTAACGATATCGTAAGCATATAAATTTATTAAATTAATTAATAATTAAACTCATCATCTAGATATTTTTTGTAATTTCAGAAGGGAAACAGAATTTTCATCTCAAGGTGATGTATATAAACCAATTTTTTGAAGTGAAGTGAAAGAAATTGTTCCAAATTTAAAAATGCTTAGAAAAATGAAAATTTCAAAATATAATACGGATCCTTTTTATTCAACATTCTGTTTTAAGTGATCAAGATGAGAATTTCATATTCCTATTTATTATTCGTATAAAAACAAAATTTTAAAAGTCAAAAATTTTCAAATAATTTATTCCTTGAGAACCTTTGTACATTTTCCCCATATGGATGTTGCGGACACCTCTCAGTGCCCCTGACTGCTGCCGCACCTGCTGATCTTAAGTTTTATGCTCTTCTTTTTAACAAACTTTTCCTTTTTTTACTTTCTCTTACTCCTACTAAGAGGAAGTATTGTAATCGTGTCAAATTTTCGATATCGAGTTTTAACCGGAAATATCCGTTTTGAGGTCCCCTTAGGTCCAAAAAAGTGGTTTTTAGCAAATGGTCTGTGTGTGTGTGTTGTCCGTGTGTGTATGTATGTATGTGAACAGCATAGTACCAAAACGGAAAACCGCAGCAAGTTGAAAGTTGATATTCCGTTTAGGGATCACCTTGGGATCTGACAGTACGTTATCTGTTAAAATTCCTCTACCGGAAGTACCACTTTACGATTTTTTTTTTTTTTATGCAATTTTCTCGAAAATGGCTCCGTTGATTTTTTTCAAACTTGGATATCAACTACTCATACTAAGAGCTACAACTTTTGTTTGTAACATTTCTCTGGAAAAATTCATTCAAGGGCACTTTTCAAGGAGAAGAGAGGTTAGGTTTACATCTGAAGTGTAATTTCAGTTTATCAGACAATTCTGTCATCTAAATAATGTTAATTAGAACTGAATATGTTGTTGAAATTCCGAGTTTGAACAAAATCGGATAACCGGAAGTTCGTTTTCTTTACCACTTTACTAAATGATTTTTTTTTCACTTTTTCGTGATTTTCTCAATAATGGCTCTGACGACTTTATTGAAATTTCCCAAAACTAAATATACAAAGATCTACAACTTTTATTTAAAACATTTCTCTGAGAAAGTTCATTTAAGGTCACTTTTAGGGGAGGGGTGGGGTATTTTTTTCCTCTAAAGTGCCACCATAGTTGATTATGCAATTCTACCATCCAAACAAAATTAATTAGAAAATAAATAGATGGCCAAAATTCCGAGTTAAAAAAAAAAAATAGTAAATCGGAAGTGCGCTTTTACTGAACAGTTTTTTCAATTTTCGACAAATTTCATTATATTTGGTACACAAATTTTAAAATTTGTCAATTCTAATTTTTTAGAAATGGAGTAAGAGAAAGTTGTGTGAGTGTTTCACACCAGATTTTTTTTTACAAAACTTTATCTGCATTTTTATATAATTTTTTTCGTTTCTTCTGCTTTAATTCTCTCTCTCTGTCTCTCACACTCTCTTTCTTTTTCTTCTTATTGTTTTTATAGCTCATCTTCTTATCCAAAATTGATTGTTGTTATTGTTTGCGTTCATCCAACACTTTTTCTTCTCATTTTAATTCTTACTTGTTTTTTACTTTTTTTTTTTTTTAGAAGATGATAAGGAAGAACAAGATTTTGGTTAAACTCGATAAACCGGAAGCATCACTTTACTAAAAAACACTTTTCTACTTTTCTCGAAAATGATTCCAATGAGTTCCTTTAAATTGATATATCAATCGTACATTGAATGATCTTATAACTTTTACCTTGAAAAAAAATAATAAAAAAAAGAACTTTTTTATCAGAAAAATTCATTTTTGTAGGAGCTTGTCGTTAGGCTTCCTGTAAATAATACCCCCCCCCCCCCAACACAGTACGGAAGGCAATTCAAGTTTAATAAAACTTCAAACTTCCAAGCAAATTTTTCATTTAGAACTGCTGGAGTAAGAGAAAGTCTTATATAACTCTTCCATTCTTTATCTTTCTTGAGCTCTTCTATACTTCATTTTTTTCTCTTACTTTTATATGAAAAAATAAACAGGGAGTTCAAATTATGTTCTGCTTTGACTTGCTAGAAATTCACTTATGAGGATTTTCATAAAATCATATAAAAAAGGGTCTCCATTTTGTTGAACGTTTTTTTATTATTTCACTCATTTTTTCGAAAGAAACAACTTTACGGTCCCTTTAAATTTTATATCCTTACTACACATATTTAAGATTGTTACTGTTTCTGAAACGTTGAGCTAAATAATTGTTTCTTCAGGACAGTTTCTAAGATATAATGATCATACCACTTTCTTTTGTTGACAGAAAATTTGCTAGATAGAATTGTGACAATTGCAATAAGGATATTCCGGGGGTCTTAGCCCCAGTTTTTCTTTTTCTCTTTTACTTTTTTCATTTCTCTACCTCTATTTTTTGTTTTTCTAATTCATCTTGACTGTTTCTTTTTTTTTGCATCCTTTCTTGTGCTTTATCTTCTTCCTTTTTCTTTCATTTAATTCTTAACTGTATTATCCGTTTTTTCCTTCTCTTTATTTTTATTTCCTTTTTTTATAATTTTTCTTTTTATTTAACTAATTTTTATTCACTCTCTTCTTCTACTTTCTTCCATATCCGTGCTTTCATTTCTTCTTTTCTTTGTCATGAACTTTAATTCTGATAGAAATACTCTTTTCCTTAGAAATTTACTAATTTTTCTTCTGTACTTGCTACAATTTCTTGTCTAAAGTTGTGTGAGTGTTTCACACCAGCTTCCTTTTTAATCTCTTACCTACTTACTAGTAATCGTGTCAAACTTCCGATATCGAGTTTTCACCGGAAATATCTCTTTTGAGGTCCGCTGACTCCAAAAAAGTGGTTTTTAGCTAATGATTTGTGTGAATGTGAACAGCAAGCTCAAAAACGAAAAACCGTAGAAAGTTAAAACTTGATATTCCGTTTAGGTCAGTATGGGATCTGACAGTACGTTATCTGTTAGAATTCTTCAACCAACCGGAAGTACCACTTTACTAGTGTTTTTTTTTACTTTTTTGCGATTTTCTCAAAAATGGCTCCAACGATTTTCTTGAAACTTCCCACATCAACTACACATACAAAGAGCTACAAATATTATTTGAAATATTTCTCCGGAAAAATGCATTTAAGGGTACTTTTGGGGGAGGGGTGGAGTTACGTTTACCTCTAAAGTGCTATTTCAGTTTATTAGACAATTCTGTCATCTAAATAATGTTAATTAGAATTAGATGTGTTGTACAAATCCGAGTTTGAAAAAAATCTGATGACCGGAAGTGCATTTACTTTACAACTTTACTAAATAATTTTTTCTCTTTTTCGCGATTTTCTCAAACTTGCTCCGACGATTTTTTTGAAACTTCGTATATAAACTACGCATGCAAACGTGTACAACTTTTATTTAAAACATTTTTCGAGAAAAAATCATTTAAGGGCACTTTTGGGGGAGGGGTGGATTTAGTTTTTCCTCTAAAGTCCTACCATAGTCGATTTTACTATTCTACCATCCAATCAAAATTAATTAGAAATAAATAGACGGCCGAAATTCCGGGTTTCAAGAAAATTAGTAAACCGGAAGTGCGCTTTTACTGAACAGTTTTTCAGTTTTCGACGAATTTCATTAAATTTGGTACACAAAGTATAAAACTTGTCAATTATAATTTTGAGAAATGGAGTGAGAGAAAGTTGTGTGAGTATTTCACACCAGATTTTTTTGAGACATTTTATATATATAAATTTATAAATAAATTAATTAATATAAATTTTGTATATATATACATATACAAACGCACACATGCAGGAAGAATAACTAAAAATATCCCTAATCATCTAATTGAACTTGGAATTATATATAATGGTATGATTAATTTTTAGATGATTGACGGTGGAGGGGGGAAGAACTGAAAAAGGTGATGGATATAAGCACAATTATGTGTATGGTTATAATGTATAAAAATACAAATGTAACATATTAGTGTAAATGTACAGGGGTCACTGTGTAGTGGGCACAGTCAATGTATGTGAATTGGTAAAGAGGTATGGTAATAGTGATTGGGTTTTCGGGGGAGCATTGTATGTGTTATCCCAGCTGTGTGTTGATTAATGAAAATTGGCCCAAATGAACATTGGCATTATTTATCATGCTGTGGAACTGGAGTCATCCAGTATATTGGTTATGTTTAGGGGAGTGTACATGTGATGGTTTCCATTGTGAACTAATCACAACCCCAACGTCCTTTCTCACTTCTGCTTCAAATATAGCAAAAATATTCCATAATATTCTTCGCATGTTGATAATGTGGATGGGTCCGAAATGGTGGATAACATCTGTCATTCAGTGTAGATAATTAATAATTGTGAAAAAATAAAAAACCTGGGGTGAAACATTCACACAACTTTCTCTTACTCCACTTCTCAAAGTTGACAATTTCATAGTTTGTGCACCAAATTTAATGAAATTCTTCGAAAACTGTCAAGTAAAAGCGCACTTCCGGTTTACTAATTTTGTTGAAACTCGGAATTTTGGCCATGTATTTGTTTCTAATTAATTTTGTTTGGATGGTAGAATTGCCTAATCAACTATGATAGTACTTTAGAGGAATAAATAACCCGACCCCTCCCCCAAAACCGCCATCAAATGAATTTTCCAAGAGAAATGTTTCAAATAAAATTTGTAGCTCTATAGTTTAGTTTATATACTAAATTTCAAGAAAATCGTCGGGGCCATTTTTGAGAGAAACGGAAAAAAGTAAAAAAAAAAAAACTTGTAAAGTGGTACTTACGGTTGAGGAATTTTGACAGATTTTTGGCATTAGCCTTGACGCTACACAGCCATAGCTCTTAATTGCACATAGCTTGCAAATTATTTTATCTTGTTTAAATTACTATAAGGCACTAAATGTTCACTTTTGTACCGGGATGCTGTCCTACTTCAGATACACGCACAAAGAAAATGACACTTGTACACCAAAAAACATTTGCACCGATAGGAGTAGAGTACTTGATAATCCTCTTCTTTTTGTACTTAAACCTAAAATAAAAATATATATATATAAACTTAACCTAACTTAAACCATTCTGCCAATAAATACTTTCATGCTAATAAATACATTCATTCAAACTAATTAAGCCTAATCTAATTTTACCAAACATACTTTAGCATTGTATATTCTCACTCAAAGCTAAGAGCTTGGATGGAGTAGAGTACTCGATATTCCTCTACTCCTTTTGACTTATAACTAAATTAAAACCCTACAAATATTTTTATTAAAATAATTTGCAAGACTAATCTTTTGAGCGCACACTAATATTTTGACCTCAATTTTACTTAAATATTCCACTATAAATTTGGCCACTTTTATATAGAACTTTTCTAAAATTTGTAATTATGAAAGATAATGTTTCAAATAAAAATGAAGCGGTTTATATCTGTATATTTAGCATTCCAATAGGAAATTATTTTCTAAAAAAATCGTTAAAAACATTCAGATATACTTCCGGATATTGGGTTTGGTAACTTTATTTTCAGATACGATGGTGGTACCTAACTATCAATTTGGAGCTTCCAACGTTTATTACTTTCTCTTACTACTCACTTATTGTAACTGCTGCAATTGTAAGAAAAATTTTCAATATCGAGATTTCACCGGAAATTTTCCGTTTTGGACCGGGAAAAAGTGGGCTTTAGTAACTTGTATATTTCGGCAATATATTAAATTGTAAATAATATTATATAGACGATAGTATTGTATCTTAAACTAAAAAGCACTTTAGGGGAAAATGTAACCCAAATGTTTCAAATAGAAGTCGTAGGCACTTTGCATGTGTGGTTAGCATAACTCAAAAAAATGGAAAGATCACAAAAATTTCAAACTGGATATTACGTCTAAGTTTCCCATAGAGAACCTGATGAAAAGATTTTAATGAAAAATCTGTGAAAAATCATGAAATACGTACTTTAAGGTATGGATTTTTCATTTTTTTGAGATTTTCTTTCTCCAAAAATTTTCTGAAAACTTGGTATTTTAAACACAAATTTATGTCAAACATTTCATTGGAAAAATTCATTAAGACGTTTTTTTTTTGGTGAGAAGTGGTGTTTCGTTTTCCTGTAAAGAGGTAGTTCCGTTTATTATACAATTCTATCGCCTAATTAATAGTAAACACAATTTATTATATTGCCACAATTCCGAGTTTGAAGCAAATCAGTTTTCGCGGAACTGCGACTTTGTTGAACAGTTTTTCCAGTGTTCTGCGATTATCTTCATAAAAACACCGGACGAGTTTCATTAAACTTGTTACACTAACTGACACATATTATCACTTTTGTCTAACAATTTTGTCTGAAACTTTGTCTGAGAAAATTCATTTAAGAGTTTTGCATGAGGGAGGCTTTTATCAAGGAAGTCGTTTTTATGAAGTTTAAACTCTTCCATTCATGAATCTTGTAGACACCCTGGAACTTTCGTAGAGATAGTATGACTAAGAAATATACCTTCGTTACGGATTTTTCTACGAGGCTAAGTACGAAAAGGGAGTGGAGCGAAGGATCCGCCCTGGATAGTATTAGCAAGCATGCCACTAAGTGGTATACAGATGGGTTCAAGACCCTTGAAGGGACCGGGGCAGGAGTGTTTGGGCCTAGAACCAAACACTCAAAACCCATGGGTTCCTAGCATCTTCCAGGCGGAAATTCACGCTATTGGAAGGTGCGTTCAGTTGAACCTTGATCGGGGATATCGGAATCATGAGATTGTTATCCTATCCGATAGCCAGGCGGCCATTAAAGCACTGAGTTCTTATGTAATCAGTTCTAAAATGGTATGGGGTATGGGGCCAAGGTAAGCTTAATGACCTAGGCAGAAGTAATAAGGTTACCCTACATTGGGTGCCGGGACATATCGGCGTGGAGGGTAATGAGGTAGCCGACACCCTAGCAAAAGAAGGCGCGGTATCTCCTCTTGTTGGGCCAGAGCCCTTTTGTGGAGTCAGCGACCAAGTATTTCTAGAAGAAATCAAGAAGGAGGAGGTGGCGGAAAGAGCTCGTCTCTGGAACACTATCCCGGGACTGAGGCAGGCCAGGGTCTGTCTGGGTGGCTACAACCAGAAAAGGTCAAAAGCCTGCATCAGTCTGAGTAAGAATAGGATCCGTATTCTTACGGGATTCCTTATGGGGCATTGCAGACTCATGGGGCACCTGAGGAAGCTTGGCCTAGAAGATGATGGATGGCACATGCAGATTCTGTGGAGCAATGGAGGAAACTCCGATACATCTCCTCACGGACTGTGATGCTGTCATTTTTTTGAAAGTAGTCTGACTGAAGATCAGTAGTCTGGATTGTTACTAGATAGGGGAGGAGAAAATACCCACCCTAGAAGCTTCCAGGATTTTGGGATTCCTTAGGAAGCTCAACCTGAAGAGAGCGCTATAGATGAGCTAGTTTATCTTAGGCACCAGAGGGAGGGGGTACAATAGACCAAACTAAAATGGTCGCGGTACAGAACCCTCAAAAAAAAAAAAAAATCTTGTAGACAACTAAAAATTATCTATTAAGAATTATATGTTACCCGCAAAAGAGTATCTATTGAATGCAGTTACTTGGGGAGTAACGACCCACGGGTTACCACAGCTTAGTGTACTCCATGCACTTCGTCAGAACAGTACACATTACACTTAAAGTTCATACACTCTACTCTTTATAGACAACGACAAACACAGTACACAAAACAGGATCTCCCACCCTATTAATTAGCGTAAGCCAAGGGAGAAGGAAGACATTAGCTCATTGATAGCGCGCTGGACTAGCATCGCGGAGGTCCCGGGTTCGAATCCAGCATGGCGGCCTTAGATTTTCTCTTCCTAGAAGCCTCTACAACTCACTGTGTGGTAATGGGCAGTGTTGTCTATAGCTAGAGAACACTGCTTGGAGGCATTGCACTGAGAAGCCCCCCCGGGGGGGGGCACAATAGATCTTTCAGGTCGCCGTGCAATAATCCCCTACATCATCTATAAAAATTATATGTTAGAACAGAAAAAAATTAATTACAACTGAATGAATTGCAGTGAGAAAAAGTCATGTGAGTGTTTGGCAACATATAATTTTTACATTCTCTTAATTCCTCCTGATAAGAGGAACTATTGCGATTGGGTCAAATTTGCGAATTTGGATTTTCTTCTGTATAGCCAACCCTCCTGTGCAGGAATTTCTTTTTTTTGCGAATAATCTGGGTAAATAGAAGATCTCAAAAAACAAAATTCGCAAAAAGTTCAAACTTGGCACTTCCGTTTAGTAAACAGCATAAAATCCGTTAAAAATCATCAACCATAAGTGTGACTTTACTGAATTTTTTTTCTACAGTTTTTCCTCGATATTCTTGGAAACATCTCGTCCATAGTTCTGAGTGCACAGTTCGGAACTACAAGTTCAGCTACCGATTTAATAATAAGATATATTAGAAACATTACTAGATTTTGGAATTTGGAGAAGTTGTTTAACCGGAAGTGCGACTTTACAAAATTGTTTTCTAGGTTTTATTTTTTTGGTATTTTCTCCAAAATGACAAACTACCATTTTTTACTTTCTCTTGCTCCTAGTAAGAGGAAGTATTGCAATCGTGTCAAATTTTCGATATTGAGTTTTCACCGGAAATATCCGTTTTGAGGTCCCCTGAGTCGAAAAAAAGTGGTTTTTAGCAAATGGTCTGTTGTGTGTGTTGTGTGCGTTTATTTTAACACTTTACTAAATTATTTCTTAACTTTTTCGCGATTTTCTCAAAAATGGCTCCGTCGATTTTATTGAAACATTGTGTATAAACCAAACATCTTTTATTCAAAACATTACTCTGAAAAATTCATTTAAGGGCACTTTTAGGGGAGGGGTGGGGTTACAGCTCATAGTTGATTATACAATTTTATCATCCAAACAAAATTAATTAGAAATAAATAGATGGCCAAAATTCCGAGTTTTAAGAAAATTAGTAAACCGGAAGTGCGCTTTTAATGGACAGTTTTTTCAATTTTCTACGAATTTCGTTAAATTTGGTACACAAACTATAACATTTGTTAATTATAATTTTGAGAACAGGAGTAAGAGAAAGTTGTGTGAGTGTTTCGCACCAGATTTTTTTTCTTAATAGGAACCCAACTAAAGATTTTAAACATTGCATTTTTATTCAAAATTTATCATTAAATCGTATTAATCGCAGTAAAATAAACTTGTGTGAGTGTTTCATGACAGATACCTTTTTTTTTTTATAATAATTTACCGTACTAATATCTGACCTTTCAAATATTCCCTCAATCACTTACTAGGCGAACATCCTTTCCATCTATCAAATACAGACCTCGATCAAATTTATAATAATAAATCATAAAGCGGTTCTAAACTCAGCAAACAGATGGCACTGCTTCTAGATTTAACAATCGGACATGAATAAGAACTAAATTTCCTCGCCCCTCCCACCACTTTTATCTTATACAGGGACATTCCTAAATGATAGGTACGCTAAGAAATGGTGGTAGTTGATAGAGAATGGTATTGAATAAGAAGAAATCATTTTGAAATACCTTCCTTCCAGTTTTCCAGTCATCAACAGATTTAAACAGTTAGAGGCCTGTTATTGACGTTTCTACTCGGTGCTCTATTGAGTCCTTTACTAATCACTTTCCATATCAATTGTTCCTTTCCCCCCCTTCCCAACTACTACTCCTACTGCTACTGCTGCTGTTCAACTGTGAATATACTGGTTAGTTGATGATGACGGTGGAGTTCTATAGAATTGTCTATTACTTTGGCCACCAGTGGAGTGGGAAGATGGTTTGGAAAACAGATTCTTGTTAGACTGTGGTGTAACCTCTATTTCAATTAACTTAATGATGGAATTCTATTTAAAAGTTGGGGGAATTGTTTTATTTTATTTGCAATTACATTTTAGTTTTAAAAGAAGAGTAAAAATCTTGTGTGAATCACTCACACGATTTTCTCTTACTGCACTTTACCATATTTGAATGAGAAAATTTCTCCCAAGTAATAATGTTTGCTTGTCTTCAATTTTATATTAATTTTATATCTAACAACCCCCCTTCCCCTCCGAGAAATGTGTTCTAATTTTACTTTCTTTTACTGCTATAAATACCATCGTCAAAGTTCGAAATAACAAAGAACATCAAATATCAATTATCTCAAATACAAAAATTCTCATACTTTTTATAATCTTATTTAGATATATTCATCGGATTCGATCAAAGGTTTCGAACAAAACCCATCAACTGGAATTGCAACATTACTATTTTTTCAAAGTGTTTTCGATTTTCTTAAAAAAAAAGAAAAAAGGTTTACATTCTCTTAAAAGTGACGCATTTTTTTTTAAAGGAAATGTCAGCGATTGCATTAACAGTAAACTTCATTTCAGCTGGCAGACCAGAGTCTGAAACGAGTTAGTTGTAGTGGAAGAACGAATTGGAAAAATAATAGTTTTGGAAAATAGTTTAGTAAAATAATTTTGTGAAAATTAGCTAGTTCAAATAGTGTATTTTAGTGATGGGGATAGAGCCAGGTACTACAATCTAGGTCAATGCAAACCAAGAGACAAAGGGCAAGAAACAGTTAGGGTAAAACAATAAAACTCCCTCCAGACATACCAGCATTATTTGAAAGGATTTGAACTATGAAGAAAAGACATTCCTTCAACACAGTCTGAACAGACATTCAATCCAGAACACTTGCTTCAGGAATCGCTCTCTTAAACTCAGTGCCAGTGATAGTGATTTGCCTTTATTCTAGATTAACAATTGATCTATTAAGCATAATAGTTGTGATATTGTAAAATATTTAAATATCTTTAAAGATAATATATTTAATTTATCTACCAGTGTTTTCTTAATTATTTCTTATTACTTCTCTCTCTTAAAACTTACAAAAACCGCTCACGCCACAAGCACCACTACACTACAACAACTTCACACCAATAACATTTCATAGTTATATTTAGATGTCCTAAAAATGAGTAATGTTCCCATATTACATTTACATAATAAATCAATTCCATGGTTTTTGTACCTATTGAGTTCTACATACTCAGGTAAGCATGTTGTAGATTTCAGCGTAACGATCACTAATTTCTATTCAAAAATATAAAACACAAAAATATCTGCTACATGTCACCACTACACTTTACATCTCAACGGCCGTTGTCAGTCTTAATTTAGCTTGAGTTCAGTGTGTGTGCGCATTCAATAAACAGTTGAAAATAAAAATTCGCATAACAGTGCAATTCTTCTTAATCCGTATAATTGCAAATGTCAATAATATTTTGCGACAAATTTATTGCTTGGAATTGTTGTTGAGCGTAAATAATTATTTAATATTGTTTAAAATCTACAAACTTCGAAGAAATTTATCTACCACATATTCTTGTAAGAAATAAATTAATCTGTTAATTCGGTGTTGCTGAACACGCCGGAAAAAAACCATTACATTTTCTTCCTTTTTTCAGTATATGTTGTATATACTTCCTGTCATTTATCACTAAAAGGAAATATTCAACTTTCTCATATTTTTATAGCTGATGTAGGTCACCAATTTTTAGTATATATTTCCATCAGTTATTAACTTAACCGTTAATAGTAAACATAACCGTTAATGCATTAGCAAACAGTTCATTATACATGTTGTTTGTTTGTGTTTAGTGTGTTGATTGACTAATGTTAATGTGAAAGAACTGAAAGGAAAAATATGGTCAAAGAAAATATATGAATGTTTGTTTTTCTAGTAATTAGTGGACCGCATGAGCATTGCGGAACAAATAATTCAAAACTGGTGACGATAGTACATTTATTCAAGTTAGCCTTGTCATGCGACACAATATTGTCCAGACTAGTATCATATCCGCCATTATTCTAGTATTTTTTTCTATATGCCCTTGAAATGTGAGCGTGCTTTATTAGTACCACCATTTCTTTAAAATTTGCTTTTAAGTACACACCCTGTCATTTTAATTTGGAACTTTTTCTTGGGATGGGAGGAATCAATTTTCGGAAACGTCTGGAAAGTTGCTAAAGCTTTTCCCGCTAAAGCAATGGTTTATCAAACTTTTTGGCATTATGGCACCATTCAGAAACGACTTCATGACTCGAGAGTTCTCGGAATAATGCTAGAAGATGCATTTTGATTGAAATTTTTAACTCCACATATTATATTTGTTGAATCATTTTTTTTTTCAACGAATACATGGCAAGACTGATTTTTTTACTTTCACTTACTCCCTAGTATTGCGATAGTGCCAGATTTTTCGTTTTTGAGATATTCTGTTAACACACACACACACAGACGTAATATATGTATGATATAGCTAAAAAATATTTTTTTCAAATTCAGTGGACCCCAGAACAATTCCGTTGAAACTACATTTCGAAAATCTGGCGCGATCGCAATACTTCTTCTTAGTATTATTAGTAAGAAAGAGAGTAAACAATTACAAATTTCTTGAAAAAGTGAGGGAGGGAGGAGACCTGTAATCTTTTGTTGTTGTTTTCAATACATCTGTAAAATTGTACTTTAAATTAGTACAACTTGAAAAGAATTATCTTTGCAAAAAAAAGTCTTAGGTTATGAAACTATCGATCTAACAGTAATTGCCTTTCAGCAGTTTAATATAAAATTACACTTTATATATATTTTATATTTATATATATAAAGTGCGTGCATGTGTGTACGGAGTCAGAAATCGTTGTTGCCAAGTTGGTTGAAATATATAAGGGCATGGTGAGATGGAAGTAACTATTACATGCTGGCCGTGTCTTACTATTATATTGTGGCTGTCTTATGTTTTATATATATCACATGGACACCTTATAACCCTACTACCATATGGTGCTCCCCTCCACTAATCCCCTCCTCCCAACTATCACAAGCGCATTGCCACTATTATTACTACAAAAATCTGTTGTGAAACACTCACCAGACCTTCTCTTACTCCAATTTACATAGTTACGTAGTATGTAGTTTTTCAAACTAATCTTTCAATATGTGGACTGCGTCAAATACATTAAAAAAATGAAGGACAAGATAATGAATAGCTACAAACTCCAGGTCAAAGAAAAGTTTTTTTAAACTAAATATTATGAATTCTTTGAGAAATTTTTATGGGTGTTTAACATCAATTTTACTTTGTCTAACTAGTATAAACAGACAAATACAAAATGGCAGATTTTCATTAGATCATTTCTGCCTAATTTTCTTTTGTTTTCTATTTAGCAATTGAATGAAAATGCTGATTTTTTTTTTTCTTTCTAGCTGACATTAATTATATAGAAAAGTATATAGTATGTTAGAAATAATTTGATTTTTTGCATCAAATTTTGCATTAAAAAAATTTTATAGCATAATTTGATCATTTAAATACCTACGGATGAAAAATTAGTAATAAAATTCTAAACTAGATTTTTGATAGAAATAATTAGCTATAAATAAATAATTAGCCAATCACAGTGCAAAAGTGAAAGTGTCAAATGTGGGCGTGGTCAACATAATAATTCTAAATTTCTGATTGGCCTAAGTCACACGCAACAATTAATATACTCACTTCTACATTGTGATTGGTTATTGGTTATAGCTAATTATTACAATGAAAAATCAAGTTTAGAATTTTTTTACTAATTTTCTCTGCTTAGGTATTTCAAAAATTATCAAATCTTTTAAGAAAAAATTAATGTTATTTCTAACATAATATTTTCTGTTTTTAAAATATCTCTGATGCTTTCCACCTCAGCGGACACCAAGCACAAACAACTCTTTCAATTCTTTGTGGACTGCGCTGCATACATTAAAATGAACGTAATACTATGTTCAAGCTGTTGTGTATGTTAAATTGTAGAATAATATCAGATGGAAATATCATATGATTAATTAGCGCCGTTTTATATTAAAAATATCTTTTATAATTTTAGCAAGAACTAAAATAAAGCTTTGAATATGAGTATTCTATTAATTATTATTAAATAGAACATAACAAGTGGTGACGACGATTAGGAACTTTCTCACACAGAAGAGTAAGGTACGTGAAACAATTTTTTTTTATTATTTAAATAGAAATGGGTCCCAATAAGAATAGAGATCAACTGCAGGAGTCTGCATCGGAAACCATAAATGGCAAAGGGACAGAAAATATTATCAGATTTAATTTTGAACATTACAAACCCAAGCAATCTAACTGGGTTACATATATTAAAAGATTAAAAAATAAATTTAAATTATTTAATATATCAGATGAGATACAAGCGGTAATTCTATTAGACTATACTGGAGAACAGATCTATGAAAGAGTAAGTGATCTTTACGAACCGGAACAGCCGGAATCTAAAACTTTTGAGGAATTAGTAAAGATCCTAACCACGTTTTTCGTACCTTACAAGAATAAATTAGTGGAGAGTATTAACTTTCAAAAATATATACAGGGTGAAGGGAAAAGCATCTCTGAGTTTAGCGCATATTTAAAGAAGCTTATAAGGTACTGTAAGTTCCCCGAAAATTGGATTCATGAAGCTTTGTTGACTCAATTTATTTATGGGTTATCTTTCGAGGAAATTCGGCAATACCTACTTGCAAAACCCAAACTTAATTCTAATGAATCATTGCAGATTGCAATCAATTTAGAACAAAGCAAGCTAAATAGTGCTAGAGTACAGGCTATGGGGAACATAATAATAATTATTGTTTACCGGTAAACGAAGTAGGACAGAGGAACACGCGAGCAGAGGAAAACAAAAAAAAAATTTGTGCACTGTGGAAAAAAGAATCACAAAGCGGATAAATGTCCGGTTCAGAACGGCCCGCTGTGATAATGTGGGACGTATCTCGTTAGTATGTAAGAACAAAGTTAAGCAACTAGATGTAAAAGGACTAGTTCGGTCAGATCATCAGGACATCCATGTAGCCAAAGTACCGGAACCTGACCAGGTTAGCGAATGTACGGCTTGGGAAATTACAACCCAAAATACTCCTAGGGAAAAATTAATTCTGAAGGTAAATATAGAAGGGGAATTTCAAGTGTTTCTAGTAGATACGGGTGCATCAGTCACTGTTAAGAACTATTTGTATTTTAAAAATAAATTTCGAAATAAGCAAATTAAGGAGACTTCCTAAAGACTTAGAGCTTATGCAGGGCATCAAGTGGAATTAATATGAGTGGCTGATGTGGCAGTAACTTTACGGAATCAGGTTTTCAAATTAAAACTGCATATAGTCAAAAGGGAACATGATAATTTAATTGGATTGGTGCCCTTAAATATTTTAAATATTAATTGGAATGAATTGTTGGAAATAAAATGGGAGGAATTACATCAATACAGTTTGTTCCACTAATAGAATCAAAACTTTAAAAAACCAATACGCTAGTATTTTTGCTCCAGGAATTGGTAAAGTAAATAGTTTCAATATAAAAGTGCACTAATTAATCATATGATATTTCCATATGATATTATACTCCAATTTAACATACCAACAATCCTCCCTTCTAAATAAGACCTTCTATGTCTTGCACACATCACCTCCCATCCTCCGTAACTGGTCTATATGCCGCCGATGCGTCTGCCCCTCAACTTCAACTTCATAGTGTAGTCCCTGCTTTCGAACTACCTTCCCAAATCTCCTTCATCCATTCCGTTTCTAGGCGCACCAGGTCTAGGAGACTACGAAAATTTCTTCCCAGAACAATACTATTGGAGGTTGCAGAGAAATTTTCCGTGGTAGCCTGCTTCATTTTATGGTCATCGACCGGTTTCGGGCGTTCGCCCAACTTCAGGATGCGTTTTTCAGACAGTGTGACAACACAGACTTGCACAGAGCGAATTCAGTTCACACACTGACTGGTGTTTTTAAAATTAAAATAAAAATTTAAATAAATAAATTAATAAAAGATAATTAATTATTAATAATAATTAATAATAGAATTAATACATTAATAAAATTAAAATTAAAATTTAAAATTAAAAACACCGGTCAGTGCTTGCACTGAGTTTGCTTTGTGCAAGTCTGTGTTGTCACATTGTCTGAAAAATGCATCCTGAAGACGGGCGAACGCCGGAAACCGGTCGATGACCACAAAATGAAGCAGGCTACCACGGAAAATGTCTCTGATACTTTCTGGAATCAACCACCACAACAGCGTATAGACTAGTTACGGAGGGTGGGGAATGATGTGTGCAAGACCTAGAAGGTCTTATTTAGAAGGGAGTATTGTTGTGTATGTTAAATTGGAGTATAATATCATATGACTAATTAGTGCACTCTTATATTGAAAATATCTTTTTGTAACTTTAGCGAGAGCTAAAAAAAAGCTTTGTATACGATTATTATATTAATTATTGCATAATACAAGAACTTAAATAATTCAACAGAAAAAATTAATTTATTAAAAAAAATTATATATGTAATAAAAGCCACACAGGAATGAAAAGTAGTGTGTTTTTATAACATAGAATGGTTTAAATTTTTTTATCAATTTTTTCATTTCAATTTATTTATTTATTTATAGAATGGAAAATTGTTTTATCAATGAATGACTTAACATAAATAGCATGATAAATTATAGTACTTCTAACTGTTTTAACATTTTGGGCAATGTTGTGACAAGTGGGAAATAAAAAGGGAATTAAAAGACAAAATTATCGTACTATTGTTTCAAATATTTTCTATTTAATAGATTTTTTACTAGACGCCCAAAATTAGTTAATGAAAAATTTTTTAAAAAAATCTGTTCTACTGCGCATAAAGTGGAACTTCCGATTTAGTAATTTTGGCAAGTAACGCCCTGTCAGATTCCTTTGTGATACCTAAAGGAATGTCAAGTTTGAACTTTCTGTAATTTTTCGTTTTTGAATTTTGCCGTTCACACACTCACAGAACATTTTTTAAAGATCACTTTTCAAACTTAGGGAATCTGAGAACGTGTATTTAAAGCAGCAGGAGAAAGTGAAAAGTAAAAGTAGTTTTAAAAAAGAGAAGACAACAAAACTGATAGGTCTCCATATTCATAGGTAGAATACCAAATTTAAAGAAACCCACCGTTGCTTTTATGGAGAAAATTGCTGAAAACTGAAAAAAATGTTTAGTAAAAACGCACTTCCGGTCAACCGATGTTTTTCTTACTCAGAATTTTGGTAACATATTTAATTCTACTTAATATTATTTAGATGATAGAATTGTGTAATAAACTGAAATAGCACTTTCGAGGGCAACCTAACCACACCTCTCCCCCAAAAGTGCCCTTAAATGCATTTCCCGGAGAATGTTTCAAATAAAAATTGTAGATCTTTGTACGTGTAGTTGATATAACAAGTTTAAAGAAAATCGTTTCAGCCGTTATAGGTAGATAGCAGAACATTGAAAAATACTTTTCAGTGAAAAACCTACTTCCAGTCTCCTAATTTTCTTCAAACTCGGAGTTTCAACAACAAATTTAATTCTAATTAATATTATTTAGCTGATAGAATTGTGAAACAAACTGAAATAGCACATTAGAAGATAGCCCGCCTTCCACCCCACACTCGCCCAAAAGTGCCCTTAAATGAATTTTTCCGGAGAAATGTTTCAAATAAAAGTTGTAGCTCTTTCTATGTGTAGTTGATATGACAAGGTAAAACAAAATAGTTGGAGCCATTTTCGATGGAAAAAATCAAAAAACTACTAGTAAAGTGGTACTTCCGGTTGGTAATTTTGACAGACGACCTAGTATTGGATCCCATGGTGATACCTAAACGGAATATCAAGTTTGAACTGTTTGCAATTTTTCGTTTTTGATATATGCTGTTCAAATACATACGCACCATTTGCTAAAAAAAACACTTTTTTGGACTCAGGGGACCTCAAATCGGTCATTTCCGGTGAAAACTCAATATCGAAAATTTGACACGATTAGAATATTTGATTCTGTTACCATTAGTAAGAGACTGTAAAAATATCACTTATATTCTATTTTCCCCTAAACTTTTTAAAAGTTATGTTTGTTAACAGTTTTTCTGTTTGATACTGATACTTTAACTGGGATGATAAAAATCAAACAATATATAGGTTTGTTCTCAAATTATTAGCGGCTGTCTACTGGACTAAAATTCAAGCTACTACTGTCATGGCCGCCAACCAATTTGTACCAAATATAGTATGTATTCAAAGTAGGTGTGAATGTATCGAAACCAGATTTTTTTCATTAATTTTTTTTTTTTTTTTTGTAAGAGAAAGTATTTGGGATCGTACCAAATTTTTGAAATTGAATTTCCACCATGATATACATGTCTTAAGGTCCCCTGAGTACGAAAAAACACTGGTTTGAAACATTTTCGTCCCGGGAAAATTGATTTGTGGAGGGTTTTGAGGAAACAGTGGCTTTCCACCAAACTACCACTTTCAGTACTGTGTATGGTTCCACCGCCGATAGAATATTAATTATGCACTAGAAGCAATGGAAGAATTCCAAATTTGAGGAAAATTGATTAACCGATAATGCAATTTCTACAGAATGGGTTATTGTGGTTTTCCAGATTTTTCTTGAAAAAGACTATAAAAATTTGCTATAAACTTAGTATACCACCTAATATCACATAATTTTAGGTGATTCATTCCAGTTTTTGGCGATCACTTCTGGATTTCAGTGTAATCTATCCAGGGTAGATAGTCATCAACTCTACATTTATATTAGAAAAATGATTAAAAGCTTAAGTTTAGAGAAAATAGTCCAATCTTGGTTTTCTTTGCGTTCGTTGTACAAGAAAGTTGTGTGAGTGTTTCACTACAGTATTGTTTCGTTTATTTTTGTTTCGTTTTTTTTTGTAATAATCGGATTTTTTATTTATATATTTGGAATAACAACTGTTCAATAATATTCACTGATGATCTGTGCATTACATTATCTTCTATATAAAGGTCAGGACATTATCTATGTGATAAAAATATTGATTTATTGATTTTCCTCCTTCAATGCGACGACATTCGATATTCAACATACTGTGAAGTGTTTCACATATTTTCAGTGCAATATGAGGTTTCTGTTACTGCTAGTATTATTGCTGCTTTCACTTGTATCATTAACACTATCGCTAAATATTCAAACGATTATCCTCGTTCCTCTTAGAGGATGTGGGAAAGGGTACAGAAGGGCAAATGGTCGTTGCAGAAAAATAGGATCCTAGTGAAGCGGATTTTACCAAAGGTGATTAACAAATAACACATTATTTACTATTGACTTTTATTTAAAACTGTCCCTCTTTGACTTCTTCATATTCATCTTGTTCTGTGCGGGAATCAAAAACGGATAAGCGCCTATAGAGTTTGATATAGTGTTGTTCGACTGTCTAGAAGGGGGCTTAGTGTACCGAAAATCGGTAGAGTTCGATTCAAAATGGCCAAAAAATACCGCAATTCCTATAGCTTCACATTTTCGCAGATATCCTTTAAAAAAACAGCTTCCGGAATTTAAAACAATTGCAAATCATTACATAGATTTTCATCTAAATTTCAATATTAATTAGAATACACGCATTTATCGTCTACATATTTTATACTACTAACTATCAATCTAATTGTTCGGTGATTGATAGTGTTGTCTGTAACGAAAGAACACTGCCCGGAGGCCGGCGGTGCACTGAGAAGGCTCCGGGCGCCAATGACCATAGATGTTGACGCGCCTTAAATTACGAAATACCTATTAGTGCGGATAATACAGCTATTTTTCACTCAGAAAATTCTTGGAAATGATCTTTTA
Organism: Triatoma infestans; assembly: GCA_011037195.1. Taxonomy (NCBI): domain Eukaryota; kingdom Metazoa; phylum Arthropoda; class Insecta; order Hemiptera; family Reduviidae; genus Triatoma; species Triatoma infestans. Next base: position 63,052 of record JAAEAF010000658.1, on the reverse strand, counting down.
CGCTTCCGCGGCCATCCCCATAAAAAGAAACTTCAGTTTCTGGTAGAAATTGCATTAATGGTTTGCACTTATATATGGACGTAAGGTAGATTTCTTTCAAACCTGGTCTCTATGTCAGTGTTCTTTTGTTGTTGGCAACACTGCCCATCATCGGACAGTGAACTGTAAAAAGTATCTAAGAGAAGCTCTCTGTCTGGACCGCGAACCCGGTGCTAGGGTCTTCGCGGTAGTAAGTTCAACGTGCTAGACTGCTACTTTAAACACCCCTTACAATTATTACATTTTTATATAGAATCTTAGTGATTCTAATTGAGTGGAACTAATTAGGTAGGTAAATTATTTTTAATAATCCCTTCCTGTATTATTAATAAGTCGTAATTCTTTTACCCATTCAGAAGATAAATTATCATTATTAATAAACCAATGAAACTGAAATTAAAAACTCTGGGCTCTAGACTCAGTTAGTCCAACGAGTTTGTATAATTTTCCTATCTACTACTAGTAGCTAGTTAGTTAAATTTTGATGTTGACTGATATTTTGACTACATTATTAATAATCATTATACAGTATTAATAATTAATGTTACATAATTACTATTATTGTTACAGGAAACCAGGATAGATGATGGATTCTAATTACCTTATTCTCTGTCTAAACTTTTAAATTGTTAGTCTGTGATCATTCTTACAGCTTCATATATTCACTTTGTTATCATGTAGTTTAGTCTTTGTTATGTTTATGTGTATTATGTTTTTGAAAAGTTGAGTTTATGAAGTTTTATTGTATACAAAATAAATATTCTATAAAATTTATAATTTCTTGAAACCTAAAATACTTTGCAAACTATTATTGTACTTTGAAATGTACATGGCTAATTTAACAGTTATGCCGTTGAAGTATGACAATCTTCACTTTCTGTTTGAAATGGTTTCCATTGGATCTTTGTTTAGTTTGGAGCTCCTACTTGTATAAAATGGTGAAACATTTTATTATAATAAATCAGCGAATAAAATGGATTCACATATAAAATCTTTACAAATTATTGCCAATCATTAACATTATCTCCAAACAGAGCTCTGTTTTTTAGATTTCTTTCTTGCAGTTATATTATATGCAGCAAACTGCAGTGAAGTTATATAAAAGGAATTAAATAAATCTGAAGGAAATTACCCTAATAGAATATGAATTCCGGTATACAATAATCATTATCTTACTGCTATTTATACATAGTTGTAATGGACAAATGTTCTCTCATCTTGGAATCTACTTAATTGTTTTAATTTACTTCAGTTTTTTATATAAGGGAGACCTATTCCATGAAGTAAAGGCAACCGAATCTTTAAAGATTCATAGGATCCGAAGAACTTAGTTACTCCCTACCTGGGCCAAACTAGGAAGGAAGAATTTCATATAAATAGAGCCGAGCAGCCTTACAGATTACAGTTTTCCAACAGTTACCGATACCAGTTAAATCAATATCATTCTACTTACATTCTAATATTCAGCCAGTCTGTCCCTCTCTTAATTATTCTCTCGCTACCTTATTCTCTATCATTCAACAGTGTAAACTCCTTGCAGTTTGTGTTTCTATTTCATTATATCAGCGTTCAGTACATCCTTTTAGTTTATTTCTTCTCCTTCCTAAATTTGCTCTATTCACTGCCTCTCACATCTACCACACTACTAAAACAAACACTTTTAAAGGAAACGTGAAAACCCTGTTTTTTTTCATTAAAAACGCACTTTCGGTTTTCTGATCTTCTTCAAACTCGGAAATTCAACAACATATTTAATCGTAATTAATATTATTTAGCTGATAAGATAAGTAATAAACTGAACTAGCACTTTAGAGGACAACACACCCACCTTCTCCCTTAAAAGTGCACTTAATTTCATTTTCCTGGAGAAATGTTTCAACTAGAAGTTGCAGATATCATTATGTCAGATCCCATGGTGACATCCAAATGGAATATCAAGTTTGAACTTTCTGCGATTTTTCGTTTTTGAGCTATGCTTTTCACTTCCATACACACACATACACACACACACACACAGACCATTTGCTAAAAACCATTTTCTTGGATTCAGTGGACCTCAAATCGGTAATTTCCGGTGAAAACTGGATAATCGAAAGTTTGATACGATTACAATACTTCCTCTTACTAGGAGTAAGAGAAAGTAAAAAGTATCAGTTATTTTCTATTTTCCTAAACTTTTCAAAATTTGTGTTATTAATAGTTTTTCTTGTTGATACTGATACTTTAACTGTGACGTTAAAAATCAAATAATATTTGGGTTTGTTCTCAAATTATTAGCGGCTGTCTACTGGACTACAATTCAAGCTACAACTGTCATGGCAGCCAACCAATTTGTACCAAATATAGTATGTTCCCATTAGGTGTGAGGGTTTCAAAACTAGATTGTTTAATTTATTTTTTTTTACTTTTCTCTTGGTAAGAGGAAGTATTTGCAATTGTATCAAATTTTTGAAATTGAGTTTCCACCATGAAATACATATTTTAAGGTCCCCGAGTATGAAAAAAACACTGGTTTGAAGCATTTTCCTCTCGGGAAAATTGATTTGCGGTTTTGTGGAAACAGTAGCAGTTACGTATTTGCAAGCCGCGTAAGGTAAGTCATCCGGTACCATAGGCTGGTTTTCGGCAAGGTAGAACTCTGCAGGAACTCCGTAAGGAGACCAAGACAGGTCTTGCTGAAATACATAGAAAATTGGGATAGTGTAGCAACAAAAAACAGAGAAACCACCAATCCTGGTATAACAATAAATTTACTGAAGAATTAATTGCTTCTCAGTCCTTTTGCCTCACAGCCAGGCTTGAAAACGTACATTGACAAGCGGGCAAGCCGTGGGAATTACACCGATTGTCTGATTGCAAACAATCCCTTCCAGAGCTGTCCATGAGGGTGCTGGTTAGAAGATGCTTTCACATCACTCGGAGGACCACTACAATTAGAGCAGATTGTAGGACCTGAGAATCTGTTGGCAAACGAATGAATATACAGTATAATAAAGCTAGAGGAAGAACTGATGAACTCTCAAATTGAGCTTGAGAAGATATATAATTAACAAGATACAAAAGTACTCTAAGTATTAGTCACTGAAGCAGAATAGAAAATGTTAAAGAGAATATACTTGCCTAGAACTGTTACAGCCTCTCACACTTCCGTAAATCGGAACTTGTTCACTGTGGTGCAGAGAGTTCGTCCAACCGGAGCGGATGAATTAAGCAGAGAGTCAAGTGGCACCTATCTTGAAGTACGTTTAAGCCGTTAATAGTACATATGAGCATTAGACTGGTGCCGAAGGCACTAACAGAGAAATGATAGATTACCTTTCAGGGCGATTTCAAATATCGCACAAAAGGCATCTGCGAGCTTATAATAACTAAAAACTAAATAGCGAGTGACGGATATAAGGATAGGAAGGAAGGAGAATTATCTGTACTCACATATGGTTGTATGAAGTTACTATAAGCCACTTGCATATGCCAAGGTTGAATAAAGTTGAAATCACCACAGCTGAAAAGGCCCTTAATACGCACTAAATAATGGATTAAATTATAAAAGAAAATGATTGAAGTATCACGAACATGAGGCCGTAAGTATATGCAGCACAGGAAACAATTACGATACTGCGAGTAGAAAATATAACATTTGAATGTGAAGTAAGCAAAACACTTAAATAATCTAGTTACACAACTTCAAAATTAACCTGAACAAAAGAATTTCAAGATAAGAAACTCATAAAAGAGTAATAAACTAATGGCGTCTCGGTCTAAACATAGCGTCGCTCTCTTATATTTCGACATAGTGTAAGTAAGCGCTGTATGAAGCGAGATCGTTACCCCCTTACCTGACTGTGGGGCCATCTGTTAATTAAACTATCGACTAAGATAGAAGAAGGCCAAAAAACAAGTTACGGATTTCCTTGCACTTCGAAACATTAAATTCGCGAAAACCACACCTTAAAACCCAGAAATACGTAACAGTAGCTTTCCACCAAACTACCACCTTCAGTACTGTTTATGGTTCTACCGCCGATAGAAAATTAATTATACACTAAAATCATGGAAGAATTCCAAATTTGAGGAAAATTGATTACCGGTAATGGACTTTTACAGAATTGGTTATTGTGGTTTTCCGGATTTTTCTTAAAAATCGACTATAAAACTTTGCTATAAACTTAGTATATTACCTAATATGAACTTATTATATGTAGTAATAGATTAAATTTACACAGATATAAAAACTCATCGTATAATTTCAGGTGATTGATTCAATGATATTGGCGCTCACTTCTGGATTTCAGTGTAATCTACCCAGGGTAGATAAGTTATCTGTCATCACCTGTATGATTATGTTAGAAAAATGATTAAAAGTTTATGTTCAGAGGCCAATTTTGGTTTTCTTTGCATTGTATGATACGAGAAAGTTGTGTGTGTGTGTGCTTCAAAATAGAATTTTTTTTTTTTTATTTTTTTTATTTTTTTGTGACAATCTGATTTTTTTTATTTATATCTTTGAAAAAACATCTGTTTAATAACATTCACTGATGTTCTGTGCATTACATTATCTTGTATATAAAGGTCAGGACATCATCTATGTGATAAAAATATTGATTTATTGATTTTCCTCCTTCAGCGGGCGACGACATTCGATATTCAACTTACTGTGAAGTGGTTCACATATTTTCAGTGCAATATGAAGTTTCTGTTACTGCTAGTGTTATTGCTGCTTTCACTTGTATCATTAACACTATCGCTAAATATGCTAACGATTGTCGTCGTTCCTTTTAAAGGATGTGGTAAAGAGTACAGAAGGGCAAATGGACTTTGCAGAAAAATAGGATATTAGAGAAGCGGTTTTTACCAAAGGTGATTAATCAATAAAATAATACTATTTTCTTATATTTAAAACTCTCCCTCTTTGACTTCTTCATATTCTTCTTGTTCTGTGTATGAGTCAAAAACGGATAAGCGCCTATAGAACTCGAAAACCGGTAGAGTTCGATTCTAAATGGCCAATAAATACTCAATTCCTATCGTTTCACTTTTTCGCCGATATCCTCAAATAACAGAATTTAAAACTTTAGCAAATCATTACACAGATTTTCATCTGTACTGCTACATTCATTACAATACACGCATCTATCGTCTAACAACTAGATGTTCTGTTAAAAATACACTATTGACCCAAATTTCCCAGTTACAGCTATCTTACTGTCCGGAGGCCGGCAGTGCACTACGAAGGCTCCGGCCGTCAATGACCAGAGCTATTGACATTAAAAAAAAAAAAAATCTATGAAAAACTACAAACACCTGTTCGTGCGACACACCTGATTTTATTATAATTATTATTTATTTTAACTGACTACAGCTAGAGATTGTTTATATTTATTTTGAAAGATTCAGAAAAAACAGCTATCTTTCATTTAGAAAAGTCTTGGAAATGATGCTTTACACTTCCGCGGCCATTCCCATAAAAAAGAAACTTCAGATTCCGGAGATTGCATTAGTGGTTTGCATTCATATATGGTGGAAGTAAAGTTGGTTTCTTTCAAACCTAGTCTCTACGGCAGTTGTAGACAACACTGCCCATCATCGGACAGTGAACTGTAAAAAGTAACTAAGAGAAGCTCTCTGTCTGGACCGCGAACACTGTGCTAGGGTCTTCGCGGTAGTAGTCCAACGTGCTAGACTGCTACTTCAAACCCCCCCTTATCATTATTACATTTTTATATAGAATCCAAGTGATATTAAACTAATTAGATCAGGTAAACTGATTAATTGTTTTTATTACTCGTATCCTGTATATAAGTCGTAATTCTTTTACCCATTTAGAAGATAAATTATCATTATTAATTAACCAATGAAACTGAAATTAAAAACTCTGGGCTTTAGACTAGTTACTACAACGAGTTTGTATAATTTTCCTATCTACTACTAGTAGCTAGTTAGTTAAATGTGGATGATGGCTGATATTTTGACCTCATTATTATTAATCATTACACATTAATAATTATTGTTACATAATTACTATTTTTGTTGCAGGAAACATTGATGATGGATTCTAATTATCTTATTCTCTGTCTAAACTTTTAAATTGTTAGTCTGTGATCATTCTTTCAACCTGATATATTCACTTTGTTATCATGTAGTTTAGTCTTCGTAATGTTTAAGTTTATTATGTTTTTGAAAAGTTGAGTTTATAAAGTTTTATTGTATATAAAATAAATGTTCTATTAAATTTATAATTTCTTTAAACCAAAAACTACTTTGCAAACAATTCTTCTACTTTGAAATGTACATGGCTAATTTAACAGTTATGCCGTTGAAGTATGACAATCCTCACTTTCTGTTTGAAATGGATTCCATTGGAGCTCCTACTTGTATAAAATTGTGAAACAAGAAATTATAATAAATCAGCCAATAAAATGGATTTACATATAAAATGTTTACAAATCATTGTCATTAATAAATACTGTTGATTATATTTCTTTCTTGCAGTTTTATTATCTACAACAAAGTGCAGTGAAGTTATATAAAAGGAATTAAATAAATCTGAAGGAAATTACCCTAATAGAATAAGAAGTCCGGTATACAATAATCATTATCTTACTGCTATTTATACATAGTTGTAAAGGACAATGTTCTCTCATCTTGGAATCTACTTAATTATTTTAATTTACTTCAATTTTTTATATAAGGGAACCTATTCCATGAAGTAAAGGGAACCGAATAACTTAGTTACTCCCTACCTGGGCCAAACTAGGATGGGAGAATTCCATATAAATAGATCCGAGCTAGCCCTACAGAGTATAGTTTTACAACAGTTACCGATACCAGTGAAATCAACATCATTCTACTTACTTTCTAATATTCAGCCAGTCTGTCTCTCTCTTAATTATTCTCTCGCTACCTTATTCTCTAATATCATTGAACAGTGTAAAGTCCTTGCACTTTGAGTTTCTGTTTCATTATATCAGCGTTCAGTACTTCCATTTAGTTTATTTCTTCTCCTTCCTAAATTCTCTCTATTCAATACCTCTCATATCTACCACAATACTAAAACAAACACTTTTAAAGGAAACGTGAAAAACCCTGACTTTTTTCATTAAAAACGCGCTTCCGGTCGACCGATTTTTTTTGCAAACACGGAATCCGGTCAACATATTTAATTCTAATTAATTTTATTTAGTTGATAATATTGTTTAATGAACTGAAATAGCACTTTAGAGGAAAATCTGTCCCCCACTCAACTTCCCTAAAAGTGCTCTTAAATGAATTTTCCCACAGAAATGTTCACAAGTTGTAGCTCTTTCCAGCTGACATACCAAGTTTAATAGTAAATCGCTAGAGCCGTTTTCGGGAAAATCTGAAAAAACTATTCAGTAAAGTCCAGTTCATGGAATTTGGCTCGAAATCTTCGTGTCTGATTCGGTGGTCGTATCTAAACGGAATACTAATTTGGAACTTCCTGCGACTTTTTTATTATGAGATATTCTGTTAAGGCAGCGTGTATTTCCGGTGAAAACTCAATTTCGAAAATCTGGCACGATCGTATTACCTTCCTCTCTCTAATATTAAGGTCAACTAAAAATAGAATGAAACTTTATGTATGTATAATTAAAAAGGCAATACTTAATCGTCTGAGCCATTTTCGAGAAAAAAAAACCATGAATATCTGAAACAAATCTAAGATTTCATTTAACTTGAATTTTATTATACCATTTTACATATATAATCTGCATACATGGTTCATATATACATATATATTATATATAAGATGGTATAGTAAATGTATCCATACCGTTGGTAGCACTAAATGATTACATTGCAGTCCAGAATACAAGCGCTAAATAATACTGTACAAACACAGCATTTGAAATTTAACAACAGAGACTTCTCAGACCGAGCCGTCAAAATCAACCGGGAAAAATGGTTTCTAATAGAAGTAAATAGGTTTACAACTGTGTGCAGTTTACTTTCCATATTTAATGAAAATCATTGGAGCCGTGTTCCAGGAAATAAAGAATTTATTCTGTGAAGCCACATTTCCACTTAAACGGTTTTTCCTTCAAATTTCAAATTCTAGTAGTGTTTCTACAGCATCAATACTATATAATAGCTAGAATAGCATATTGTACGGACGTGGAAAGTTGAACTTTAGAGAAAAGTCAACATTTCTGTTTCTCCATAGCCATTTAAAAATTTATTTTTCCTAGGAAAAATGCTTTAAATAAAAGTTGCAGGCGATTTAAGTGTGTAGATTCAAACGTAAATAAACATTGGAGTTGTTTTTAAGGAAATCGCGAAAAACTGAAAAAATGCAGTAAATTTGTTACTTCTGGATCATGTATTTTACCCGGAAACTTTGCTATCAGATGCGATAATAGTTTCTAAATTGAATATCCAGTGTGTGTTGATTATTCGTTTCTGAGATATTTTCTTAAAATTACAATTACACATACACAGACAATTCGATAGAAACATATTTTGTTGTATTTTCCCTAGCAGTTTGACTTCAAGGAATTCTAGTGGGAACTATGACATCACGCTTCCTTTAAAAGTGTTTTAGTATGGAGCAGGTTCCCTTATATATAATATTGGAAAGAAATTAAAACATTTAGGTAGATTCCAAGGTGGGAGAACATTAATTTGTCCTTTACAACTATGTATAAATAGTAGTAAGATAAAGTTGTGTAGTATTGTACACTAGACTTATTATTATTCGTCCGGGTGCCTGGTGGCATGGGACCTAAGCCTATATGGCTTTTATCCCCCTATGCCCCCCCCATATCATCCCCTTAAATAGTCTCCCCCAGTAGCCTTCTGATCAGTCTGCAAATCCAATACTGGTCAGTCTGCAATAAAGGATATCCTGTAACTCCAACTCGCCCAAGCAATCCTGCGAGGGTGGTGCCCTCCCAAATCCGTTAAATCTAGTGCCAGCGAAACGGGGGCACTGACATAGATAGTGATTCACCGTTTTCCTGACTTCTTCATCGCAATTCTGACAGGTGGGACTAGACGTCCTCCCTATGTTAAACAAGTGACTAGACACCCAGGTGTGTCCACCAAGGTCCTCAGACCTGTCCTGCTGAGGGACAGGAGGTAAGCCGAAATTTCCTTCCTGCTAATTTCCTTTTATAAATCTTTTAGCTTGAGGCACCCTTGCGTGTCGTCCCCATTCACTAGGCTTTTATTCTATAGTGTAATTTCCTTCAGATTTATTTAATTTCTTTTATATATTTCACTGTACTTTGTTGCATATAATAAAACTGTAAGAAAGAAATATATTAAACAGAGCTCTGTTTGACAGACAATATTGATTAATGATAATCATTTGTAAATATTTTATATGTAAATCCATTTTATTGGCTGATTTATTATAATTTCTTGTTTCAACATTTTATACTAGAAGGAGCTCTAAAACTAAACAAAGATCGAATGGAAACCATTTCATACAGAGAGTGAGAATGTCATACTATTCTTCAAAGATATACCTGTTGAATCAGCCATATACATTTCCAAAGTAGTAATATTTGTAGAAATATAGTTTGCGAAGTAGTTTTAGGTTTAAAAAAAATTAAAAAGTAATAAGTTTTAAACTCTTTATTAAATTTATTAACACTAGATTTCAAAAAAATAATTGAAATAAACAGTAAAGAAAGCTAACTACATCATAAGAAATTGAATATATTAAGCTGAAAGATCGTTAACAGAATCCAAATTTAAAAGTTAAGACATGGAAGAGCTAATTAGATCCTTGACGGTAGTTTCTGTAACAATAATTATAATTATATCATTTATTATTAATACTCTATAATTATTATTAATAATTACACATTATGGTTGTATCAATTATTATTACTATAGTAATATGTAATTCCTAAAATATTATAGAGGAATTTCAGCCATTGTCAAAATTTAACTAACTAGCTACAGCAATAGATAGGAAAATTATAGAAGTTCGTCGTACTAACTAGGCCAGAGCCCAGAGTTTTCAATTTCAGTTTTATTGGTGCCTGTACAATGATAATTTGTCTTCTTTATGGCTAAAAGAATTACCTGAAACCTATGGGTAACAGGTATATTATTAAAAACAATGCAATTCAAGTTACTAGACCTAATTAGTTAACACAGAATGAGGTAAGCTATAAAAATTTAATACAACTAATAAACGATGGGAAGTAACAGACTAACACAAGGATGTGCTTCTGGTCTGGGTTCCAGGTCATATGGGAATTTTTGGGAATGAGGAGGTGGATAGGTTTGCCAAATTAGGTGCCTCTCTCCCTTTCATTGGTCCAGGGCCTGCTCTTGGCGTGTCTTCTGGCACATGTTTGTTGGGCTTTCAGACGTGGATGACCTCACAGCACTCATCCTTATGGATGAGTGCAGTGGGTTGTCGGCAGTCTAAAATGCTCATTGGGGGCCCGGACGGAGCTTTGAGTAGCGGGGTCCGATATCTTTCACGGACCTCCCTCAGGCATCTGGTTGGATTCCTCACTGGGCATTGTGGTTTAAGGAGACATCTCTATATAATGGGACTCGTGCCTGACCCCTTTTGTAGAGTTTGTGAGACTGAGGAGGAAACACCCATACATCTGATGACGAATTGTTTCGGTTGTGAGGAGATTAGGTTTAGGACCTTCGGCCGGAATAGGATATCGGTAGAGGATCTTAAGCTGTGTCGTTTTAACGTTTTGGTCCGATTTGTTCGGTCTGTGGGGAAACTTAGATGGTTTAAACCTGGGCCTGGATTTTCGTTCTAGTCCCAGTGGTTGTTATTCTTTAAGGGTAGCTATATGGGCCCTGGGAGGCTTTGGATAGCGTAGGGTTTGCCCTCCCCTTTTGTGAATAATAATAATAACAGACTAACATGTTGGCCTATCCACTCAGAAATCCTAGCACCGGGTTTAAAGTCAAAGCAGCGAATTGACCTTCAATATATTTTTTACAATTCGCTGACTGATAATGGGCAGTTTTGTCTGTAACTAAAGAATGCTGCCCTAGAAATGAGCAGCACACTGTTAAGACTCCGCCAATAATCACACAACGTTGTCGCATTATATTAAAATAATTAATTATAATAATAAAAATTTGGACATTTTGGAAAATAAAAGTAATTTCAGAAAACAGTGACTTATAATTAGTTTTAACATTTTCAATAACATACTTAACATATTCAATAATGTACTTAGTTTTTTAGTTCAAACAATACCAGATAAATTATGGGAAAGAAACTTTTGATTTATCATATTTCATACTATAACTGGAGATGATCCAATTACAACGATAGTTAATATAACAATTACAGCTAAGTAATGTCTTCTTCTTCTTCTTAAAAGGCGCTACAATTCTAGGGGATCTTGGATTCAACTGTGGCCTCCACAAGAAGCTCTTAATCGGGAAGTTTATATAGGACTTCATTTAAAAAAAAGAAGCTATTTTCGATATTGCAAAGCATTATTCTTTTGCGCTATAAACCCTGTCACATACGTAATTATTTAATAATCAACGAAATGATGTGATAGGTGAAAAAAAAAGATGAATGAAACTTCTGAACCGTTTTATAAAACAATTTAATGTAAAGTTTCTTAGATAAAAAAAGCTGGTTTTCCTGAATGTGTAAAAATTAATATTAACAAATCTCACGCCATTGCCATTTAATAAAAGTAGTAATATTAATAATAACAAAATCAAATATGATGTAAGTTTATATGAAATATATAGAGGACAGAACCGTACCTTCTAATGAACTGATAGTTAAGAGGGATGGAACTCTACAAAATGAATTGTTGATGTTTTAAATCCCGAAAACTGTTTTCTTGAAAATATCCGTAAAAAAAATGAAATGACAGGAATTGAATTATTTATTGGCCATTTCGGTTTTTAGATACTCTAGGTTTTCTTCTAGATTATCAAACAGAATAGAATTTTGAACCCTTGTGCAGACACAAAACAAGAAGTATATCAAGAAGTAGAAGAGCGGCAGTTTAAATAAATGAAAATAGTAATTGAATATTTACTTATCGATTAATTACCTGTTACTATTATGTCCATAGTATATATTATTTGGTCTGCAACGACTTTTTGTCAATCTTAACCACTACCACAGCCTCTAGGAGAAAGGTTCAAAATTCGTGACTTCAAATTTAACGATAGACTTAATGGTACAATTGAAACCAGCAATAATAGTAGCCAATAATTCATGTTACACTGAAAATATGTGAACCACTTTACAGTTAAGTTGAATATCGAATGTTCATTATATTGAAGGAGGAAAATCAATGATATAATATTCCTATTACATAGATAGCGTGATGATGACCTTTATATCGAACATAATGTACAGATAATCAGTGAATATATTAATTAAACAATTGTAATTCTAAACGTATAAAAAATCAGCTGTCACAATAAAGGAATCAAAACATTCTGTTGTGACCCCCCTCACACCCTGCTCGTACAAAGAATGCAATTAAAATATATATTGACCAATTTTTTTTTAAAACAAACTTTTACTCATTTACTCTAACATAAATGTAAAGATGAGTAATAGACAACTATCTAAACTGCGTAAATTACACTGGCCTCCATAAGAGAACGCCAATAACATTGAACAAACCACCTCAAATTATGTGATCCGTTTATTTATGCATATATAAGTTAATTCTGTTTCTATATTATAAGTTTATATCGGTTAGTATATCAAATTTAAAGCAAACTTTTTTATAGTTGTTTTTCCAGAAAATTAAGGAAAACCTCAATAATCTATTCTATACAGTTGCAGTACCGGTTAATCGATTTTCTGCAAAATTGGAATAGTACCACTGATTCTAGAATGTGTTATATCTAGGATACAATTAATGTTCAATCGACGTTAGAACCATACACAGTACTGAAAGTGGTAGTTTGGTGGAAAGCTACAGTTTCCTCAGAACTCTTAATAATTCCATTTTTCACGTAAAATGCTTCAAACCAATGTTTTTTCATACTCAGAGGACCTCAAAACCTGTATCCTCGGCGTAAACTCAATTGTAAAAATTGTATACGATAGTAAATACTTTCTCTTACCAGGAGTACCAGGAGTAAGAGAAAGGAAAGAAAAAAATCTGGTTTTGGGGCACTCACACGGCTTTCTCATATTGTAGTTAATAGAAATAAAAAATAATGTCAAATTATCTGTAAACTTGAAATTTCTCTAACATAAATAATAGATCGTTCTGGTGAAGGGGGGTTATATCATATTGGTTGACGGCCATGACAGTACTAACTTGAATTGTAGTCCAGTAGACAGCGCTAATAACATGAGAACATACCATAATATTATTTGATTTTTAACGTCACAGTTTCCACACAAATAAAACTATCTAGTGTCAAATACTTACATGACTTTTTCTTACACTTGTTGATACAATCATATTTTATGTAAACTGATAAAGTTTTATTAAACTTCAATTTTAGCCATTTGTCCTAACTTAAATAGAGAATTGGTGGCGATGGTGGACGGGGAACCAGCCTATATTATATACCAAAAAAATTTAACAAATACAACGTGTGAAAAGTTTATAGAAATAAATGAAAATTCATTAAAATCATCCTCTCTCAATCAGTCGCCATTTTAAGATCGAAGTAGTAAGTCATTATGCAACACTTCCTTGAATAGGTCACAATGGAATACCCATACAATTCCTGCCAGTTCGGTTGCCCTTAATGATTAAAACCCACGTTTGTTACTTCTGGTTTTCCTGGGTAGTGTTAATAGACTGGTACCTTTTGTCCACTTAGCGGTTCAGTTCTATCGGACCTGCACAGACTCAGGGCAGACGCATCGGCGGCATATAGACCATCAGAGAGATTTTCCTTGGTAGCCTGCTTCATTTGGTGGTAATCGATCGGTTTCGGGCGTTCGCCCATCTTCAGGATGCGTTTTTCAGACAGTGTGACAACACAGACTTGCACAGAGCAAATTCAGTTTACACACTGACTGGTGTTTTTAAAATTAAAATAAAAATTTAAATAAATAAATTAATAAAAGATAATTAATTATTAATAACAATTAATAATATAGTTAATAAATTAATAAAATTAAAATTAAAAACACCGGTCAGTGTGTAAACTGAGTTTGCTCTATGCAAGTCTGTGTTGTCACACTGTCTGCAAAATGCATCTAAAAGATGGGCGAACGCCGGAAACCGGTCGACGACCACAAAATGAAGCAGGCTACCACGGAAAATGTCTCTGATGCTTTCCAGCTCTGCGGAACCACCACCACAACAGCATATAGACTATTTACGGAGGGTGGGAGATGATGTGCGCAATACCTAGAAGGTCTTGTTAGAAGGGAGGATTGTTGTGTATGTTAAATTGGAGTATAATATCATATGGAAATATCATATGATTAATTAGTGCACTTTTATATTGAAAATATCTTTTTGTAACTTTAGCGAGAGCTAAAAAAAAGCTTTGTATACGATTATTATATTCATTATTGCTAAATAGAACATAATACAAGAACTTAAATAATTCAACAGAAAAAATTAATTTATTAAAAAGAACTATATATGTAATAAAAGCCACACAAGAATGAAAAAAAGTGCGTTTTTATAACATAGGATGGTTTAAATTTGCAAGTGGTAATTGTTTTATCAATGAATGACTTAATGAATGTGTATTTCTTACTGTTTTAACGTTTGGGCAATGTTGTGACAAGTGGGAAATAAAAAGGGAATTAAAAGACAAAATTATCGTACTATTGTTTGATATATTTTCTAATTAATACATTTTTTACTAGACGCCCAAAATTAGTTAATGAAAAATTTTTTTAAAAACTCTGTTCTACTGCGCATAAAGTGGAACTTCCGATTTAGTAATTTTGGCAAGTAACGCCCTGTCAGATTCCTTTGTGATACCTAAAGGAATGTCAAGTTTGAATTTTCTGTAATTTTTCGTTTTTGAATTTTGCCGTTCACACACTCACAGACCATTTTTTAAAAACCACTTTTCAAACTTAGGGAACCAGAGAACGTGTATTTAAAGCAGCAGGAGAAAGTGAAAAGTAAAAGTAGTTTTAAATAAGAGAAAACAAAACTGATAGGTCTCCACATTCATAGGTAGTAGACCAAATTTAAAGAAACCCAACGTTGCTTTTATGGAGAAAATTGCTGAAAACTGAAAAAAATGTTTAGTAAAAACGCACTTCCGGTCAACCGATGTTTTTCTAACTCAGAATTTTGGTAACATATTTAATTCTACTTAATATTACAGTTGATAGAATTGTATAATAAGCTAAAATAACAAAGTAATAAAAAAAAACTATTCAACACAAACGCACTTCCGTTCAACTGATTTTCATTAAACTCTTTTATATTTTTTAAAATATTTAATTCTAATTAATTTTTTCAGATGAGAGAATAGCATAATAAAGTAAAATAAATAAAAAGTATGAACAGAAAGTAATAATAGCATTTTTGAGGAAAACATCCCCCTCCTCCGAAAGCCACCATAAATGAATTTTCTCGGAGAAATGTTTCGAATAAAAGTTGTAGCTCTTTATATGTATAGTTGATAAACTAAGGTTAAAGAAAAATAGGAGCCTCTTCAGCTCTCTGTCTGGTGTGGACAGTGTTGTCTGTAACGGGAGAACACTGTCCAGACGCTGGCAGTGGACTGAGAAGTGGCCAATGACCATAGATGTTTTTCTAACTCAGAATTTTGACAACATATTTAATTCTACTTAATATTATTTAGATGATAGAATTGTCTAATAAACTGAAATAGCACTTTAGAAGACAGCCCACCCACCATCCCGCACTAGCCCAAAAGTGCCCTTAAATGAATTTTTCCGGAGTTTTCCAAGGTTAAAAAAAAATCAGAGACATTTCCGTGGTAGCCTGCTTCATTTTGTGGTCATCGACCGGTTTCGGGCGTTCGCCCATCTTCAGGATGTGTTTTTTAGACAGTGTGACAACACAGACTCGCACAGAGCAAACTTAGTTTCACACAGAGTGTTACGTACTGTAAGATCCCATGGTGATGCCTAAACGGAATATTAAGTTTGAATTGCTTGCGATTTTTCGATTTTGATATACGCTGTTCATATACATACACACCATTTGCTAAAAACCACTTTTTTGGACTCAGGGGACATCAAATCGGTTATTTCCCGTGAAAACACGATATCGAAAATTTGACACGATTACAATACTTTCTCTGTTACCATTAGTAATAGAATGTAAAAATATCACTTATTTTCTATTTTCCTAAACTTTTCAAAATTTATTAACAGTTTTTCTGTTTGTTACTGATACTTTAACTGTGATGATAAAAATCCAATTATTAGTGGTGTCTACTGGACTAAAATTCAAGCTACTACTGTCATGGCCGCCAACCAATTTGTACCAAATATAGTATGTATTCAAAGTAGGTGTGAATATATCGAAACCAGATTTTTTCATTCATTTTTTTTTTTTTTTTTTGGTCAGAGAAAGTATTTGGGATCGTATCAAATTTTTGAAATTGAATTTCCACCATGATAAATATGTCTTAAGGTCCCCTGAGTATGAAAAACACTGGTTTGAAACCATTTTCCTCCCGGGAAAATTGATTTGTGGAGGGTTTTGAGGAAACAGTAGCTTTCCACCAAACTACCACTTTCAGTACTGTGTATAGTTCTACCGCCGATAGAATATTAATTATGCAATAGAATCAATGGAAGAATTCCAAATTTGAGGAAAATTGAGTAACCGATGATGCAATTTCTACAGAATGGGTTATCGTGGTTTTCCAGATTTTTCTTGAAAAAGACTAAAAATTTGCTATAAACATAGTATACCACCTAATATCACATAATTTCAGTTGATTCGTTACAGTTATTGGCGTTCACATCTGGATTTCAGTGTAATCTACCCAGGGTAGATAGTAATCACGTCTACATTTATATTAGAAAAATGATTAAAAGCTTAAGTTTAGAGAAAATAGTCCAATCTTGGTTTTCTTTGCGTTCGTTGTACAAGAAAGTTGTGTGAGTGTTTCACTACAGTATTGTTTCGTTTTTTTTGTTTCGTTTTTTTTTGTAATAATCTGATTTTTTATTTATATATTTGGAATAACAACTGTTCAATAACATTCACTGATGATCTGTACATTATCTTCTATATAAAGGTCAGGACATTATCTATGTGATAAAAATATTGATTTATTGATTTTCCTCCTTCAATGCGACGACATTCGATATTCAACATACTGTGAAGTGGTTCACATATTTTCAGTGCAATATGAGGTTTCTGTTACTGCTAGTATTATTGCTGCTTTCACTTGTATCATTAACACTATCGCTAAATTTTCAAACGGTTATCATCGTTCCATTTAGAGGATGTGGTACAGGGTACAGAAGGGCAAATGGTCGTTGCAGAAAAATAGGATATTAGAGAAGCGGTTTTAACCAAAGGTGATTAATCAATAAAATATTATTTACTGTTTTCTTATGTTTTTTTTTTTTTTTTTTTTTTTTTTTTTTTTTTTTTTTTTTTTTTTTTTTTTAATTTAGGCGTCTCAACATCGTGGGTCATTTGCGCCCGGAGCCTTCTCAGTGCACTGCCGGCCTCCGGACAGTGTTCTCTCGTTACAGACAACATGTCCATCACCGGACAGTGGAGCTGTAGAGGCTCGTAGGAAGAGAAAATCTAAGGGTAGCACGGCTGGATTCGAACCCGTGATCTCTGCGTTGCTAGTCCAGCGCGCTACCACTGAGCTAATCCCTTCCCTAAGATATTTCTTATGTTTAAAACTGTCCCTCTTTGACTTCTTCATATTGTTCTTGTTCTGTGCGGGAATCAAAAACGGATAAGCGCCTAGATTTGAAATGGTGTTGTTCGACTGCGAGAAGGGGGCTTAGTGAACCGAAAACCGGTAGAGTTCGATTCAAAATGGCCAATAAATACTCAATTCCTATCGTTTCACTTTTTCGCAGATATCCTCAAATAACAGCATTTAAAACTTTAGCAAATCATTACATAGATTTTCATCTTAACTGCTACATTCATTAGAATACACGCATCTATCGTCTACATATTATACACCACTAGACGTTTTGTTAAAAATACACTATTGACCCAAATTTCCCAATTACATCTATCGTACTGTCCGGTGATACACAGTATTGTCTGTAACGAGAGAACACTGTCCGGAGGCCGGCAGAGCACTACGAAGGCTCCGGGCGCCAATGACCATAGCTATTGACGCGCCTTAAATTAAAAAAAAGAAAATATATCTATGAAAAACTACAAACACCTGTTCGTGCGACACACCTGATTTTATTATAATTATTATTTATTTTAACTGACTACAGCTAGAGATTGTTTATATTTATTTTAAAAGATTCAGAAAAAACAGCTATGTTTCATTCAGTAAAGTTTTGGAAATGATCTTTTACACTTCCGCGGCCATTCCCATAAAAAAGAAACTTCAGATTCTGGGTTAAGATTGCATTAGTGGTTTGCATTCATATATGGTGGAAGTAAAGTTGGTTTCTTTCAAACCTGGTCTCTAGGGCAGTTTAGGCAACACTGCCCATCATCGGACAGTGAACTGTAAAAAGTATCTAAGAGAAGCTCTCTGTCTGGACCGCGAACCCGGTGCTAGGGTTTTCGCGTAGTAAGCCAACTGCTAGACTGCTATTTTAAACTCCCTTATTATTAGTACATTTTTATATAGCATCCAAGTGATATTAAACTCATTAGGTCAGGTAAACTGATTAATTGTTTTTATTACTCGTATCCTGTATATAAGTCGTAATTCTTTTACTCATTCAGAAGATAAATTATCATTATTAATTAACCAATGAAACTGAAATTAAAAACTATGGGCTCTAGACTAGTTAGTCCAACGAGTTTGTATAATTTTCCTATCTACTACTAGTAGCTAGTTAGTTAAATTTGGATGATGGCTGATATTTTGACCCCATTATTATTAATAATTATAGAGTATTAATAATTAATGTTACATAATTACTATTATTGTTACAGGAAACATGGATGATGGATTCTAATTATTTTATTCTTTTTCTATATTTTTAAATTGTTAGTCTGTGAACAACTTTCAGCTTGATATATTCACTTTGTTATCATGTAGTTTAGTCTTCGTTATGTTTATGTTTATTATGTTTTTGAAAAGTTGAGTTTATAAAGTTTTATTGTATGTAAAATAAATATTCTATTAAATTTATAATTTCATTAAACCTAAAATAATTTTCAAACAATTCTTCTACTTTGAAAATGTACATGGCTAATTCAACAGGTATGCCGCTTTCTGTTTGAAATGGTTTCCATTCGATCTTTGTTTAGTTTTAGAGCTCCCTCTAGTATAAAATGTTGAAACAAGAAATTATAATATATTAGCCAATAAAATGGATTCATATATAAAATGTTTACAAATGATTATCGTTAATCAAATATTGTCTGCGAAATAGAGCTCTGTTTATTATATTTCTTTCTTGCAGTTTTATAATATGCAGCAAACTGCAGTGAAGTTATATAAAAGGAATTAAATAAATCTTTAGGAAATTACCCTAATAAAATAAGAAGTCCGATATACAATAATCGTTATCTTACTGCTTGCTATTTACGTATACATAGTTATAAAGGACAATGTTCTCTCATCTTGGAATCTACTTAATTATTAAGTAGATAATTTCCTTCATGAGGGTACTAGCTCCATACTAAAACAAACACTTTTAAACGAAGCATGACGTCAAGTTCACACTGGAATATCTTGAAATCTAACTGATCGGGGAAAAGTTTTGAAAGAAATCCGGAAATTTTCGAAACAAAATTTAGTTCTGTTAATATAAAATACAGTTGTCATGCTATGGTGTGGATGTGTGTAGGTAGCTTGTGGCGTGAGCGTTTTAGCAAAAAGGGCTTGTGTTTGTTTGAGATAGAATATAAGAATATAATCAAGAAAGCACCACTGATTATAAAATAAATATATTTTCTAACTGAATTTAAATAGCTTTATAATATCACAGCGATTAAGTATAAATCAATTAATTAATCTAGATTAAATGCCAAACTCTTATGTTTTAACTTATAACTTGATACTGGTCTGATGCTTTCACCTTGATTTGTAGCACTAGTCTGTCCTAAAAAATCTCTTCTCTTTGTTTCTTCAATTCCTCCCCTTTGAGGAGAAGGGGGTAATACAATGCCATAATTGTTCTTGTACCGTACCAGTAACTGGACTTGTATACCTGGCTAGCCCTTTTGCAAGAGTATGTTACATATTTTGATAATTTAGATTTATTTAAAAATTAATATTATTTGAAGTTTCTTGCATCCATCACACAGTTAATATAAAAAAAAGAAAGAGATAAAATTTCGATAATGAGTTTTAATGGAAAATGCATGTTTTGAGGTTCCCAAAATGCGATAAAAAAGATTTTTAGCGAATATGTATGACTGTCAGAGGGAGAGTGTGTGTGTGTCTGTGTGTTTGTGTGTGTGAAAAAAGAAAAATTGCAGAAACCTCAAACTTGCTGTTCCGTTACAAACTCCCACCGGATCTGACACGCAGGTTTCGGACAAAATCCATTAACCAGAAGTCCAACTTTACTGAATTTTTTTTTTGCGATTTACTCAAAAATGGACCCATTTTTTTTTTTTTTTTTTTACACTTCCTTATACTGTGTGCACAACAGCTATATAGTAGTGAAATAGAAGCATTGCTATCAATTCCAAATTTGAAGAAAATCGTTTAACCTGAAGTGCGACTTTAGAGAACAGATTTTCGAGTTTTTTAAGAATTTTCTCGAAAACGGTTGCAATGATTTTCTTGAAACTTTTATTAGGTATTTATTACCTGTATTTCAGTTATTTTTTTACAGGGAGAGCTATAATCAGAATGTACTATAGTATAAATATATAGATCGCATAAAAAAAAAAGAGAAAAAAATATATAACCTGTATTCAACATATAATGACTTGATTAATATCAATAACTAAAATGTATCAGAGACATTTTCCGTGGTAGCCTGCTTCGTTTTTTGGTCATCGACCGGTTTCGGGCGTTCGCCCATCTTCATGAAGGTAGGTACTGATGAAGATGGGCGAACGCCGAAACCGGTCGATGACCACAAAACGAAGCAGGCTACCACGGAAAATGTCTCTGATGCTTTCCAGCTCTGCGGAACCAACCACCACAACAAACTAAAATGTAATCAATAAAAACAAAAGAAAATGTACTCTTACACAAGGAAAAAATATTTTACATTAATTTTTACTTTTTTATTTATTTTCCTTTTCTTCATTTATTTTTTTTTTTATTGTACTTCATTATCATTATTACCATCATTATTTTTTCTAATTATGTGAATACAATGGGAAAAATATAGAGATCAAACTATTCTAATGACATAGTTTCAAAAAATAAAAAAAGAAAATATTATTCGTATAGAATAAAGGATCTTAATTTAAAAGCATTTATCATGGAGAAGTATAGGCTATTCAGCTTCTGGATATATCTGGTACGGTTAAAATCTTGGATAATTTAGTCTCCTGAATATCTTCAGCCTCGTAGTATCGTTCCCGGTGATAATGGGGGAACATCAGCATGCACAGGAGAGACTGGAATAAAGTATACTCAATAAGGGTTACATGTTGAGCACAGTTCCTTACAATTTATCAGATAAGAGCTTCTTCTCCAGTTAAACTTCATTTCCTTCTCATAAATATTTTTCAGCCCTGTAATGTTACACATATATTTCGGACACATCTTGCTGAAAACTCGTCAAGCCAAAAGAATCGTGGGCCGTGCTTTCGCAGTCCCTATGCCCATTGAGCATCAGGATCGAGCCAGCATTTGTTGTTTTGTTCTACGCGACGTTGCTGTCCTTGCTGAGCTGCCTTTAGGACACGTGCGTTAGTTTTTGACAGATGTATCGCCCCAGTCATACTCCCGGCTTGGCAGTGTCCTCGAATTGGATCACGCTAGGGAGTATGTTGCCGAATAGTACAACCGAATCCACCAATGCACACGTAATAAGACTCCATCGAGCAATATCCACATCTCACACGCGACAATCGTACGAAAATGGCGTTTGGCACGAAAATACCGTCACACCGACGTGGTATCATCCCGACAGACGCCTTCCGCCCACTTTTACATGTAAGTAGTTTTATATGTAAGTAGTAAAAAAAAAAAAAATTGATTTTTTTTGAACTTGGAATACTAACTGCCCACAGTTATATATCTATCTATTTCCATTTGGCACATTATATTCGGAATAACTCAATTACATAGTTTGCACAATTGAAGTTTGTTCTGGGAATTCTGTGATGTTAAATTTCAAATGTTGTGTTTGTTCAGTATTAATTAGCCTAATGTTCTGGAATACAATGTAATCATCCAACATTACCATTAAGATACCCAAAACATGGATCCCTACCTTCTGAATACACATATTTCATAGGGTGAATGAGAAAAAAAAAATTACAAATTTAATGAAATTCAACCAATTTCCATTGTATAAACGAAAGTAAGAGAAAGTCAAGTCATCACCAGAATTTACGCGGTATTTCTCTTCCAAAATGTTTCCTGCGATTAAAGTTTGCATTTTTAACTAAACATGCATAAAGTTCTTTTATATTATTATTATTGTTTAGTAAAACAAATGTTTCACCCAATATAATGTTAACAGAACTAAAATGTATTTCGAAAATATCCGGATTAAAAGAAAATAAGAGTATATGGACCAAACGGGAGATGGTATGACTTTTGTTTTTATTTTTTATTTCTTAATTTTTCACTATTTTCCACTTAAAGACACAAACTGGGTTATTATCACTTTTCTTTCAAAACTTTTTCCCCGATCAGTTAGATTTCAAGATATTCTAGTGTGAAATGTGACGTCATGCTTCCTTTAAAAGTGTTTGTTTTAGTATGGAGCTGGTACCCTTATATATAATATTGAAGGAAATTAAAATAATTAGATTTCAAGATGAGAGAACATTGTCCATTACAACTATGTATAAATAGCAAGATAATGATTATTGTATACCGGACTTCTTATTTTACCAGCGTAATTTCCTTAGATATGTCCAGATCTATTTCCGTAGATTGTCATACTATATTTCAAGGGTATACCTGTTGAATCAGCCATGTACATTTCCAAAGTAGTAATATTTGTAGAAATATAGTTTGCGAAGTAGTTCTAGGTTTAAAGAAATAATACATGAAATAAATTTTTTATTTTAAATAAAATAAAAATATATAAACACTACATTTCAAATACAAAAAATGAACAATCTAGAAGGCTAACTATATGATAAATAACAAAAAATTGAATATATATTAAGCTGAAATATGTTTACAGACTCCAAATTTAAACGTTTAAACGTAGATAAAATCCTTGGCAGTTGTTTCTGTAACAATAATTATATTTTATCATTAATTATTATTACTGTATAATTATTATTAATAATACATTATTATATTAATTATTATTACTATAGTAATATGTGATTCCTGAAATATTATAGAGCAATTTCAACCACTAGATAGTATTAGATATATAATTATACAAGTTTGTCGTACATAGACCAGAGCCGAGAGTTTTCAATTACAGGTTCATTTATTATTCCTGTACAATGAAAATCGGTCTTCTGTATGGCTGAAAGAATTACCCAAAACTTATAGGCATACAGAATAATAGGGACGAGTAATAAAAACAATTAATCTAACACTGAGATTATGTAACAACACTGAGATATGATTTAAAAACGTACTAATCTCAATGGACAGGAAGTAACAGTCTAGCTTATTAGAGACGCGGTGATACCAGCATCAGATTCGAGGTTTAGTGAACTGATCTTAAAATACAGGTCGCTGTCAGATGATGGGCAGTGTTGACTACAACAAGCTCCAAAGGTGGGGCAGAACACTCATAAGGATTCGTGGCGCCGATTGCCTCAGATTTTGTCAGCCTATATTAAAATAATATTAACATTATAAAGTAAAACACGTTGAAAATCATTTGAGGTGTTTCACCCATCCTCAGTTTCATTTTCCCTATAATTCTGATGATTATTAATAATTGAAATTTCTCCCTGAAAATGGTTATCACACAGTTTTATCTGGGTTAAACTCATCTCATAGGGAGCAGGTAAAAAAGATTAAATTAGGGTAATGAAAGTGAGGGTGGCTACTGTTTTAAAGGGTTTGCTAGTAGCTGTAGTAGTACGCACCTGTTATGAAGCGTTGCCCCCTATCAAATGGTTTAAGGGATATTTTATAATTTCTAAATCTCAAGAAGGAAACTATAAGATAGGATTTTCCAATATTTTATTTCCTAACGGATCAAAATTATTATGAAAATTACTATGTTGTGAAAGCACAGAATAAAGTTTAAACACTTATTTGGATTCAGATTCATCTTGCTGGTTGTGTGGATAGAACCTAATGAACACCAAAAACATTAAATTGGAATACATGTTATATAAGAAATATCCACAATAAAATGAGATTGGCGGCCTAAAGAGCTTTGTCAAAATAGACTAAATACATTTTATATAAGAAATATCCACAATAAAATAAATTTGACGGCCTAAAAGGCCTTGTCAAAAAACTAAACCTATCGTGTACTAACTAATAAAGGAATAAACTACTGATAACTACTTATAAAAATACTTGGGCATCCACAAAATCCTTAAACAACTCTCCATTTGTCGAAAACCTGCTCCTCCAAATGTACTCTACTAAGTAAATTTCGAACTTAGTAGTTAATACAAATGCGGCCAATTCGTCTTCTCATGTCTCTTTTTATTTTCGACCAGTGGGATTCCATACTTTGGGTATGAACCATTTTTATCTCGCGGGCTCACAAAATTTATGGAGTGGTTTACCTTAAAGTGGTGAAACCCTAACGAATCTAAACTTTGGTAACCTCTCCAGCTATCTGTGACCGCGGTGGTTCCACGTTTAATGTTTACGGCCAATACCGGTCATAAAGTTGTGGCATCTATTTTATCCACTACAGATAAAAAACATTTTTTGGTTGACCTATCTATACCACCAACTATCAAACGGGTCTTTGTTACATTACATCTGTTAAACTTCTGCGCCCAACTGCGCTTTCATCCACCTCTACTATTGCGTTTGTCCTCCCAGTCTTTTCGCTGTTCTCAATCAGTCAATTTAAAATTAAATTCCGAAAAATATCTAGAATTTTTGTTACGGATTATGGCATAATTCGGTTTCCCGTTTAGAGTGTTTCGGGGATACTTAAATAAGCAGCCCCCTAACACTAGCACAATCATGTCCAAGGCACTTTTACTAAATTGAACACAGATTTCATTCTCAAAAAAAAAACTTTTATTCGACAATTTCGGTTCCAATGGCGATAAACTGGTTCTTTGCCAACGCCTGGGAAACAAAAAGAAACAAAATGCAAAATAAGTCAATTAAAAATCGGTCAAAGTGTACACAGCTTGTTTACAGAAAGATAACTGAATCT
Organism: Triatoma infestans; assembly: GCA_011037195.1. Classification (NCBI taxonomy): domain Eukaryota; kingdom Metazoa; phylum Arthropoda; class Insecta; order Hemiptera; family Reduviidae; genus Triatoma; species Triatoma infestans. Next base: position 37,515 of record JAAEAF010000658.1, on the reverse strand, counting down.
GTATGTACTTAGTAACTGTTGGGATACGAATGATCAAGAAATTTTGTCCCTTAAATCATGTCATCATGTTTCTCAATCATGTTGGGGGGCAGGTAAAAAAGGAATTTACTGCTTGGTCAGACAATAGCCGGTGGTAATCCAGTTAGAGAGTCTATAACTGGTGAACTAGTTACCTGCCTCCTATGAGATAAGCTTAACCCGTTTTATCTTGTATATTACTGTAGCTGTAATTTTTATGTGTATCATCTTTAGTTATTCTAAAAAATATGGTAAAACAAGTGGTTAAACGTGATCTCAGTGTTGTACAAGATGTATTCTATATTGTTTGAACAAATTAACAAATTAATTTCTAAATGTGTTGAGATGGATGCTTTCTGAAGGGGTTCAGAACAATTTGAAGCCGCTGTTCAGAAAATAATTGTTTAACTCATTACGCTTGCATTGTTTTAAAAATTTACTCTATTGTTGGAATTTCTTCTTGTTTTAGTGATATTTTAATTGATAGATTATAGAATTAAATCATTATTCACCAAAACAGTAGAGTCAGACCCCCCTTACTAGATTAATCTAGACATCTAGATTAATTCTTAAAACATGGCCCAGCATAATCAGTTCTTTCCTATATATATGCATTCTTAGAATACTTAAACAGTGGCTAAAAATTTGTTTTAACATCTTAAATAATATACTTCTCAACATATTAAAAAATGTACTTAGTGTTTTATTTAGTTCAAAAATACAGGATAAACCCTGGGAAAGAAACTTTCGATTTATAATAATAATTCGTACTATAACTGAAGATGAGCCACTATAATCTATAGTATATAAAAATTATGGCTAAGTAATATCTTCTTCAAAAGCGCTACAATCCTGAGGGATCTTGGATTCAGCTAGTGGCTTCCACAAGAAGTGGCCTTTTTTGGTTCCTCTTAAATTCCATCGATCCAATGTCACCCTTGGGTGCCACCCGGACGGGGAAGTCGTATAGAACTTTACTTAAAAAGCTTTTTTGGTTATCTAAAAGCATCCTTCTTTCAGATGGCGCTGTATAGCCTGACCATCTGTATCTATGTTAAAACAAATTTTAGGATTATTTAATAATCATCAAGAATATTTGTCTTCAAACAGAAGATGAATGATGCTTCTAAAACGTTTCTTTAAAATTAATGTAATCAGAACCGTACATTCTAAGGAACTGACAATAGTTGAGAGGGATGGATATCTACGAGCTGGATGACTTGGTCTATAATGACTAGCTTTAAAATCCCGAATGCTTTTTCTAGAAAATCTCTGTGAAATTGAGGTATTGAGGTATTTCTTGGCCACTTTGAATCAAACTTTTCCAGTTTTTAAATACCGTCCAAGTTTTCTACGAGATAGTCAAACAGAACAGAATTTTGAACTCTATGGGGCATATCTATTTTTTGCATAGACACAGAGCAGAACAGGAAGTATATACATATATATATAAAAGGAAGATCATTTTAATTCAAAATAATATATAAATTACCTTTTGTTAAAACCAGTTCTCTAGGATGCTCTTTTCTGCAACGACCATTTGCCATTCTGTATCCTCTATCACATTCTCTGAATGGGACGATGATCATCATCTGAACCGGAAACGATATACTTAATGATGCCAGTGAAAGCAGCAATAATACTAGCAGTAACAGAAACTTCATGTTGCACTGAAAATATGTGAACCACTTCACAGTATGTTGAATATCGAATGTCTGTTGTATTGAAGGAGGAAAAATCAATTATATATATTCCTATTTCGTAGATAATGTCCTGACCTTTATGTAGAAGATAATGTACAGATCATCGGTGTATATTATTAAACAGTTATTCTAAACATCTAAAAAATGAATCTGTCCCACCCCCAAAATTCGTTGTGAAACACTCACACAACTTTCTCGTACAAAAGAATGCCAAATAAAACAAATACTGGCCAATTTTGTTTTAACTTAAACTTTTACACATTTGTCGTAACATAAATATAGAGGTTCATGAGCAGACAGACGTCTGTCTACCCTGGATAGATTACACTGAACGCCAGAAGTGAGCGCCAATAATATTGAACCAACCACCCAAAATTATGTGATGGTTTTTATGTCTAAATAAGTTTAATCTGTTTCTACAGATAAGTTTATATCGGTTAGTATACCAAGTTTAAAGAAAATTTTTTGGTCGTTTTTCAAGAAAATTCCGGGAAACCGCAATAATCTATTGTTTTTTAAACAAATTTGATTTTGAGGCTTCATGAAATGCAATAAGCATGCTGAATTAGCGATAAAACGGTTGGCTAAATACAGTGCGGAAAATCATTTAATAATGAACGTGTCAAAAACACAGTAATTAGTCTTCTCACTGAAAGAAGAAAAGGTATGACGGTGCGCTATCTAGGTATAATACTAGATACTTAATTAAATTATGGTGCTTTAATTGAGAAAAAATGTGAGAAATTAAGTAGACTGTGTACTTTGATTAGACGACTGACTGACGTACTGACCATTGAAGGACTGAAGATGGCCTACTATGCGCTGTTCCATTCAGTCATGACTTATGGCATAATGTTGTGGGGAAGCGCACCTCAAGCGGTGAATGCGTTCAAGTATCAGAAGAAGATAGTGAGAATAATATGCAAGGTTAGAAAGGAGACAAGTTGTCGCGAACTATTTCCGCGATTACGCTTTCTAACACTACCCTGCTGCTATATCCTTAAATGTGCCGTATTTGTAAAAGAAAATCCAAACAAGTTTAGGCGTAGAGAGGAACTACATAACATAAAGACAAGGCAAAACAACTTATTGGAGGTGCGTGCACATCGGACTTCCAAAGTCGGAAAAAGTCCACTATTATGGCCGCTAAAATCTATAATTGTTTGCCTGAGTCTTTTGCTTCAGGTGAGCCTATCAAAAAATAGATTTAAAAAAAAACTTAAAAAATTATTTACAAGATAACAATTATTACTCCATAAACGAGTACCTCTGTAATTGATGGGAACATTTTTTTCACACTGTTCTGTACCATTGGTGCAGAGTGAATAAAGTATCTATCTATCTATCTATCTATCCACACGGCTTTCTCTTTCTGTTAATACGAATTTAAAAAAAAGTAGTGTCAATTCTCTTAAACCTTGAATTTTTCTAACATAAATATATGTCGTACTGGAGGTATATATTGGGTTGGCGACTGAAATGTAATTGGTGATGTTGTTGTTGTACTGTAGGTGGCATGAGCGGTTTAGTAAAAGGGCTTGTATGTATGTTTGAGATAGAAGTATTAGTAATAATCCAGAGAGCACCACTATTTTTAAAATAGATATATTCTCTAAGAGAAATTAAGTTACTTTAAAATATCACTTAAACTCACTTAAACAGTAACTCTTATGATATAACTTAAAACTGGTACAGTTCTGATGTGTTCTCCTTGGTGTCTACAACAAGTCTGGCTTTAAAAGAAATGTCTTCTGATTGTTCGTTCAGTTCCTCCCCTGTGAGGAGAAGGGGGTAGTACAATGCTATCAAGGTTGATCAACTTTTCCAATAACTGTACTATTCTACCTGAAATGTCCTTTTGCAAGGGAATTGTCACAAATTCTTGATATTTTTGATTTTTTTCAAATTAATATATTTTTATGTTTCTTGCATCCATCACACGACCATGACAGTAGTTGTAGTCCAGTAGACAGCGCTAATAACTTAATAATATAAAATTCTTTAAGTAGTTCGTCGCTTCTTTTGTTACCTGCTCTGCTGTCATAATTTGTTTTGTTGACGTTTATTTCGACGCAAGACCAAGCGTCCGCTACTATATTATTGATGCTTTTTTGTAAATTATTTGGTAATTAAATTCTTCTAGTTTCATCAACGTAATACTCTTGAATTTGGTTCTATTAGGGAAAAGGGAGCCATTGAAGAGGTCTGTGGTCGTAATATATTTCAAAAGGTCGCCCGTATAAGTAGGGTCTGAAATATTTAGTACCCTTTACTATAATAATTCATTTACTATAACTGATAATTCCGTTTCTGTATCGTTCAGGGTTTCCGTTTTTTTTTGGCTTTTTTTTATGTTTTAAAACCGGTCTTAAAGCAAAATTGCTCGCGCCTGTCGTTAAAATGAATTCCTTGGAAAAGTCGGGGAATTGCAAGATTGGTTCGTGCATCAGTAAATTTCTACATGTATTTTAGCAGATTACATAGTCTATATCATTTATGTTTATAGTGCTGCCTTTTTTTAAACGTTTTGTCATAGGTTTTCTGAACGCGCGAAATTTGGGATCAATTTTCTGTAATAACCTAAGAGTTTTAAAAAGCCTTTTATTTGTTTAGTCGTTTTGGGGATAGGATATGTTTGTATTAATTTTAATTTTGTGTGTGTGTGTGTGTGTGTGTGTGTGTGTATGTATTTGAACAGCATAGCTCAAAAACGAAAAATCGTAGAAAGTTGAAACCTAATATTTCGTTTAGTTATCACCATAGGATCCGACGGGTGGGCCATCTGTCAAAATTCCTTAACCGGAAGTACCACTTTACTAGATTTTTTTTTTACGTTTTTGCGATTTTCACAAAAATGGCTCCAACGATTTTCTTCAAACATTTTATATCAACTACAACTTTTATTTGAAATATTTCTCTGGAAAAATTCATTTAAGGGTGCTAATGGGGGAGGGGTGGTGTTAGGTTTTTCATCTAAAGTGCTATTTCAGTTTATTAGACAATTCCGTCATCTAAATAATGTTAATTAGAATTGAATATGTGGTTGAAATTCCGAGTTTGAAAAAAATCGGATAACCGGAAGTGCGTTTACATTACCACTTTACTAAATGATTTTTTTTACTTTTTCGCGATTTTCTCAAAAATGGCTCCGACGATTTTCTTGAAATCATTAATATAAACTAAACATGTAAAGACCTATATCATTTATATAAAACATTTCTTTGGAAAAATTCATTTAATGGCACTTTTAGGGAAGGGGTGGGGTTACAGCTTCCTCTAAAGTGGTATCATAGTTGATTATACAATTCTGTCATCCAAACAAAATTAATTAGAAATAAATAGATTCCTAAAATTCCGAGTTTTAAGAAAATTAGTAAACCGGAAGTGCGTTTTTACTGAACAGTTTTTCAGTTTTCGACGAATTTCGTTAAATTTGGTGCACTAGCTATAAAATATTAAAACTATAAAATTTGTCAATTGTAATTCTGAGAACTGGAGTAAGAGAAAGTTGTTTGAGGTTTCACTCCAGATTTTTTTTTCTGGGAAGATGTGACATCAGACTTTCCTCTAATGTGTCTTTTTTGAAAATTTTGTGTTACCATATTTCGTATCGGTTTTAGGTTTCTTTTTTTTGTTTTTTTTTAGTTTTCCGCATTTTTCAAAACAAAAAAAAAAAATATCTTTTTTCTTTAAGTTTCGTGTATTAACTATGCAAATACAAAGCCCTATCACTTTTGTTTCGAACTTTTTTCGAAAAATTGATTTTAAACTATTTTAAAGGCGCTGGAACAAACATGTTTACATCGAAAGTACCGCAGAATATGCCAATGAGAACTATTGTAAATTGCCGTGAGAAAATGTTTTACACTAGACTTTTTATTTTTACTTTCTCTTACTGCTGGTTAGAGAAAATATTACAATTGTGTCAAATTTTCGAAATCGATTTTTTACCCGGATATACAGGATTTGAGGTAACCTCAGTGCGAAAAATAAAACAAGGTTTTAGTTGTTTGTTTGTGTGTAAGTGTGTATGCTATCACCACCGCTTGTAACAAGTTTTTGGCCAAAACCTATTGACCGGAAGTGCGACTTTAGTGTATTTTCCCCCCCACTCCCTTGCGATTTCGCAAATGGCTCCAATGATTTTCTTTAAAGTACGTATACCTACTATTTACCTATCATTTTTATTTGAAGCATTTTGCCAAGGAAAATAGCTGCAAAAACATAGACTCATAGACTATTCCTGCTGAAAACCATTTTATCGAACTCAGGGAACTTTGAAACATGTATTTCCGGCAAAAACCTAAAATCGAAAGTTAGGCAGAATCACAAATACTTCCTTTAAAGCAAGCAAAAGTATATTACTTTCCTGAATTATTATCAAGACGTTTGTTTGTTTTTTTATTAATTTATTTTATCATTAAATCTAATATAATTCTTAGAAAAGAAAAATAAAGAAGCTAACGAGGTTATCACTATTTGTGTTTTTATATATTTTGGGTTTATCACAATAAGGAAAACGTATCGAAAAATTGCATAGAACATAAATTATTGTGCATTCTTTTGTCCACTAATACGATTCTTTTCTTTATTTTATATATATACATATATTTGTACTGATGTAGTACTTTAAACTGATATTTGTACTGATGTATATATAATTTATTTTATATATATATATATATATATTTTTTTTTTTTTTGTAATTTATTTATTGTAATACAGTACCAACACAAAATGTGTTTTGCACATATATATAAATAAATAAATATATATATATCTTATCATATGATTGATACTGAACCAGACAGTTGTGCGAGATTCTTGTCAAATTTTCGAAATAGAGTTTTCATCAAAAATACATGTTTTGAGATCCCCTGAGTGTGGAAAAAATATTTGTATCGAGTGGTTTGTGTGTGTGTGTGAACAAAATATCTCAAAAAAAAAAAAATTCGCAGGAAGCTGAAACGTGATATTGTGTTTAGGTACTAACACTCATCTCTGACACGAAGTTTTCAGGCAAAATCTACCAACCGGAACTGCAACTATACTATTTCCCCCCCGCCCACGCAATTTCGTAATTTTCTCGAAAATGGCTCCAACGTTTTTCTTTAAACTTTGTTTACCGTTTACATACATAATATACCTATCACTTTTAATTGAAACATTTTCCTGGGAACGGCCTTTTTTTTCTTCTTTTTTTTGGAGATTTCTGGGGAATCAGTAGCTATACTTTAAAGTACTACATCAGTACAATGTATGGTTCAAGCACCTATATTAATACTAATTTGTAATAGAAACTTGAGAAGAACACTAAATTTGAAGAAAATCGGTCATCCAGAATTGCGACTTTACAGAAAAGTTAATTTGGAGTTTTTTTAAGAAAGGACAATGATTTCCATTAAACTTGGATCACCAACTGACAGTGAGATGTATAAACATATCACTTTTATTTGGAACATCAAAAAAAATTAAAAAAAAAAAAAATGATATTTTATAGGTAGTTCTGTGGAATTTGTGGCAATAACTTTCAAATGTTTTCAAATGGGGTTTGTTCAATGATATTGGAGCTCTCTTCTGGACTGTAATGTAATAATTTCTATTACATGCCTGGGCAATAGCCTCTCCATGGACCTCTGTAATTTTTATATTAAGACAAATGTGTCAGGTTTTAAGTTTAAAGAAGTTCAATATAGTTTAATATATAATATAATATATAATAGTATAATTTATTAAATATAAAATAATTACAGTAAACTCCCGATTATCCGGGCTAATGGTGGGAAGAGGCGGCACAGATAATCGAAAAACACGGATAATCCGAACTATAATTATTTATATCTAAAATACAACATAATTATACATTTTTAAGGCAGACAATTATTTTAACATGTTTAATGCTCATTATTATTAAAAAAAAAATCTGTGATTTTGGTTTGTTTGCAGGAATATTTTAATGATTTTTTTTTAATATCAGTTCGAATTTTTCTAAGAGTTATTATGTCGTTATACTCGAATTCCCATTGGTTGATGTACACCTCCAACAAAGTGTCAATAGAATTCTGGGCCGTTTTGTGATTAATGCGATTGATAATTTCTTCTTCTCCACTTTCAGCTTCATTCTCTAATGTAGGGAGCAAATATTTACACTCCAGACACCCCCCACTACTCGCTTCAAACATCTAAATACGAAAACGTGCGTACTTATGGGATGCGTAATCACGAAATCGAGCAAATATTTAAAAAATACATAATTATTTTTTTAAATTAAATTCACGCACGGATAATCCGCAAACTGGATAATCCGCACACGGATAATCGGGAGTTTGCTGTATATATATATATATATATATACATAATTGTATTAACAGTAATAAAGAGAAAGTAGTAAAATAATAGATAATTGGCAGTTATTTGTATCCTTTAATTGTGATAATTAAAACAATAAATTATCTTCTTTTTTTTCATATTTCCAGATAGTTATAGAATTTTTTTTTTCTTTTTTTTTCTCATACTACGAGAGGAGAATATTTACATACTTTCTCGTATGTTAAATTCCAAACAACTCTATTCTACCGACCGACATATACCACCTTGTGAAATTTAAAAAAAAAAAATTATTTGTATTAAAAATGTAATTACTAATAATAATAACAAAAACCAACTTTATACGCCTTCTGTTATATATATATATAAGCAAGTAGAAAAGTTAAGTAATTGAAATATTTACATCCTGTAATTACGAATACAAAATATAGGTATTACATTTTTTTCCTATTCCCATATGACGTTGTTAATGATTATTAATAAGATTAAAAGTACATAAAACAAATATATGTACAAAGTAATTTTTTATAATTCTATATATATATATGATATTTAGAAAGAAAAAGCGTAAGAGAACTCTCTTGTATAATGAAAGTACTAAGTAATTATTTTATATCCCCCCTTTTATAAACATGTCTCTTTCATTTAGCTTTCATTAATTTATTTAATTAATTTTCATTTTTTGTATTTCCATTTTCTTTTCTTTTCTATTTTTTTGTCCCATTGTTTTTTATTGTATACACATTTATTTCTTCTTAATTTCTTTCAACCGGGGAAAAACTTTTTTTCTCGTTGTTTTTTCCTGAAACCAAAGATAAGAATTAAAGCATTAGGAATTAAAAAAAATTGTAATTATTTTCTTTCTGGACAGAAGATTGTAAAAAAAAAAAAAAAAAAATGAAATAAAATCTGGAAAGAAACAAACACACGACTTTCACGTACTTTTTAATATCGTTTTATAAATAAAATGGCAATTTTTGTTTTAACTTTAAATTTTAAGTATCAAGTGGTAGGAGATAAGTACCAAAAACTAGTAATCTTGGCCAATACAGAAATGATGATTATATTATGGCCCATGTTAGAGCGATCTAAAAACATTGAACACCATTTGAAATTAATGCCACTCAAATTCGGCACAACTTGCCAAAATAATTTTTTTTTTTTTTGGAAGAGGTTACAAATTAAAAGTGATGGATTTATATCTGTGTAGTTAGCATACCAAGCTTAAAACAAAATCATTAAAGAAAATTTCAAGTTTGCGAGAAAATTCACGAAAATTCACAAACCTATTCTATAAAGTTGGTTAACCGATTTTTCTATAAATTTGGAATTCTATCAATGTTTCCACAGTGTATTAATATTATGTAAGTGATAAAACTAAGATTATATTGAAGTGGTACTATAAAAGAAAAGCAAATGGTCATGTTTTATATATATATTGTAATATGTACATCTTTGAAAGAATTAATAAATATAAATTGTATCAAAATATATCCTTGATAAATATTTTATGATTGTAAAGTAGGGAATTTTTCCAATGTATATATTTATAAAGTTGGGTTTTTGAAGGTTGAAAGGCACAAAAGAAACAGTTAGTTGAGTCAGAGATATCTGGCCTACCCCTATCTCCCCTAGGGAGGGAGGTCAGTTCAAAATTTATACCGTAAAAGGAGTGAAATCTGTCATTAGAAAAAGCCATGTTACAGTAGTGAGGGGTGCAAGTACTCCAAGAAACCCAACCTTCTTCAACTTGGAATATATGTAAAATATGTAAGTTTTATAAAAAGCTATTTCTCTCAAATGATAAGACACTTATCTTATTGTACCTCAATATTGTAATTATTAATTTTTGACATATAGTGTTTATTTTAATTATATATTTTGAATCTATATATTTAGTTGTTTTTTCATCCTCTGCAACTTTTGTACAAACACAGACCTCACGAGATCCCTTCAGAGAAGATTCCAAATATGAATTATAATAATTAATTTTTAATTAACATATTTCATTAACCCCCCCCCCAATACAATCAAATTATTATATAGATATCAATGAGCCTCGTGAAATTGTATCGCCGCTCACATTTTGTTTCATAATATTGGTAAATTCTTATATCAAGACGGTAAATGGGTATAGAGCATGTGAAATTGCCAGGATGAAGGAGCGAAAAACATTTGGCGTTCTCTCGCTCTAACTATCCCATTCTCTTCCATTGTCTCTTCTGTTGCTGATACTCCCGGAGTTTGAGAATGTTGATAAGGATGGTAGTACATTGTAGTATACGGTGCATGGTACTATGGATCTACGAAGTCGGTGAAGATTTCCATTCCTCCCACTTCCCACACAGCAAGTCTATTGTTTTAGTAAGGGCACATCCTGGCATATACATATATATATATATAGGGAAGAGAGGCACCAGATTTATCTAAGTGTACTATTCGTGTCCTAGTTAACTCTCTGCTCTTATACTAGTGACAAGGATGACGGCAAAACAACCAAATCTCTCCTCCTTCCTAAATCTCTTCTACTACTCCTATTAACATGCATACATATAAAGTGGGTGGAGGCGGTAAGGAGACACAGTGTTTGGTTCGTTAGTTTGGTGGCAGCATTTGGAAGCTAGTTCTTGTTGGCAGAGAGAGGATGAGGGAATTTGTTTAGATAGTGAACGAGGAATTGAAATTAATGCAGTGAGGAAATTTTCCAAATTTTATTATAAAATTAATATGGTGATTATGATCGTAATTATTATATAATTATTTTGAATAAACTATTAGATTATCAGATAAATTTGCATACAAATTACCAGCTTTAGACTAATATTCAAATCAAAATTCACACTCGTCACTAGGTCTATTTCTTTGGTATGGTTCTTAATTAAACTTAATTAAATTCATTAAACTTGCAATATTTACTAAACCTGAGCGAACCGCAAAGCTTCAAGTGTATTGTGGTGCTGGAAAAAAATTAGTTTAGCGTGTTTTGTGGAGTCTACGTCATTGCATTTTAAAAATGTAATTTGAGTTTGTGTAATGTTTTGGCGCTTCCTTCTGGATTATTGTGTAAACATATTCTATTTCTAACTGCCAAGGGAGTCAATTTGCCGCCCCATCATCACTATATATATGTTAGAACAATTGAGTAAAAATTGTCCAAGATGAAAATTTGTACATTTTATTTATAATAGAGAAAAACATTGATTTCAATAATTACAATAAGTGTGGCTGCTCAATTACATTGAGTTGCTGAAACACAGCATACTAATCAATTCAGAGAACAATGGTTGGATAGGAATAATGCGTAGTATTTACTATACACAAACCGAAACAAATATAACACCTAATAGAGGAGAATAAGCGCTACATATACATAGACTAAAGTTAAATAAATGTGTAAGTCAAGTAATCATTGCTGGTCACGTCCCATATATGTGGTGGTGGATTATACCGAGTGAATCAAGTATGATTGTCTCAGCAATCTCCCACAGAAAGCTTTGGTCAATTCCCAACCGATCAAAAAAATACACTCGCGGTCTTAGGTATTGCCCCTCTACTTCCAAACCAGAGTCCCTTCACTTGGAACTGGCGTTCACCAAACCTTTCCCGGTCTTTTCCTTCAGGTGAGAGATACATGTTTCGTATATGTCCCTCTTCTCTGAATCAACTTTCCTCCCCTGCCCTGAATTATTGGATTCAAAGCGAACTGTAGGATCAATGAAAGGGCCTCATTTCCGCCGTTCTTGATCGCCACAATGTCAGCGAAACGATTAGTACCTGCTGTATCTAGGCAGTGTACTTCGTCGAAGCAAGTGTACCCCTTATTACTTAATATTGGCGCTATCTACCAGGTTATGGTGGCTGCGGGTGACAAGGGACATGTTGTTGGAATAATTTCCCAATACATGAGCTGAGGGTTTCGTACTCACTACCGCATTTGCGACAGTGGCCTGACCGCCGACCCCCGGAATCAACTCTATGGTCTCTGGGCAATAGACCAATGTTGAAGTGGTGCTTCCCACTGACATCTGACTAAACCTAATCACCGAAAACGTCGGGGGGCAATAGCTTGGCAGACGTAGTGCAATATAAGAAAGTCGTGTGAATGTTTCACAACAGATTTTGTGTGTGTGTTTGTGAGTGTGTGTGTGTGTGTGTGTGTGTGTGAGTGTGTGTAATATTTACGCCAACTAAAGCGGTTAATTAAAAATTTGTTTGAAAAAAAAATTATTATTTAAATCTATTAGTAAAGCGTGTAAGCTAAATATATAAAAAATAAATTATTTTTATTTTATTTATTTATTTTTATTCTTATCCTAAAGAATTTCTTCCAATAAATAGGGCATTACTAAGAATTTTCCTTTATGTTTTCAAACTAAACCAGTGTAAAATTCCACCATTTCAAGTAATCCGATATAGTGCGGTTTTCCAATGGTTTACCATCAAAGTGGGCGAGTTTATTCTTCGACTATGAATTCAACTGTTATCCGTTTTCTAGACGATACAAATAAATACTATCTTTTCCTTTGCCTGGAATTAATGGAATTTCCAGTATGTGCCTTGCCTTGGGTGTTCTATAAAATACTTGGATGTATATAAATACAATTTACATTTTATTCTAAAATAATGATAATGGTTTTCCCAAACGTTTTTACAGCGTACTTACTCACTTTCAAAAAACACAGGCCATTCTTTTATTATTTATTCAATATATATTATCTAACAGAAATTGTATATTGGGAAAACCTGATGTGAAACACTCATACAACTTTTTCTTCTTTCTGTTAGTACAATTATATAAATAATAAGTTTTCTTTAAATTCAAATATACATATTTCTCTTGACGTAAATTAACAGGTGGCGAAACGATCCGGTACTAATACTAACCTTAGCACGTGGAGAAGTGATTATATTGTGGCCCAGTAGAGCGCACCAGAAACACTGAACCAATTCCACATTTGAAATTTAACGCCACAAAATCCCCCCCAACTATTACAAAAATCAATTTTTTTTTTTTTTTGTAAAAATGTTTTATGAATAATGTGATAAGTTTAATAACTACACAGTTTAAAGGAAATCGTAACCGATTTTTTTTGTTGAGAAAATTCCAAAACCAATTCTGTAAAGCCTTAATTCCATTTAACCGAATTTGATCAAATGTGGAATTCTGGCAATACTTCTAATGTATATTAATTTTATATAAATGATAGAACCATATATATTATATTAAAGTGGTACTTTATAGGAATACGTAACATTACTGTTGCCTCAGTACCTTCCAAAATAAATCAATTTTCCCGGGAAAATGTTTTAAATAAAAGTGATAGGCAGTCGTTTGTTTGATGGTATACGAAGTTTAAAGAAAAAAAAGAAAAGTTGTAACCCATTTTCGGAAAAATCGCAAAAAACTGGGAAAAAAAAAACATTCAGTAAAGTAGCACTTCCGGTTGATGGATTTTGGCCAAAAACTTCGTATCAGATGTATCTATAAACGGAATATCAAGTTCGAAATGCATCAGATTTTTTCGTTCTTGATTCTTGGGATATTCTGTTCATAACATTTTTTTTTTGTACTCAGTATATCTAAAAATAGGTATTTCCGGTAAAAACTCAATTTCGAAAATTTAGAAGCAAGAGAAATATTATATACAATATATCGTGTGATATGAAACATTCACACAAGTTTACTCTTAACGCAATTATTTCATTTCTAATTGATAAATCTTTTTCAAACTTGGAATCTTTACTAAATGTTTGTTTGACATTAGCCAGATAATACTAATAATACATTTAAAGATATAAAATCTGCTAGAACTTTGCTACACTTACCCCTACTTCTGACAACCCTGGAAAAGTTGTAAAGTAAGTCTAGCTCAGATTCTCCATAACTTTCCAAAGATCGGTTTTACTGGGAAAAAAACTTGTTTCCTTGTTACCCATAAAAGTGAGAGGCTTAGAGCTTAGGGTCTGTGCTATCAGTAATTCAAATATAAATGTATTCAGGGAATCATAAAACATGTAATTCCAATGAAAAACTCAATAATAAATTAATAGATATCTGTATTTATAGTTAGTGTATCAAGTTTCATGAAATACGTTAGTGTTTCCAATGGAGAAAAATCACTGAAAACTGAAATTCAAGCTCGAAATTTTGGCCACACAGTTAATATTATATTATATTAATATTAATATTAATATATAGACTATAGAATCGTATAAAATAAACTAAAACAATACCTTACAAGAGGGAAGGGATTAGCTAAGTAATGGATTAGCACTGGACTCCCATGCGAAGATTTCGGGTTCGAGTTCAGTGATGCTGCCCTTAATTTTCACTTCCTAGAAGCCTCTACAGTTCACTGTGCGGTGATGGAAAGAAAGTGTTGTTTGTTTGTAATATGAGAAGGCTGCCTGGAGGCCGGCAGTGTACTGATAAGCCCTCCTTCCCAAAATGCTACCTATATGTATCTTTAACTAAATACACACATAAACAAAATTTATATAAACTGTACAAACAAAAGTTATAGCAAGGAGTTTGATTTACAAAACAAAAATAGATATACAATTTACTCTTACATAACAGAACAGAAATATTTCAGAGTATTTTAAGATTTAAAGAAATTAAATATAATTCATGTAAATATTTACATTACTGTGCAATAAAACCTAAGGTTGAAATAAACATAAAATTAACTAGAAATTAATGTTTTTTAATTTAAGTGATTTTTGTACGAAAAAATATAAATAATTAATTTTGTGCTCATCTCCTATTACAAGTATGTGCTCAATATTTTCCTTTTTGGTATTGTTTACCAATAAATATTTACTGAAATAATCATTTCTAAACATTGAGAATATAGGGCACTCCAGTATGAAATGTAGAATATCATCTGTATCAGGGACATTTTTCGTGGTAGCCTGCTTCATTTTGTTGTATTCGGCCGGTTTCGGGCGTTTGCCCATCTTCAGGATGCGATTGTCAGACAGTGTGATAACACAGACTTGCACAGAGCAAATTCAGTTTATACACTGACTTGAATTTGCTCTATGCAAGTCTGTGTTATCACACTGTCTGACAAATGCATCCTGATGATGGGAGAACGGCTGAAACCGGTCGAAGACCACAGAATGAAGCAGGCTACCACAGAAAATGTCTCTGATGCTTTCCAGCTCTGCCGAACCAACCACCACAACAAATATCATTTGTCTGATTCAGATCACATAAATACAGAGATCTTCGCTATTAAATTTAAAGATATCATTATTGATACTAATCTTAGTGATTTTCTTACTGGTCAGTCGCAGCTGAAGTGTTAACCTTATTTTATTAATATGTATATTGAGTTCCATGTATTTCTCAGACAGTCCTTAACTGCTTACATTTCTATAATATAAGTTAAAATTAGAATTTACGACTTTTTGAATGTCCATACTTACTAAGTGATTTTTTTAGTTTTTCTACAGAACTCTTTCCATTTTTTACTATTAACTCTAAGTTTTGATTTATCCATATATCTTCGGCTCCTATTATACTAAGAAGCTTCTTAAGTTCACGGGCCCAGTTAAATGGCATTGTTTGGGTATCCACTGTTTCTACCATCATAAATAACATAATTTTTGCAGCTGCCAATCAGCCATACTTAACAATTTAATCCACCAACCATACATTCTATTGAAGATTTTGCACAAAACATGAGTGCGGTTGGCTTCCAGGCGGACATAAGCATTAGGAGTATTGGGCGGCAATCGCAACAATTGTTTGAAAAACTTCAGTTGACCAATCTCAATTAAATCTGGATACTGACAAATCCTCGGCCATGTACAAAAGAATACTCTGTGACATCGCGTCGAATAGTGTTCCATGCATCCTCTTAGTGATCCATGCATCCGATTTCGCGCTACGATACATACTTAAATGAATTTTCTCTGAAAAATATTTCAAATAAAAGTTATAGTTCTTTACATGGGTAGTTAATATACCAATTTGAGAAACACGCAGAAAACTAAAAATTTTTCTTCGGTAAAGTGATACTTCCGGTTGATCGATGTTGGAGCAATTTTTTTTTTTTATTTGAGTTATATTGACGACACACTGACAGACTAATTTCTAAATTTTTTTTTGGACTCAGGGGAAACTCACTTTTCCAAAATATGACACGATCGCAATACTTTCTCTTACAGAAGTAAGGGAAAATTAAAAATCGTTGGACCAGTTTTCAAGAAACATTCCGAAAAACTTAGAAACCAATTTTGTAAAGTCGCATTTCCGGTTATCCGATTTTCCTCAAAAGTGGAATTCTAGTAATGGATTTAACATACTTTAATGAATTAGTTGATAAAACAGTATATTTGACTGAAGTGACACATTTTTTTGGAAAATTTGCAGTTCCCCATGCAGTATCCTGGAAAAAATAAGATTTTTATGTGTATAGTTAGTATGCAAAGTTTAATGCAAACCGTTTGAGCAATATTTACTTTTTTGGGATATTGCGTGTAATAGTACCACAAAGATAATGCAACCATAGCAGAGAGAAAAGAGACCCTCTATGGTTAACAGAGACTACTCTCTGACTTAGGCAGGCTAGAGTGGGAAACCTGTGTATATAAGCCAGTGGGAATCTATCTAAAGTACCTATCATATACTACAACTGTACACCAGTCATCGCATCGTGTCATATCTCTACTCTCACCATTCATTCTATCATTTTCATTATAAAGTCGGGTGCAGTTAGTGTAAACTTAGCTACATTATATTAGTGTCAGCATATCTCGTTCATTTAATCAAACCTAATTTCTCTCCTCAAAAACGCCATTATATTGTGATAACTTTGTTTCATAATCAAGGAACTTCAATATTTTGAGTATTTATGGTAAAAACTCAATTTCAAAAAAATTCGACATTATCCCAGTTTTCTTCCAGCAGCAAGAGAAACGAACATGGAAGTGGTGAATTTATGAATAATGGAGGTAATAATAGAACCAAAGAAATATTGTAGTTTGTGCTGCATTAAATTCCCCCAGATATGGGGATGAGAAGACAATGGGAAAGTGTTTTATACCTTGCAGAACTGCACCACAATGTATCTTGTAAGTGGGTTATTTTTCCACATGAAATATTAAAGTGAAAATGAAACCAGTAATTCTATAAATATCTTTCTACAGTTTTTAGTTACTTAATTCAATATTTTGCAGCTTTATGCGCTGGATTTCATTAGTACTACTTTAATATGCCAACTAAATTAATTACTTTTTAAAGACAATAAATTTAATTTCTTATATCTTCTTTGTCTCTATATATTGCTTTCTAACACTTCTTATAAGTAGTAAATGAATTCCTCTTGTTTCAGATTATCGAATGTATCTTCACAGATATATTTGTGTCAACGGAATACACCCGATGAAACTCTGACCTCTAATATGTCCTTTTTTAAAAATAATTTATTGCCGCCTGGTAATTTATGTTTCATATTACATTCTTTTCATTGCTCATCCTCCATGTTTGTTTGCTTTTCTCTCTCACTCTCTCTCTCTCTTAAAGTTTAATAAATAGAAATATTGCGCCCATGTGAAAGTTTAAAAAAAATAAATAAATGTTTTTAGCGAATGAGTGAACAATATATTTCAAAAACACAAAAATATCTCAGAAAGCTTGATCTTAATATTCTATTTAGTTAAAACTACCGGCTAAGTCACTAAAGTTTCGGTTCAAAAATTAGTAACCGGAAGTATAAAATTACTGAATTGATTGATTTTTTTTTTTTTATTTTGCCTTTTCTCAAAAATGGCTCAAGTTTGAACAATTTCTTGTTCCTATGTTCTTCTAGAGCGTTCTATCTTCTTCTCGTACCTGAGACCTTCATGTCATATGCCTTTCTGGCTAAGCTATTCTCTTCCAATTATTTTTATGAGATGGCCGAATTATCTAGTTGAGATTCTTGTATAGCAAGTCTTACTTTCAGGTTCTTCCATACGGTGACGTTAAGTACCCGGATCCCTCCTTGTTTTACCCTAAATTTTTCTAAGGTACCACCATTCCGGTTGCTTGTAACGAGGACCTGTGTTTTGAGGTCAATGTCCACGATTCACTCGAATATTTGTGAGGGTCGGAATGAAAACTGTTTTACAGACAGCCAGTTTAATTTTCTTGTGGAACACTCTGTCTGTGGCAATTATTAAAATTTCTTCTTCTCTTGTTCCGACTATGTTTTTTCAAACTCTTATTTATTATTACTAAATGTTTAGTGCTCTTCTTTCATTTTTTTGTCTTCGACTTTTTTGAGGAAAATATAAATATACACCTCCCCCAAAAACCCCCCCCAAATGAACTTCACAGAAAAAAAGTTTGAAACAAAAAAATGATAGGTCTCTGTATTTAATGAAACCCGTTGGTTCCTTTAAACTCGCAATTTTAGTTTGCGTTTTTAATTCTATCCTCACATCGTGAGGATGGACACTCGGTAGGGGCAAGGAAGAAAGCAAGACCGAGGAAAAGATGGCTAGATGATACCGAAGAAGATGTTAGGAGCCTGGGCGTAAGAAGATGGAGACAAGTCGCTTTGGTGAGAGAAGTGTGAGAGCCAGTAGTTGAGGAAGTCAAGGTCTTTCGAGGAAGAAAATTTTAATTTTTTAAGACGATAGAAGAAGAAGATTTTAGTTCTAATTAATATTATATAGATGAAACTTATTATATAGCAGAATGTTATATAATAACTGAAATGCCTCTTTAGAGAAAAGCATACATCCAGCGCCCGCTGTAGGGTCGGGCAACCTGAACGTTTGTCCTGGGCGCTATTTTAGCTGTAAGTATGAGAAAAATATTGATGTGAAATACTTAATTAATAGAAAATTTCACATATCATTTTTTCGTTCGCCAAAAATTTACAGTGCGTAGCATATATTATATTGTTTATATCTAAAAGATAAAAATATTTACACTATTATTGAAAAATTAACGTAGAATTTGTAAAGGACGATGTTTGAACTTGTTTGAACATGCATATACTATTCTGAACAGCATAGCATTAGCATCGTTGCTTCAGCTTGTGTTTGAACATGCATAGATCTGCTCAAAAAAAATATATATATATTCTTAAGGGGTGGCAATTTGTCTTTTTGTCCGGGACGGCGTAACCGCTAGAGCGGGCGCTGATTACACCACCCCTCCTCCAAAAACCTTAAATAAATTTTTCCCGAAAAATGTTTCAAATAAAAGAGACTCTAATTGTATGTAATGTTAAATGGAAAATCATTGGAGCCGCCATTTTGGAGAAAACCCAAAAAAATCTATTCAGTAAAGTGGTACTTCCTGTTGACCGACTTTGACCAAAACCTTATTGTTCTCTGATAGAGTTAAACGAAAAGACAAAAGCATGTATTTCCGATGAAAACTGGATAACTAAAATTTGATTTTTGATTTAGTGTGAGAAAGTAAAAATTAATTCGCATTTAGTGTTTAAGTAATTTGTTAGCTAAAAAGTAATTAACGTTGCTAAAGGGAATTTCATGCATTATGACCTGTGTGTTTTGCGTATGTATGTATATGTAGGGGGGCGGACTCAGTTACTCAGCGATGCATATGTGATTAGGCTGCATTTTCAGCATGACGCATGGGGCTGTAAGCGATTTTATTTTTTTGTCCATTGGTTTTTTCACCTCTTTTAATGAGTAGAATAACCGTCTGCCATTTTTATAAAGAAACATATATTAAACGTTAACCAGCCGTCAACATACCGTCCTTCGAGTTTTTATCACGTGTCCATTTGCGCTCACGTGACTATTAACGTTTCATTTTTTTTTGTTTTTGTTTTCTTAATAGTAGTAGACTGAACTCCTGCCATAAATATGCGGAGAAAGAAAAAAAAGAAGCAATATGAGTGATGAATTGTGATACAATCGCTAATAGAGCAAAAATCCCGCCCAAGTGAAGGTGCAGGGGTTGGTTGTTGTCGCACGATATATATTTGTGAATTACTGGTGATAGGGGTCTGATATTAGCCTATAGTTAACCGCTAGCGAAACCCTCAATTTTTTTTTTTATTTATAATTTATAAAACAGTTGCTTCTTTTATGCTTTAATTTATTTTATTTATTTTTTTTTTTTTGTTGAAATTAAGTCAGTCGAATACTAGCAATTTTTGCATATTACCTCCCATATTTGCAACAATACAATCTTCATGCTATTTGCACACGAGAGTTTTCAGCAGAGTTTTAAGCTTTTCCTTTGATTCTTTAAGTTTCATTGCTTATACTTGCACAATATGGACTCTCCGTCTGTTTCTTTTGGGAGATAATAAGGTAACTCTGTTATCTCCGCGTGTTTGCGGAGATATTCTTATAACTTTAGAACAACCCGTTGTTGCATCCAATGTTTGAATTATGTAATAAGTTAATTTATAATATCCGCACAACAGTAACGTATTTCTTTAGTATGAATAATTTCGGTTGAAGCTAAAGATTATAACAGAAATATGTAGTAGGTATCATTTCTTTTGGTGTAAACAAGTTTTTAGAAATACGGTGAAAAAAAAAAAATGATTTTTCCTCAACTATACAAGTAGAAATATTTCAGTCGGTGTGATTTCCTTTGGGAAATATACCCCCAAATACTAGAAATATTTTAATATTACGTTCTTATATTGGACTGCTTTTTCTGTACAACAGGTGTGCGTGTGTGTATGTCTATGTATGTTTTTTTTAGATCATAATTTACTTTTCTGCCAGCTTATATACAAACAAAATACAATAATTTATTATATAAATAAACATAAGCGATGCTATCTGTCTATACACCGTTTGTTTGTTTTTTTCGGCATCATCTATTAGTATCAGTACTACCCGTCCGAGATATTAACCATTTCAAACAATTCAAAGGTGCCCGAAAATCCACAATAAAAAAAAATCATGTGAAACACGCAGGCGCACTCTGTCTTACTGCTGTTATACTATTATACATACAGGGTGTCCCAAGGTATATGGATAACGACTTTTTCTCGGAAACTAAGATACAGAAAAAAACTAAAAAATACGTGTCCCCATAGTTTTTTGTTAGAAATCCAAATTTAATTTGTAAATTTGTTTCGGTGCTTCCAGAAGCGAGATACAGGCACCAACTTCATTTTTTCAAATGGGGGGGGGTCTGGTTTTTATTTGAGAAATAGATTCCTCTAAGAAAAATTTACTTGAACGGTTTTTTTTCTGTGAGTGATATTTTACAAGTTGTAAAGGAAAACATGATTCTTATAAGAAATTTCAAAATGATATTATAACAGTGTTTTGATTGAATAAGAAGAAAAGTACTATTTTATTATAAATTTTACTCCTCATTAATTAGAGATCTTGCTCGAACTGGCCCCCACCATTAGAGATGCATACACATGCTTTTTCCTGCCAATTGTACCTTACGACCAAAGAAATACAACTCTAATGGTGGAGGCCAGTTCGAGCAAGATCTGTAATTAATGAGGAGTAAAATTTATAATAAAATAGTCTTTTCTTCTTAGTCAATCAAAAAACCGTTATAATATCATTTGAAATTTCTTATAGGAATCATGTTATCATTCATAACTTGTAAAATATTGCTCAAAGAAAAAAAACCGTTCAAGTAAATTTTTCTTACAAAAAATAGAGGAATCTATTTCTTAAATAAAAACTACACCTCCCCATTTGAAAAAAATGAAGTTGGTGCGTGTATCTTGCTTCTGGAAGCACCAAAACAAATTTGCAAACTACGGGGACACGTATTTTTTTAGTTTTTTTCTAGCTATCTTAGTTTCCGAGAAAAAGCCGTTATCCATATACCTTGGGACACCCTGTATATATATATAATAAAACACTAAAATTAAAAGCGGCTTTTCTTGTTAATTTCGAATAAATAATAGAAGAATAATAATAATTTCGAATAATGATAGATTTTCTTCTTAATTTGGAATGAGTTCAAATGCTGTTAAAACTTAGAAGCTATTTTAAAAACATAAGGGACTAAAAATCAGGTAAAACATCATTAAAACAAAACAATTATCTAGTTTATTTAGAAAAAAAAAAAAATCAGCCGTTACTGAACATCTCATTTATTTCTCCCCTCATGATACGATTAGCAACCTCACATGTTGGGTAGCGACTGCGCGTGAGCCGTTTAAGCCGAGGAAGTCATTTTGAATAAATAGGAAATATTTTGTTTATAGATTTTTGTAAATAAACTAGAAAATTGTTTTGTTTCAATGATGTTTTACCGGTTTTTTTAAGTCCCTTATTGTTTTAAAATAGCTTTTAATTTTTAACAGCATTTGAACTCTCTTATTTATTCGAAATTAATAAGAAAATCCACTTTTAATTTTAGTTTAGGAAACAGAAAAATAAGGGCAAAAAAAATGAAGAAAATTGAATCTTTATGGTTGAATATCTCAGCAACGGTTTGAAATATTGAAGTGAAATTAACGGCATTTTTTTTTATTTCTTTAATAGTTTTCAATACAGTAGTAAAACTGGGGGAGGGGCAAAAGGAAATCACCACTTTTAACCACCGATTTAAGGTGTAAGGTGACAATAAAATTAAAAAAAAAAAACATTTACACCATGGTAAACTAGAGCGAAATACTTCAGCAAATGTTATGTTCACTTTTTAGATATCTTGCTTCGTTTAGGAGTTATTTCAAAAGTGGCCCGTTTAAATGGGACCCCTGTATATAGAGACCATTCGCTGGCCAACGGTTTTTTCCGTTCCCAGGAACCTTAAAATATGTATTTCCGGTAAAACTCAAATTCAAAAATTTGACACGATCATAATACTTCCTATAGAGGAGGGAGGGGGTTAAGAGAAAGAGTAAAAAATTATCTAATTGTAGTAAAATGAAGGTAGTTTGTTTATATTTCATGGTAAAATTGGTAGAATTTAGTCTTATGAAATGTTTAGCCTTTCAGAAAGTGTCTACTTTTTGCCAGATTATTTTTTTTTAACATGGCTTTATAGTCGCGTTAGCAGCGCTGTTAGCGTTCTGTTCTAGAATTAATTAATTTCGTGCATAACAAGCTGTATTAATTATTATTATTATTAATACAGTTTATGACCCACTTTAACGTAACAAGACGCTGTATTACTAAAGGGGAAAAAACCAGAGGTGTGAAAATAACAAATGCACGTACTTCTTTTACTGCAATTTATTACAATTACAATTATTAACAATATTGTCTTCAAGTTTACAGTTTAACTAAACATTTAGTTGCCACTTAATACTTTAAACTAAAGTATAGACTATAGTAATCCCAATAAAATTTTGAAATGGCAGTTTAGAATTGAATCTAATCGATTGATATATATATATATATATAAAAACCCCGTAATCAATTTTTAGAATCTTTTACTGATGTATGGGGAACTATTGCGATCGTGTCAAATTTTCGAGGTTGAGTTTTCAAAAGGAGATATCAGTTTTGAGGCCTCCTGAGGATGAAAAGAATATTTTTAGTGACTGGGCTGTGCGTGTGTGTGTTTCTCTCTCTGCGTTTATTATCATTGTGCTCCTGCTTCATTTGGTGGTCAACGTAAGGTATTCTTCTTAATATATTCTTAGACAAAGAAGATATTTTATTAAATAAATATTTCTAAAACCAAAGTATTAATTGTAGGAAATTCTGGTATCATTGTACAATAATGTAACTTTTCTCCAATTAATTTTGCACAGCTCCTGAAGAAGGGCGCCAATGGTACCCCGGAAACGTAGAGCAACAAAGAATTCTTTTTTCTTTAAAAAACTCTTCTGGCCATGGCCATATAAACATCTCATTTTTATTTTGATTAGTTTTAGTTAATTAATTATGTATTTTTCAATAATAGATATTTAATTTTTGGAGAAACGAAAGGATGTTGTTTAATTTTTTTCCCCCCATAGTGAAGAAAACATGGGAATTTGATTTTTTTGTAAATTCATCAAAAACTTTTAATTTGAATTTATCCATTCAAAAAAAAAACAGAATTTTTTAGTTTTAGTGTTCAAAAAAAATTTAAAAACATAGTTGCTCAGATACATGTATTTGTTCATCTAAATTTTCCATTGTTCCAACTCTTTTTGATTGTTTTCATTTGTTTTTTCCTAAGTTTTCAAAGAAAAATTAGGCAAAAACGTATCAACTGGAAAATATCAACATGTTTACATTTGACGCAGCATGTAAAATTGCTGTAAGGTATGTCTTTTCGACAGTCAATATTTTTTTTTTTTTTTTTTTTTTTTTTTTTAATTTAAGGCGTCTCAACATCTGAGGTCATTTGCGCCCGGAGCCTTCTCAGTGCACTGCCGTTACAGACAACACTGTCCATCACCGGACAGTGAGCTGTAGGGGCTCCTAGGAAGAGAAAATCTAAGAGTAGCACGGCTGGATTCGACCCCGTGATCTCCGCGTTGCTAGTCCAGCGCGCTATCACTGAGCTAATCCCTTCCCTCAATAATTTCTTATCTTTGTCAATAAATAAAATTTTTATTTTTGAGAGAAAAATTTTCCTCTCATGGAAAAACCGTTATTTATGATAGATATATTTTGTCTCAAAAATAATCCTTGGTATGATTTTTGGCAGTTTGACTAGAAAGTAAAAGTCCCGTCTAAATATAAATCACAAAATTATTATTTTATTTTTTTTAATAACTTTTTTATTGAACATTTACAACTGCATGAAATGGTACAATAAGTAAAACAGATTTTATGTACATATATGTGGCGTGACAGTCGTGAATGGCGGTCATCCAGCGATGAACGCCATTAGTCAACCAGGAAAATGATTTCTCAAGACGAAAAATAAAAATCTAAGTAGTGACATGATTTTTTTTACAAAATATAAATAATTATTGATTTCAATTCCCGTTAATAACTCTAGTGAAAATAGTAATTATATATTTAAGTAGGTTCTGCAGTCTATAAAATAGATTACAATATGAAAAATGCTTGCAAGCTTTTATGGTTGAAGAATTTTATATTGAAGGTTTTTATAATATCTTGAGATTTATTAGTGTGAATGTATTTATTAGCGTGAATGCATTTATTGGCGAGAATGAAGGAATGAACGATTAGAATAGGTTGCATGTCGGGGTTGAAAGAAAATTTATAAAAGTATTTCAACCCCATTAGGTTTAGTTTATTGAAGGATAAGTCCATTAAGGGTGTGCAGGAATATTTGTAAAAAGTACTGCACATCCAAATTAGCTTATACATTATATAGCCTCCTTATACTCATATACTAAGTTGAGATAATATGTACCTAATTCAACTAAATAAAATAAAAATGCTTTTGGTTTTGTATAAATATACGGAGTTTAGTAGTATAAGGGATGGCACAAATAAGATTCTACACTGGCCCTCGACGGTTAGGGTCGATGGTATAAGAGGGTATGTGTGGAAAGAATCGTCTTAACCTAGTGCTCCACCCTACCTTGCTGTGCAAAGTACTGGAGGTGGATGCCAAATAAGATTAATATGTGCCACCCCAGCTCGTGTGGCCACGGATAGAGAGAGAAGTAATGTTTAAGGGGCGCTAATGGCTAAGGCAGTCGATGCGCCCAAAAAAAAAAATATCTTATGCACTTGCATTTTATCTGAAAACCTGAATTCTTCATAGGCGGTACTTTCTTGAAAGTAATTTTTAATTCCATTTTGGAATTGTCGGTCAGAAGTTTGCTGCTGGCCTTAACGAAATCTTTGAAATCTTCAAGCACTTCATACATGACAAATAGAGAGCATTCTACTAGCCCAATAATTCTAGGTTTATTAATAAGATTGATTTTCTCAACTTACCCACAAAAAAATTTAAATGGAACTCCTTATTCCTTACGTCAATTCTGCGAATAATGCTCACCAAGTTCCTGGATTGAACAAATAAAAAATAAAAAAAAATTCAAATATAGTCTACAAAAAAAACATCATAATATATAAAATACAATAAACAAGTACTAACCATTGATCTTCGTAAACTTCTTATAACAGCATTAATTTTTACCGCAATTACGTGGGTGTGCCCCCGTTTCACGCAAAAGAATACAAAGCTTTCATCAAATTTAGTTTATAGTTTACTATGTGTAACCGGAAGTGCCACTTTACAGATTAGATTTTTTTGGAGCTTTATTGGGGAATTATCTCGAAAACAACTATAACGATTTCCATTAAACTTGAAATAGTGAGTGCACAGATAATACCTAATCGCTTTTATTAAAAAATTAATAAAAAGAAAAAGAATAAAGATTATAGTTTTGCGAAATTTGTGGGGTTAAATATATGGGGAGGGGGGTTAGTTATGTTATTGGCGTGCACTTCACTTTCTTATCTGTTTGGGTTGTTAGGTTAGTACTTTTTCCTCCCACAACTCTACATTTCTTCTGTTTAGCACTAATGAGTAAAATTAAAAAGTTCAAAGAAAATTTATCATCTTATAAATAATTGTGTTACTTAACACAGGCGTAAGAGAAAGTCGTGTGAGTGTTTCACATCAGTTTTTTTGTTTTTTTTATATTCTAACTTTATCACATTTATTTGAAGAAATTTTGTTTTGGACATATTTATTTAGATTTCAAATATTATTAGTCTTTGATTGTTGGCGCTATCTTTAGGACTACAATGTAATCACATTCAAACACTATCTTTGACTTTACTAAACTGACAAGCCGTACCCCCTCTTCAAGTTGGGTAATAAAAATTCTAAGTTTATAGAATGTTACATTAATTACATTAATTATTACACCAAAAACTTTTTCATCTTGCGAATATAGTAGGTTATAGTTGTTAGCGATGGAAACCTAAATTTAAAGAAAAAAAAGTAAAAAGGCGGGGGAGAACTAGAATTTCCTTTTATTTAAGAATTTATTTAAAGATCTTTTCTTTCATTTTATTTTTATTGGAACATAGTGTAACCTTATTGTAAAGTAATAGGATTAAAGCTTATTTTCAAAGAGCCCTTTTTCAATAGATCCTTTAATTAATCCACTAGGTTTTAATTAAGTCTCACTGTTTAATAGAAACAGCAGGAGAAAAACAAGAAAAAAAGGAAAGAAAAAGAGGAAGAACGGTAACAAATCGTTAACTAAATAAAACTAATTAGCAAAAAATTCAATTGCAACTGAATTTCCACTAGTAAAAGCTATTTCACGAGATTCTATATACGGAAAACTAGAAAGAAACTATAAATTAATTAGTGAAAAAGTAACATAAGTTTTCCTGTTTTTCCACTACACATCTCTGTATTAAGGATAAAGTAACGTTGCAGAAAATTACGTACATATAGAAATTGCATTCATTATGTTATAGCTGTGGAAAGATGTTTATTATATTAGGGATACCATGCTGATCTCACTTCGATCTAAACTTCTTTATTACTTTGCGATCGTGCCAGAATTTTCGAAATTGAGATTTCACCGGAAATACTTGTTTCTGGGCTGCCCTGAATACAAAAAAAAAAAAAAATCTGGTGCGAAAATCTCACGCAACTTTCTCCTACTCCAATTATCAAATTTGAAATTGACAAATTTTGTAGTTAATGTACCACATTTAAAGCGTCGGAGTTCGTCGAAAACTGAAAATCTGTTCAGTAAAAACGTACTTCCGGTTTACTAATTTTCTTGAAACTCGGAATTTTGCCCATCTATCTATTTCTAATTAATTTTGTTTGAATGGTAGAATTGTAGAATCAACTATGATAGCACTTTTAAGAAAAACATATCCCCACCTCTCCCCCAAAAATCCCCTCAAATGATATTATCAGAAGAAATGTTTCAAATAAAAGTTGTAGTTCTTTAAATGAATAGTACCCATTCCTACTTTAAAGAAAATCGTTGGAGCCGTTTTCGAGAAAACACCAGAAAACTGAAAAATACATTTCAGTAAAAACGCACTTCCGATCATCCGATTTTTTTTCAATATCGGAATTTAAACAGCATATTTAATTCTAATTAATATTATTTAGATGACAGAATTGTATAGTAAACTTAGCGCTTTAGAGGAAGCCGAAACCTCTCCTCACCCCCAAAACTGCCCTTAAATGAATTTTTCCCAGAGAAATGTTTCAAATAAAAGTTGTAGCTCAGTGTATGTTTAATTGCTATACCAAGTTTCAAGAAAATCGTCGGAGCTGTTTTTGAAAAAAATGCGCAAAAATTAAAAAAAAAAACAACTAGTAAAGTGATAGTTCCGGTTGAGGAATTTTGACAGATGACCCACAGACGATTACCTAAACGGAATATCAAGTTTGAACTTTCTTAGATTTTTCTTATTTGAGCTATGCTAGTCCATACACACACACACACACACAGACCATTTGCTAAAAACCACTTTTTTGGACTCAGAGGACCTCAAAAAACGGATATTTCCGGTGAAAACTCGATATCGAAAATTTGCCACGATCACAATAAATACTTCCTCTTAGTAGGAGTAAAAGAGAAAGTAAAAATTTTTAGCAAATAGTCTGTATTTGCGTGTGTGTGTGAGAAAAGTTGCAGAAAGGTCATTCTTGGTATTCCATTTAGCCACCGCATCAGGCACAAAGATTTCGGATAAAATTCATCAACCGGAAATGTGACTTTTCTTTCCAGTATTTTGTGATTTGCTGGAAAATGACTCCAACGATTTTCATTAAACTTGTTAATACTATCTACACACATAAATACCTATCACTTTTTTTTGAAACATTTTCCTGGGAAATTTGGGGGGGGAGTTCTAGGGGAACAGTAGCGTTATGCGTTCCATTAAAGCAAACAATTCAATATAATATATGGCTTTACCACTTTCATAATATAATACACATTAAAAAGTATTGATTGAATGCCAAATTTAAAAAAAATAGGTTCACTGCAAGTGCGATTTTACAGAGTTTTTTTGGGTAATTTCTCGAAAACGATTGCAACGATTTTCTTTATACAGAATGCTTGGTGCATAAATATTAACTTTTCTATTACTTTTATTGTAAACATTTTTCTAAGAAAAAAACTTCGTCAAAAACAATTCAGTAAAGTCGCACTTCCGGTTGATAGATTTTGACAAGAAACCTTCGTATTAGTTATAGTGGTAGGTACCTAAACGGAATTCAAAGTTTGTCGGAATTTGATATTTTGTTTGTTTTTTTTTGGAACTCAGAGGACCTCAAAACATGTATTTCCGGTGAAAACTCAAGTTCGAAAATTTTGAAAAAACGTTCGTAATACTTCCTCTTACTACAGGTGTAAGAGAAAGTAAAATAAGATTAAAGAATATATAAAACATTATTACATTAGTACAGAAAATAAGAGTAATACAATATACAAGTAAATGTATTTAAGTAGATTAAACTTCCATACAAGTAGCTAAGTATGTACATACTTTTATGTTGTTTTGATACGGAGTACAATAACACTAATAATAATAATACTAACAGTAATAAAAGTAATACTAACAGTAAGTATGTTTAGTAACAGTGTTAGGTAAGATAATTAAAATCCAAAGTCAGATTGGTTTGGGCATGTAGAAACAGTGTTGAGATTAACACTGGAATGAGAGTCTGGGAATACTTTCTGGAAAATAAGGGAAGATTTAGGAAATGTGTTAGTTTGGGGAGGGGGGAGAGCAGAGGTTAAAAGGTACTTCTATAAAGTCCATTAGTGTAGAAGAAACATCATCTTCCATTAAACTACTAAAATGTAAAGATAAGATACAGCACAGTATCACAAACTCCATGAGAGAATGAGATTTAAACAACATATAGTGCATCGAATGAGATGAAGTAGTCGGTATCTTGATTCTTATTAGCCCCATATTACATTTCCTTTCTACTCCTTCTCTACTCTATATTACAAACTTTCTTTCATTCACCTCTTTCCACCATTATTATAATAAACTTCTTGTAATTCACACTGATTTTGGAAAATTATGTTAAACAAAACTCATTTAATATTCACAAAATACTCTTTACTGTTTGATAATTCTTCAAGTGCAGATTATTTTATGTACCTCTTTGTTTTTCTGGAAATATTATATATTTAAGGTCTTTGGAATCTTTAAGGTCTTCGGAATGTTTAAGTAATATTGTCATGGAAATTCCTTTTATATATCCAAGGAAATTTTAAAAAAACATCTAGTGAGAAAGCACGATTTTCTCTTACTTGCAATTTTCATAGATATAAATAATGACCTACCCATCCTCAAACCTACCTAGCCTGTCTGCCTATACAGCTGATACTGCAATTCTTTCAGTTCACAACAAGAAAACTTCAGTCCCACCTTGCTTCCCTGGAAACAATAACTGGAGAATAAAGTTAAACGAATAAAAATGTGAAAATATCAATTTTACTCTAAGGAAAATTATCTGTGTTACGTACAATATACTACAATAGGAATTCCTCTTCCTCACGTTAATGTTGTCCGTTTCCTTGGGCTGTAGATAGACAAACGCCTGATATGGAATCCTCACACTAGACTGAAATTACAAGAACTGAACAACCGCTTTAGACTGCTTGAAAAGACTACTTGACAACAGTTCTAAACTAACATTATTAAACAAACCACTAATATGACAACTCAATCTAAAAACCTATCTGGACATACGGAATAGAACTTTGGGGCTCCGCTAAGCGTTCCAATATTCAACGAATCCAATCCCTTCAATCAAAAATTCTGCGCGCCATTGTTAAATGCTTCCTACTTCGTCTCGAACCATACAATCCACAATGACCTTAATATCCCATTCGTGAATGATGTTGCTTCTTCTTCTTCTTATTAAAAATTCCCTAAAACACTGTCCTACCATATATATAAACCCTTTAGCCAGAAATTTCTCCTCTCGAACCCTCCCGGACGATCCTTCCCGTCGTCTAAAACGTCAGTGACCTCGAGTTCTTTTTTCAACAACGACAGGGAATGATTTGGAGTACCATTAGGTAGCTCCTCCGCTCGTTTAGTAATTTTTTTTGTTTATCATTATTATTATTATTTGTATTCGATGTTATCAGATTTGCTGTGTCTGTGTGTGTGTGTTGTGTGTGTGTGTGTTGTGTGTGTATGTGAACAGCATAGCTCAAAAACGAAAAACCGAGAAAGTTGAAACTTGATATTCCGTTTAGGTATCACAATCGGATCTGACATTGCGTTATCTGTCAAAATTCGTCAACCGGAAGTACCACTTTACAAGTTAATTTTTTTACTTTTTTGCGTTTTTCTCAAAAATGGCTCAGACGATGTTCTTCAAACATGCTATATCGACTAGACATACACGTGCTACAACTTTTATTTGAAACATTTCCCTGGGAAAATTCATTTAAAGGCAGTTACTGGAGAGGGGTGGGGTTAGGTATTCAACTAAAGTGCTATTTCAGTTTATTAGGCAATT
Organism: Triatoma infestans; assembly: GCA_011037195.1. Taxonomy (NCBI): domain Eukaryota; kingdom Metazoa; phylum Arthropoda; class Insecta; order Hemiptera; family Reduviidae; genus Triatoma; species Triatoma infestans. The sequence goes on along the minus strand of JAAEAF010000658.1, from coordinate 6,147 downwards.
CAATCATCTAAGCAATATGTATTAGAATTGAATATGTTGTTGAAATTCCGAGTTTGAAAAAATCGGATAACCGGAAGTGCGTTTACTTTACCACTTTACTAAATGATTTTTTTCACTTTTTCGCAAATTTCTTTAAAATGGCTCCGACAATTTTCTGGAAACTTCTTATATAAACTAAACATACAAAGATCTACAACTTTTATTTAAAACATTTCTCTTAGAAAATTCATTTAAGTGCAATTTTATTGGAGGGGTGGGGTTATGTTTTTCTCTAAAGTGCTATTATTCAATTCTGTCATCCAATGAAAATTAATTAGAAATAAATAGATGGACAAAATTCCGAGTTTCAAGGAAATTAATAAACCGTAGGTGCGCTTTTACTGAACAGTTTTTTTTAGTTATTGACGAATTTCATTAAATTTGGTACACAAACTATAAAATTTGTCAATTATAATTTTGAGAACTGGAGTAAGAGAAAGTTGTGTGCGTGTATCACTCCAGATTTTTTTTTTTTTTTACCTTCTTAGTAACAGGAAGTATATTGCGATCGTATCAAATTTTCGAAATAGAATCTTCACCGGAAATACATTTTTTTTGAGTTCTCCTGAGTAAGACATGATATATATATATATATATTAAAAACAAACAAAAAATCGCAAGGACCACAAACTTTATATTCCATTTCGATACCACCACCATACCGCATCTGATTGTAAGGTATTTTTGACAAAATCTATCAACCCAAATTCAAAGCAACTTCTGAAAGTTATTTTATCAATTTTAACACGATTTTCTTTAATTATTGTTTACTATACATAAATTCCTACCACTACTTGAAACATTTTCTTGGGAAACTTGATTTGGGGGGGGGGATATAGCGTAAACCTAAAATACCATTACAGCACAATAATTGTATGGTTCTATCATATAAATAATATTAATTTATTGTGGTGGTTGGTTCCGCAAAGCTGGAAAGTATCAGAGACATTTTCCGTGGTAGCCTGCTTCATTTTGTGGTCATCGACCCGGTTTCGGGCGTTCGCCCATCTTCTGGATGCGTTTGTCAGACAGTTGTGATAACACAGACCCTCTCTTGACCTAGTTTTAAGAGTTTAGTTTTTAAATACAATTAAAAAGACTAGTCAGTGTGTAAACTGAATTTGCTCTGTGCAAGTCTGTGTTTATCACACTGTGTGACAAACGCATCGTGAAGATGGGCGAACGACCGGAAAATGTCTCTGATAATATTAATTTATTATAGAAAGTTTGGTACAATGTTTACATTTGGAGAAAAACGAAAAACCGGAAATGCAATTTTATAGTTTTTGAGTTGGGGGGGGGGAAATCTTGTAATGATTTCCGTTTAAAGTAGACCGGATACAAACCTCATTTTTATTTGTATAATTTTTCCGGAAAAAAGTATTTCAGGCAGTTTTTGTTTTTCCAAATTTAAGGCGTTAAATTTCAAATGATTTATGGGATTAATAGAATGTTATTGGCTCTTTCTTCTGGATTACGATATAATCATTTCTCCTACCTGTCTGGTTAGGTACTTGCCCCCTCCCTTACCATCTCACACCAGACTTATATATTTATGGATTTCTTCAGTCTAGATAAATATTGAAATTGTGCATAGATCCATTGCAATTATATTTTACCTATACATATACATTACATATGCATAACTATAATGATTATGCATGCATAAACGATTCTTTAATATGCTATAATTTTCCTCGGGTAATTAAGTTTACATAGATTTGCTACATGCTGAATATTCTACGTATATGTCATATATCCATACTAGATACAAGGTTCATATATGTATATCTCTCACGTTCTGCGCTCTCAAAGACTCCCGTAATTCACTCTCTCTCTCTCTCTCTCTCTCTCTCACATAAATAATAACGTTTGTATTTCATGTAATTGCATTACACAACGATCAACCGCCCAACTAAATGTGTTGCAAGCAGATTGTTATGCAATTTTGTTTTGATACTTGATATGAACGGATCATCCGGTATATATATACACCTATATAACAAACTAAAATTGCATATTTATAGAATCTAGAGTAATATCCATGTAAATGCAATTGCTATGTAAATTAAAGTTTACCAAAGTAATAGTTAGTAGAACTAATTAGTAGCCGCCACTTCATACACATATATATATACATACTTTAATCAAATATTACAATTCTAATTGCCTGACTTCGAATTTGAAATAAATAGAAAATAGTTAGTTTCCCTTTATGTTAAATAGTTGGCAGCATTGTACGTACATTAAAGGGAAAGCTTCATTTCAAACTTCTTCCAGAGCTCTACTATAAATTCCAATTTCACTGAAAAAAATTGCTACTCCTACAATCGCATCATATTTTTGAAAGTGAATTTCCAACAGAAATACAAGTTTTGAGACCAATTGAAAAGGAATTGTTTTTATCAAATTGTATGTGTTTATTAGGCCACTTGTACACATAACGATTTCGATCGTACGGTAAAATATCGACCACTATTTTATCGTGAAAGCGTTCCTTGCATATACAACGATATTTCGTACTTCGGTCACTCATTAGTAATGAATCCTAAACGTGTTGCTGCTATGTGGTTATTGTCATATGTCATCTTAGGCGTCGTAGGCCCAATTGGCTTAACAGAGTTTCTGGGTTCGTCCAATTAACTAGAGAAGGGATCAAACAGTAACATTTTACACACTTTCTGAAGAAGAAATTGGTGATGATGAAGACCAATGGAAAAAGGTAAAAAATCTGAAGAAGAAATGATAAAATTAAAAGTAAGTGGAGAATAAGAGTTATTCGATGAAGAATCATTAAAAGATTAATTGGAAGAAATGGCATATGACAGTGAAGAAGTGAATAATATCGATGAAGAAATTGAAGTAGGTGAAGAAACTGGTGAAGATGAAAACCAAAAAGGAAGATAAAGAATCTGATGAAGAAGAAACGATAAAATAAAATAAAATGAAAGACAGTATAGTTGTGTTTTGATTTTGGTACTGTTACCAAGGTTTGTATATCTTGAGATAAGGAATAAACGGTGTTCCTAAGCTGTTTCTCTCTCACTCTCTCTCTCTCTCTGGTTATTTTATATTAGAGTATGCTGGTCGGATAGGGTAGAGATATGACAAGTGGTGTCAGAGCTCGGATAGAGATACAACAATACAATTATTAATTCACTTATAAAATTTAACACTAAAATAGTTAATAAAATACTATATAAAAATCATAAATTAAACAACTATTTTAGCAAAGAACCGAAAAACACTCAGTGAGCGCAGAAGCAGAAATTAACTTATCACAGGTACCGTACAAATAAAAATCGTGGTGCGTGCATTCGATTATGCAATCGTGCAAGGCCGTGTGGAGATCGTAACGTGTGCAAGCTCCCATGCTCTTCTTCGTGTTACTAAAAATTTTTTACCGTATGATCAAAAACGTTGTGGATGCAACTGACCTTATTTGAATTAAATTTTCAAAAAAAAAAAAATATTGGCGGAAGTTGAAAACTCTAATTCCGTTCAGTTCATCGCAAGGTTCCGGTTGAAAATCTATCAACCAAACATGTGACTGTATTCAATAGTTTTTTCACGATTTTACGATTTTCCCGAAATCGATTCTACACACATACAGGCCTTTTTTATTTGTAAGGTTTTTTTTTGTTATTTTAGATAAATTTATTTTTGCTTGTTCCTAGCGGAGCTGTTTTGTGAATATATTTACAACGATGAATACTTGAGACTTTCTTTTTTTTTAATGAGAGATATGGTGCACTTCGATCTTGAAGGATCTATTGTACCCAGCCAATTGGTGCTAGGATGTAACCTAACAACCAACCGCATCTCTTCCAAGTCAGTTTCTTCAAGATTTTCAAGGACTTGTAAGGTCATGGTAATGATTCTAGAGAAGGGATGAACTCCAGCTCCCTTCAGGGATTTCATCCAATTTCAGGGATGAACTCCAACTCCCTAGTAATGTTAAACATAACCAAACTTTAGTAAATTGCAGTAAGAGAGTTCGTGTGAGTGTTTCACTTTTTTTTGTTCATTGTCGTCATTTTGTCATCGTAAATATCATCTGCAAGTATATCTAATCCTATTTTGATTGCAATACTTGAAATTTTTCAAGTCATTAACTGGAAAAATCAGAAAAAGTTATGCATAAATAAATCATTTTGCTCATGCGTATGCTACTTGCATATGGACGCATATGGCATGGCAAAAAAAATACGAATAGAAAATAAGGGTTCTATTGCTCCCTTCTGTAAAAATCACCATCATTACCCAACTAGGGTTGTGGGGAGCGTAGGTCGTCCTGGGCAACGCAGTATATTCCAGGATAGGAGTACTTCTATGCAAATTCCAGTAAAATTAGATAAACTACCACGCTTTCTCTGTTAGCATGTTACGAATTAAAGGGCTGAATGTTTTTTTTTTGTTTTTCCCCTCCTTTCTACACTTTTAATATAGCTTCGTTAAACTGAGAACTCCACTAATTTTGTATTCACCATGGGTGTTTGTGTTGCCACATAGTATAAGTAGTTATTTTGTTGGGGAAGGGGAATAAATAAAGCAAACAGTCCAAACGGCAGCAACTGGCCACGTTAATCGTTTCATCGTGTTTTTTTTTGTTTTTTTTGAAAATGGATGGGAATTATTGTTTATTCGCATGCGTTTAAAGACTGTAGAACAGTTAACGATGGAAATGCTTCAAATTTCCGTCAAAACCATTCTTGGAAAATACAAAATTGGTGGACAACATTGTAACATGAAATCTTTGTATAAATTTTATCAGTACAATAGGGATTCAGTGCAATAGTTTTAGCTTAGTGTGACTATATTGTATGGCAGCGCCTTCCTTATCTTCCCAGTAATACTTGCAACGACAATTCATTATTAATAATGGGTACCCAAAGGCATTGTGGCTTTTATCCCCCCACAAAAATAAAAAGCTATAATAAGAATCCTCCCCACAACAATCTGTCAGTCTGACTGCAATATCTTATCCTTAATCTTCAACTCCTCCTCGCGATCATTCCTTTGAGAGTGCTGCCTTCCCAAATCTACGGAACCTAATATTGGTGAAATATAACGTAGGTAGTGTTCACCGTTCACAATTTTTTCAGATTCCTTCGACATAATTCTGGCACAAAGGATTAGACGGTTAGAGAGGCCTTAGACTATTTTGTACAAACGACTGGTTATACAAGCGTGTCCAGGCAAAACACCAACCAGGAATATCAATCGTATCCTACTCATCGAGCAAAATTACCGGAAGTCCACATGTCTTATACCTTTACTAAATCTTTTAGCTTGGACTCACACCTCCATGTACCTCTAGTGCTTCTCCAGTCCTTTACTCCTTCATAGTTTATCATCTTTGTCACAAAATTGCTTTGTGACGGCTACTGATTGCTCGGGACCACAAAACAGTAATGAGGACCTTAGCCAACTCGTCCGCCCACTCATTGCCCTCTATACCCGTATGTCTGGTTACCCAGAACCTGCTCCACTCTGTTCCTCTGAATGAGCCCATTAAGTCTTCTCCAGCATACACCCAATAATATAGAGGCCCAGCATGGCTTATTCAAAGCACTGGAATATTGAAACGTTTTTATCTACTCAGAGTGAGAAGACACCTCAAATCCCCCCCTGTCTCTACCTTTTATAAATTTTTTAGCCTGGAGTCACCCATCCGTGTATCTCCAGTGCTTCTTCCACTAATCGGTTTGTTTGCCTTATCTTGCTCCCATCTTAGTAAGACCTCCCCTGGACATTCTTATCCACTTTCCTTTGCATCTCATCCTAAATTGTTTTCTCATTGTCTTCACTATTGTAGAGGTTCCAATTCCAATAGTATTTCCAACGCCGATTCGTTCCAGCATCAAAAAACGTTTACTTTCTCTTATTATTAATAGCTGTACGTATAAATACAAATATTACCAGAAAAGTGCATCACTTCATTTGTATCCAGACAGCAAATCTTGATTTATATAGGGTATATTATTTTTTATGAAATTCGTGATTGTTTTAGCTTTCTGACAACTAGTGTGGATGTGCTTGATATAAAATATTCAAGCGTTATACCACTTTACATGGGGTGTAAATTTTACATGGTATATTGCGGTA